>VXBO01012835.1:246876-317802 GCA_013400135.1 Rhinoptilus africanus
TCCCCCCTCGGAAGCGCCCCTTCCCCGCCCGCAGGCCCCTCTCCCCGGGTAGCCGCACCGCTATCCCCCACTGCCTTCTCCTCGGGCAGAGCGGGGGCCTCTGGCCCCTACGGGTCCCCCCCGTCCTGTCCTTTCGCCCGTCACGGCGGGGCGGAGGCGGGAAGGGGCCTGCGGAGCTCCTCATGGCGACCCCCTGCTGAGGCAGGGGCGCCCGCAGGAGGGTGGCCGGGCCCGCCTCCCGGGGGTGCCCGTGCTCCTGCCGTGCCCTCGGTGCCTCTTTGTGCGGAGATGCTGCCAGCTGCCGGTGTGGGGGCTCCTGTCAGAGGCTGCTTCTCCTCTTTCCCCCCCTTTCGCCGGCGCTTGCCAAGAGGCCGCCGGTGGCGTTGGCGACCAGCGTGCGCGGGGTGCTGGGGAAGGGCGGCCATCCATCCCCGCCCCGCGGCCGCGCTCCAGCCAGGCTCCCGCCGGTGCCCACCCCGTGGAGGTGCTTCTGACCCGCTGTCAGTCACATTCCTGTGGGAGGCCAGCTGTGGGGCAGGGTAAAGTCAGCCTGTGTTTTCCTAAGAGAGAGAAACTACTGCTCGCGGCGTAAATGAGGTGATAAACTGTGTGGGGAAACCGCCTAGCCTGCCATGGGGGAGGAAATTACCTTATCGTGGTGTGTTTTGCCCAGAAGGGTGGTCCCCAGCCCGTCACCCTCAGGTAGGACACCCCCCATAGCGGAGGGAGCGGGTGCGTTGGGGCTGGTGGGGCAGGGAGGGGGGGATGGTGTTCTGCTGTGTGTCACTTGCTTGTTACCATTGCAGAGGTTGAGGACCACGATATATTTGCCCCATCCCTGGAGGGGTTCAAGGCCAGGTGGGATGGGGCTTGGAGCAACCTGGGCTGGTGGGAGGTGTCCCTGCCCAGGGTGTGGGGTTGAAATTAGGTGGTCTTTAAGGTCCCTTCCAACCCAAACCCTTCCATGATGCTGTAGTTCTTAACGTTATTGCATGCTGGTCTGGATCTCCGCTGCTGGGCAGTACTGTGATAGGAGTAATGCCGGCATTCATCTGAGTGGTGTTTTGTCTTTTTTTTCCAATAATAGATTTAGTGATGGTGTGGGGTAATGATTTGCATTTGTTTTGGGTCCCCGTGTCACTTGTATTAAAAGCCACTGAAGTCAGATAAGTAGTCTTGTGGCCGACATAAAAACCACTAATCGCCTGTCTGAAGAATCCTGGATTTTCTACTCTTGAATCTCCTCCTCCTCCTTCTCATAGTAGTTGCTTTCCAGTGTGTCTCAGGAAGCTTAGAGAATGCCGTGCTGTCCTTTTACCCATCACTGGAGCTTGACACAAAATAGCACGTTGACACCAACCAGCATCCACCCAAACGTGAGGTATAGCTGTATCAGTTTGATCAAAGAGATTTCTTTCCAACTTTAAAGGTGTTTTCATCAATCTAACATACAAATAGTGTAAAAGCTGGTGGATTAATGTTGCTCTTACCAGTTCTTACTCTCTCAGTACATTTGGTTTTGGTGTAAAGAACTTAAACTTTTCTAAACAGAGGAAATAAAGTTTTGATATCAGCGACTGTAAAAATTTGTAGTTGCTTATAGACAGTTTTATTCCTTCCTGGGAAAGTTCTTGTCTGCAGTACCCACCCTGTAGCATGAAGCAATCGTACTGCAATGTGCATTTCTTTTACGAACACACAGTATCAGTGAGTCAAAACAAAACCGTATCATTGTTCCAGTTATTGCAGTCAGGCTATTAGGGAGATGCTGTCAGTTTCAATATATCCTTTAAAAGATCAAGTGCTGTAATATAAACACTGGAGATTTTAAAACCAGAATGTTTTAGAAAATTTATGGGTGGTTTTGTTTACATCTTGCATTTTCACTTTGATACTGAGATGAGAGCATTTCCGTTATTCATAGGAGAGCAGAAGAGTGTGGCACTGAATCCAAAGTGTGCACCAAAGCACCAGATTTTGTGTTGGTTTCAGAAGTTATAAAATGTTACCACAGTTTTCAAATAGTTTGCAAGTGTGTTCTGAAGAGGTTTAAAAGGCTGCTGTCAGCCAGTTTAGATGTTATCTTTTCAAGCAGGTTGCTTGTGCAATGAAAATTTTAAAGGAAGTCTGAACTTCAGAAGCTTTTTAGTTAAAACGCCTGGAACATAATTTTTTTAATTTCTAAGCTGGGGTCTCAGCACAGTAGCCTATGCTGCAAGTGCAGAGATAGGATTCTATTTCCTATTCTTGAAAGCTTTTTTTCATTTTAATGAGCACTTCTTGAAGAAGAGAAGCTGGTAGTAGAAAAATGTTTTCCTTGTGTACGTTAAGGTGTGAGAAATCTTAATTCCAAAATGCAGAAAGATGTGGAGATGGATAACGAGCCAGTACAGTTCCCTAACAACAGATAGTATTTCTTTGCTTCTTGAATTTTAAGTCCATAACGTGCTTTGAAGAGCTCCGGTCTCTTTTATTATGCATTCATTAAGTTTAAGGTCACTTCTTTTTATCAAACCACTTTTAAACCGTTGCATTTACTTTAATTCTAGTAAAGCGTGCCCTCACTTTAAGACATTTTACTTTCTTCTGTTGCTGTGCTGAAGTAGGAAGGGAGTATAATGAAACTCATCATAAGTCCTGTCAAAGTAAAAGAATCAGAAGAAAACAATATTTTTATCTGGTCACTTAGGTTATAGTGAGTTGAACTGCTGTTTGTAGCAAGTAAATCACTTCGAACAGATCTACACTGTAAACTTTATAAAGGCTTTTAATCTGAGAGCTGACTTTAGTTATTAAGGGATCACAATGTCTCTTTGAACAGTTCGGGAAGCACGCAGGCAGCTGCTCCAGCAGGAATCACATGCGTTTCAAACGCCTCGCTGGCAGGGTGGCTTTGGGTTTGCATCCTCGGGATGTTGATACTGGCAGCGACGCTAGAGCTGGGGCTCGACGGGGCTGTGCTGTTCTGGGGGGGCTTTGCTGCTGCCCCCTCCACGCCGGCCGGATCATTCTCCCATGAAACCCTCCACGGAGGATTTTCTCCTCTGGTGGGTGGGTGCTGGAGGAGAAGGTGGTGGCGTGGAGTTTACTCTCTCCCCCTTTTTAATTTCTCCAGGTGTCTGATTTTTTGTGGGGATTTGTTTTTTAGCTGTTCCTGGCCCCATGGCCTTTGTGGGGAAAGATGTCAAATTACGAAACCCGTTTCTAAAGCTGGCATTTCAGTCTTGTAACCGGGTTTCCCAGCATGGATCTGGTGCCAAAGCTCGTTCTTGCTGACTGTCAACTTTCTTCCAGATGAAACTTTCCAGAACTGAATTGATTTTCCAGATCAATGCTTTGATGTCATACCTATTAATCTTAGACTGGGATTACAGGGGAGCCCAAGAAAATCATGCATGAAACTCAGTAGTAGCAGCTGAGTGTGTCGCTCCCACCGTACCGCTAGTTTTAATGTTTTAGTATGCTGGACATGCATCACATAAAACCTTTTTGGGAATTGTAATTGAAAACTTCATTAATGTATAATATCTCAAATATCTTCCATTGCTACCTGGAATAAACTTGCATTCCAATTACTTGGAATAAGTTTTCAAAATTAAATGGGTGACTCCATAAAACTAGCATGTATTTTTGAAAATAGTGTGTAATATGTTGTTGGACATGTATATATGGATTTATTTGCCCTAAAATATTCTTGTGTGTTCTTAGTGTGCATTATCATTTGTGCATGCTCTTACAAATCCACTGGCAAATGAAAAATACATTTCTGTAAACAAGAGCTGTGTATTCAGTTGCTTTGTTCTTTGATTTTTTTCTGAAAGAAATTCACAAGCATCTCATAGGTATTATTGTTTTGGTTTTCTCAGTTATCTACAAATAGAGGCTGTCAAACAGTTAATGCTCACATTTCTGCAGGCGCTACACATGGCGGTGTAATCGTGGCACTGTGCACTATTCGCATTTTCTACAACAATTCCACTATTGCTCTGGACTACTCATCAAATTTCTAGAGCATGACTAAAGGGTTTATTCTTAGGAAATGGTGCATACAGAAATATAAAAGACCATTTTGGGGACGTTTTTTGAAGTTTACATTAATTCAGTGCTTCTCTATATTTTAAAACACGTGGGAGTTAACGTACGATGGCCCAGCTTGTGTGTAAGGTTGCGTGGTCAGGGTAAGTGCAGGGGCTGTCCGTTTTCTTCACTGCTCTCTAGGACACTTTGCCTCCACGTTCTCCATTGCAGGATCAGGCCCCCTTGGGTTAGACTTACTTAATGCATTATAGTGTCATTATGGTGGATTATTATTGATGCATTCCAATTTAATTGGCTTGCATTATTATTTAATGAATTATAATTTCAACTATAAAGTTGCTTGTTATGATGTTTTAAAATAGTAGGGACATTTAGTTTTCACATCTGTTCGGTCATTTAGCTTCTAATAAGTACCTTTACTTGAACTCTGGACCTTTGTGTGAATGCCTCTGTGACATTCAGCTCGGGAGAATGGCAAATAAAGGAAGTGCTGGTGATACTTAATTACATGTGCAATACGCAGACCATACAGGTTCGAAGCACAGATCCGATTGTTGCCTCGCAAACTGGGTTTGCAACCAGGAGATGGCTGGAGGTGTGGAAGGGCATAGCAGGTCCCTGTGAAGTGGACATTGCTGAGCCTTCTGTAAACAACAGGCTAATTCCTCCAGACCTTTTTTTATTCCCAGTAGCAGTTGGGTATTGTTATAAGTTGCTTTTAGCCCCTTATAAGTAAAGTAGGCTGAGTTGGTTTTTTTTACTCTTACATAAATAATATTTGGAACTAAAGGGGCTGTTCCTTTTACTTGAATCCTATTTTTTCATGCCTTTTTTCCCCTCCTGCTGTTAGACCATTGAGCTTAAATATTGTCACTGGAATCTGCAGTTGGACAAGGGTAATAGGAGAGTTTTCCCAGCCAGGGGCATGAAATGAAGGTAGTTGTAAATCCGAGGCATTTAAAAGTAGTAGGAGCAGTATAATTTAATTTGGCAGCAGGAGCAGAAGAAACACTTCCTATCTGTGTTGTTGAAATGGAAAGTGGAAATTAGCGGTTGTGTTGTCTTAAAGACTTGCCGGGGTAACCAGTCATGGGAAGAACCAAACAGAACCGTGGGCTGCCGTGATTCACCTCCCTTATTCCCTCTGCTCTGGTCGTACGGTGGGACTCAGGTGCTGGTGGGCAGCACGTGCTGCTCATCTCGTCCCACCCTGCCACGCATGTTCCCTGACCCATCTCACCCCTCGCAGCGTCCCTTTGTATCCTCTCCACCACCTCTCCTGCTCTTCCTCGGTTTTCACCTCTCTTTTTCCTCTTTGCGCAGTGCAAGCATTATCTAATCTCCTTGGGAGAAGCTGTTGAGTCTGTTATTTGCTTTTATAATTACCTCACCAATTCCCTTTCTGCCAGGTTTTTCAGATGAGCTGTGTGCTGCCATTCTTTGAGTTCAGCAGGTTAGTCATGTCAGAAAATGTGCCGAGGACACTTTTTGTCTTATTTATGGCTTCTTCATTCTCCTGACACTTCCCCTGATCTTTTAATGTAATTTCAATGCCTGTCTCATTCAAAAATAAATATGTCTGACAGTCTTTACTGTCTCCAAATTTCAGGTTTGGCCTTTTTTTTAAGTGGTATGTATCTTTGCTTTTCACCATTTATTGTTTCTTACTGCATCTGTTTACTTAGAATATAATCTCAAAGCTCACCGCAGCTCCAAAATCTGCTGGCCTCTGTGGTTCATTAATTAATTTTTAGTTTTAAATCTTCTAAAGACCTAATTGAAAAGTTACTGGCTTATTTGAATAATCCCGTCTTCCTGGGTGAGCAGTGGTTCTTGGGAAGGGTGTGATGTAAAAAGCAGGGAGTGGGAGCCTCTGGGTGCTGGGGGCAGAGCCCAGAGCAGCTGTGGGCTCTGGGAAGCCATGTGTGGGAGGGGTAGGGGAGAATTGGAAGCTGCTCCATTAAACTAAGCTGTGTGCGTGGCAATCAAGACACCATCCGTGGTGTTTTCCTTCCATATCACAGGGCAGAGGCTGTGCCTAGCTCGTGCAGGGTTTATCTTGATTTAAACAAGGCATTTTATATGGATGGATAAAATCCAAATACTTAACTTTCCATCTGTTTTTAAGATTAAAATGTGTTTGTGTACAGGTACACACATTTTAGTTTCTCCTTTACTCCTTATAAAAGGACACAGTCAACTGTAGAAAGGCTTTTTGGGTAGAAAAGCAGAGACTGCGAAGATGTTGTGAGAAACAGCATATGAAACGTAGGTGAGAGCAGACAGGGCAGAAGTGAGACACGGAGGAGAAGTGCCTGCAGGAGAACCTCCTCTGAGGAAACCCATCTGTGGGGTCCTCAGCAGGAGCCTGAAGTCACTGCTGCTGTCCTCGCCACCATTCCCCCGTCCCTTCTGCCCCTGCCGTCGAGGTGGGTTGTATGCTACAGCTTACTGCAGAAAAAGATGGGTGCAGTGACGGTCTGCATTTGATTTACAATTTACCAACCAGGATTTGTGCCATTCTCTGCTTTTTCTGTCCACACCAAGCAGACTTCACAGTAGATCTTTGGACTGTCCTCGATGCTATTTCAGAATGCAGATCCCTGTCTGCACCCCCCATCGCAGATCTCCTTTAACGCACCCTCCCCTCAACTAGAATATACTAGAGGAGAATAGTAGTTAAATAGCTAAAGGTGGAAAAAAATTATATTTACAGTGAAGTGGTGGCACAGGATGGCAGTTTAATGTCCCCTGTGCACAGTCACTTGAGAGCAGTGGGTGTTCTTGGGGTCAGACAGGTGAGCGATGAGCTGCACCTGAGATGCTTTTTGTAGCTCAGTTACTGTGTTCTGAGAATACTTTATCTTGCTAACCATGTCAAATGCTTAGAATCACAGTAAAAAGCTAAAATGATGTATGTAGAGAAATCACTAAGTTCTGTTTTGCTTAAGAGACAACTTCATACAGTTCCTCTGTCAGCATTTATAGTTTGATTTCAGAAAGATGGGCCATCCAGAAATTGCTGTGCTGGAAATAAAGTTAGAAATTAACGCAGTTATTTTTTAAAAGTTGTCAGTACGTTTCTGTTTGGGATGTCGCTTCAAGTCTTTAAATCTTTGCCGTTCTTTCTAAAATGGCTGTAATTATGCTTGGAATTGGGGAATATCAATGCTGTCATCTTTTCACTTAATAAGAGCATCACAGGCCTTTAAGTTACTACATCTGGTTTCCCTCTTCCTCTGGGGCATCATCTAGATGAGGGATTAAAAATGTAGTTGGAGCAGATGTTTTGTGTTCCTAATGGGCAGTGTTATCTTTAGTGGAGAAAAGATGATCCCAACCTAAAAAGAGACATTTGTTGGATTCATTTTATTTCTTCTTCCTGGCTCTCAACGTCTAGGTACGGGGCAAGCCTAGTGTCGCTTTCTTTGTTGGTGATTTATTTTCATCACCTTGGACGCAGTGTATGGATATACTGACAAGTGTTGGCAAGACCGTAACCAGCCCATGATAGTAAATATTTAACTTTCGTGTTATAATTATTTTTCTTGCTCCTAAATTTGTATGCTTTGTTCCTCAAGTAAACAAACAGCCTTGCAAAGTTTTACTTGTCTGCTGATCTGATATAACTATGTCTTTATGAGGCAAGTGAAATATAAATCATTTCAAAGTTGCAATCAGTTGCTGTGGGAAAAGGAGAATGAGTAGTTTCTGTTGTAAATAGTTTACGAATCTAACATGCAATTTATTAAACTATCCTGTTCACATAGCAAACTTAGAAATATTATATTACCATGCTACCAGTTTTTGTGGTGGCATTTTTTAAATTAGAAACTTCTTGTTCTGAAATCTCAGGTAATACTGGAATTCTCTTTTCTGAAAATGTAGTTGTTTTGAATAGAAGTAGAGAAGTGGGAGATTGTCATCTAGTCCTTCATGAATATGAATTTATAGGTTTGTGATGGTATATGCTGTCTAAAGACTCAATGTACATGTCATGGGCTTGGGGTTTTTTCGTTGTTTTTTTTTTGTTTTATGAACGATCCCTTGTTTTGCATGTGTGCTTACTGTGGAACAACTGGAGCTTTCTGAATGTGTTTTTACTACCAAAATACATGTATTATGTAAAAATATCCTCAGCCACATTTCTGGTTTGTCTCATTAGTACAGGCTAAAAAGAAGTTACTTGCAGTTCTGACTAGTATTTTTTTCCTCAGCTTTTTGTAGTTTCAGATACAACCCTTTGACCATTGCTTTTATACTCAGGATTTCTTAATTTCCCCATGTTATTGATATTCAGACTTCATGCCAGATCCTGCAGTTCAAAATTAAGCTTGTCCATTATATTAGTTCTAAAAAATAAGATCATTTTGTTTCTAGTCCTAATACTGTTTATCTCCTTGAAAAGTTTTCAGCCACATCTTGCCTTAAAAGACTTCTTCCCAGGGGCCTGTAAGGACTATAAAAACCTCACTGAGAAGGAATTTTGAGCTTGACTTCATCTCTGCAGCTGTCTGTTCTCTCTAGAAGCTTTTGTGGTGTGATGCAGGACCTGCCTCTCAGAAGGAAACAGGAGAAGGTCTCAGTTTACCTTCAGGGGTTTTTTAGGCTTCTCTGGGGCCACTGCTTGTACGGATGCGGCCGAGCTCTCTCAGAGCCCTGAAGGCTACAGCCGTAGGATGGAGATGCTCCTGTGAAGCTGCTGCTGGATTTCATCAAATATGCTTGCATTGGAGGGCTGGAAGAGTAGGGAGAAGTAAAGAAGAGGAGCAAGGGAAGGAGCTGTTTAGGAACTCCCATCTAAAATTTAAGCATGTCCCACAGGAAGGCCTTAAGGCCACCTTTAAATGCCATGTTTATGGGACTACCTGTTATTTCGTTTTTATTCCTTGGAACAGCTGGTGAAGGAATAATCCTATGTGAATGACACAGTAAGAAATAGTTAGTCCTGCTAATCTTAGTCTCCCTTTTTAGTGACTTCAAGCAATATCGTTGTGCCCAAATATTTCCGTCTGAACCTGAAATCAGTGAATGCACCTTCCATAAGTAACATATCCTTGGTAATTCCTCTGGCTTTTTTTTCTGTAGTTCGGTGTTGTATCAGTCTCTCCTTGCTTTTGCAGTCCTTTCAGTCAGGATTTAGGTGAACACTATAAAGAGTAAGTGTTTTGGCCTTGGTACATCGGCATCTGATTTGATCAACCAGTGCACGGTTTTTATAACTGTCTTTTTGTTTTGCTGCGAAAAACAGTGTCTTGCTATTAAATTGTTTTTTCTCAGTAACGGCACTGATGTCAAAATAACTTCTCTTAAAGCCAGGGAGTGCATGAGTACCTCTGGGACCTTTCTGCCATGCTGCAGGCACTATCATTTCAAATGGAAGCTGATTTTTAAATCCTCTGGGAAGAGTTGTCTCAACCAAGAAACGTTGGGCTTCGTTGTTGGTTTTGCTCCTTTCGAAGCAAAACTGACTCCAGTACTTATATCTGTGTTCATTGTAAGAGGCTGAGATTCTCTGACAGTGTTTGAAGAGGGCTGTGTGCGTCTCTGCTTGTCCTCAACCTTTTTAGATATCCACTGGCTCTTGAGAACGTGGAGGAAAGTATGGCATGAGCTGTTTAGACCTGTGAACTGAAGTTAGTTATGAGTGAAGTAATTTTCTTTGTGGCAGTGACATCTGTTTTTAACGTGAGTGACCCTCCCAAGAGGAGGAGAGCGGCTGTGATCTGATACCGTAAATGGGGGTCCCCCATCTTCTCTTAAGGGCAGCACAGCTTCCCTTTCTCTTCTTACAGCTCCCGTTCTTGTCATTTCTGTGGAGCATTATTAAGGTTTCATTGTGGGAGAAATATTTCATCTTATTTCTAAGTTAGCTAGCTAATGCTTTTGCTGTAGTAGTGCTGGTATAAGAGATGCGTGGCAGGACCTTAACTCGGCACTTCCTGGTTCTCCATTGTTTTGTGAATTAAACTCTCATGTTCAGGAAGAACATGAAATGCACTGACTATTGTTGAAAACCTGCAGGCTTAAGTTAGTTTTCAAGGAGTGGTTTTGATTTTCTTGAGGGTTTGTTTGTGTTTTCTTTCTTTCAGTAGTACATGATCTTGTATACACATCAGCAGTGCAGCAGTGACATAAAGCATTCATGCTTGAGGTGCAGAAGACAATACATAAAGATGTATACTCTAAAAAAACTCTCAAGCAAAAGTGGGCAGCTGGATTAGAAGCAGAATGTGCATTCTCTTCTGTCTCATTGTACTACTGCCTTATTAACGTGTTTCTTCACTTCTGCTTTTCGAGGAAGGATGTCAGTGCAGGATGAAGCACTAGAAGTGGGCGTTGTTGCCTAGGAGGGCGTCTCTCCTTGAGTATCACATAGGAGCCCCCATGATTTGCAGCCTGTCTTCACCACTGCTCTGTAATACCTTAATTATGAACTCCAATACAACCAGCACCAGTGTATGTTTTCACATTTTTAGTGGGTGTCCCTTTTCACACTCCCCTGAGACATTCAGATTCCCGTTGTTGGTACATGTGGTCCCTGTCTTGTACTCCCCTGTGTTTAAGAAGTGCATTGGTGGACAGCCCCTTCTAGTGGTCCCCTCCGTGGATCTTCACTTTTTCCCCCTACCTGTTGGTCATCCTGGCTCTTCCTCTCCTCCCATGATGAGGTGCGGGGGCAAAGTGCAGTCCTGTTCCCCAAGTTCTTTCAGCCCGTGGAGCAGCAGCTCCTGGGCAGCTCTGCCCACCGTGCTGTGTCCAGCAGGGAAGGAAGCCGGCCAGACACCTTACTTCCTCATTGGTCTTGGTTTTGCACGATTTACAAACGCCTGCAGGGCTGCGAACTGAGTACCCCCCAAGGTATGGCTATGAAATTATTAGTTACTTAATTTGGAGGAAGCCCTCAGAGTCCACTAGTGTCTGTGACTTGCCCGTTGTCTTTGGAGGGAGGGGAGCCTGTATTTCAGAAGATCAGAACTTGGCCCAAGGATGTTATTGTCTTCCCCTAAGAAACTACCGATCTGTTTGTCTTGTGTGTGAAACCACGTACAGAATGCCATTGTAAGTATGTAAGGTTACTTTTTTGAGGTGATTAACATATACTTTGTACAGGGAGAGCAGAGAATTTCCCTGGATTGTACTACTTCGGAATTTTTTGGCTATAGTTTAAGATCTAGTTAGCACTTTCCTGATTGAGAGGCTGCCAGGGAAAACTGAGTATATAGACTAACTCTTGAGTGCTTTTTTTTAAAATGTATTTTAAGGTGGGGTGGTTGTTCAGTTTGGGGGGATTTTTAGTAGGAAAACAGACATGTACGAGGGTGAGTTAGCTGTGGCCCTTCAGCTTGTGCAGGCACGTGCTGAGTTGCCTGTTTCAGGTTGTCTGGTCTAGCTTAGCCTTGGAAACAAAAGCTGTGATTAATTGCCGTGAAGTGAGATAAAAGGGAGGTGGAAGTCAGCTTTTCTCACAGCGCGTTTCCTAGTCTTGACACTCCTGAATATTGATTTGTGCTTTTCCTTAGATGCCCCTCTCTGTGTTAAGTATTTCACGTCTCTCTGTCTCATGCCTCAGGCAGCGTTTCATGTTCTAGTTAGTTTTCTGAGGCGTCTCAAAGAGTTGTTCCAGCTCTCCTCCAGTGTCATGGCTGTGGCTTTTTATTGCCACAGGTTTTAACAGCACATTAACTCAGTTCCCTGCCAGACTGGTTAGTTCTCTTATCCTGGTATCCTGGCTTATTAAGTCTGTTTCTCTGGTGGGTCCCTGCTCCTTCTCTGTTCACAGTCAGCCAGTGCTCATTAGTAGGGTTAGTAACCTAACTGTGTGTTACTCATTCTGTGGATGAATAACTGCACAATTACCAACAGTGATTGTTTTCACTGCATCGTTGGCAGAAATCTGCCTTGGCTTGAAATTTCTTCCCCGCCATAAAGGCTAAAAACGTAGTTGTTAATTGAATAAAAATGCCAGCTTTGCAGGAGCGAGAATTGCCATCTTAACCACATAGGAAAACTTGTGGGAAATTACTGCAAGTGTTTGAATTTGCAGCACAACAGTACAGAGGTGCTCTGCTTTTTTTCCAGTTCTTCATTCTGTACAGCTTTAAATGTGAAAAAAACCCTAATTCTTTTAATTCTTTTGGACAGGTTCAGCAACAGGTTCACCCAAACCTTTCAGCAAAAGAAGATTCCCTCTATTACATTGAAGAGTTGATACTTCAGCTGCTAAACAAACTATGCATTGCTCAGCCACGGACTGTCCAAGACGTAGAGGTAAGACTAGATACTGGAAAACCAAGTACTTGCTTACAGAATCGCTAAGGTGAACTAAGATATTTTGATCAGGGCAGGTCAAAGTTAAAGCGAGGTGAATCTGAAGAGCAGAGACTGTTAATGCTAAAAGATTATATAGTATTCAGATTTCCCAAAGCATGCCTAATTGGAAACTAATTTTCCTATACAGGTCTGCAGAATAGAAATTGTGGGAATTTTTTCTTTCAGCATTATTTTTATAAATGCAAAGTACTTTGAGGGATTTTCTGCTGATTGAATACACCTTGTGCTTAAGAATGTAAGGATGTTGCAACTTTTCCTACTCTTTGACATAAACATACAGAAAAAAAGTAAATATTGGGATGAAAGGTTACTGTTGTTAGGCCTGGATTGTGCAGCTGAGGGAATAGAGTTCTGTGTTCCTGGAACTTTATTGAACTCACTGAGGCTCTTGTATTATTGCAGCTGTCTGCTTTTGTGTCATCAGTTACAAAATGAGGGCTTTAATGGAGTGCGCTTCAGTATACAGTCTAGAGGGAGAAAGTGCTTTCATGTAGCTGTGGTTCATTATAGTTTTGTAGAGTATTAATTTTACATCAATCTATATGTCTAGGATTTTCAGCCTAAAATAAAATGAAGTCCTTGTCTAATATTCTATGTGTGTGTCATGGAAATGAAAAAAAGAATATATATGTATTTACAAAATAATTGCCGGAGGGGGTTTAGATTCTTATTTGATGCAGCAATTGCCCTTTATTCAGCATTTAGTTAATTAATTAATTTATTATTAATCTTGGTTTCTGATTAATACATTTTGTAATACTGATGCGTAAAGATTATAGCATGACTAAATAAAAGCAGAATTTAATAGTCCCTTAAGAGCTCTCAGAATTGGGTCTGGGTTTGAACTTTAGGTGTGGAGCTGAGAAATACTGTGTTCTTTCTCTAGTTCCCCACTGATAAACCCTACAGCACACAGGACAATTTGAGGTAGCACTGATTGTTCTACACGCCTGCTCAACGGTTATTGTTTCTGAGTCAGGAGATAATAAAATTGCCCTGTGTACATATGAATTAATAATTCTCACTGGGTATCTGTATGCTCCACAAATTATTGTGTACAAAACTGCATACCATATGGGTAGCCTTCTGAGATGCCTGACAACTGTCTGAATTGTGGTTATGAATATTGCAGCAGGCAGTAAATCCTGTGTATTGTATTTTAAATATAGCTGCATTTTAAAGCTGTGACTAATAACACATTGTTGGTCTTGGAAATATTACAGTTATTTAATTTAAAAACACAGAGTTAGGTCTAAATAGTGGTAACAGGTTCCCCAAAACGTTGTTATTCTGTAGGTCAATAAATTCAGATTCTTCCAGAGCAGGAAAAGTAGAATTCAGTTTTGTGTTATGGGTTGTTGGTGAGATTGTGCTGCCAGCGGGCATCTGAGATCCACGAAGAAAAGCTTTTGGCTCTGCTCCTCAGCTTGTTTTTGGCTGTTAAGACAAAACATGAGAGCTGTGATCTCTAAATTTATCGAGCAGATATTTATATAACAGCCTGGAGTTAATGGAACTGTTTGTGCATAACATTGTACTTAAGTATTTGCAAGATCAAGGTCTAAAATCTCAAAATATAAAGGTTTTATAAATAGAAGAAGCCCTTCAAATTGTTCCCAAGAAAACACTGGGAACCAGCAAATTCTGAGGGCAAAAGGCGTGAGTTACTTGTGGAGAGCACTGTTAGTTGGAGGACAGCTGAATGCCATGCTACGTCCATTTTGCAGGCGATCTCCTAGTAGAATCTCAGGGAAAGTTCATTTTGGTGAACCAGCCCAGAACTTTCGGCTGCTCTCCAGGAGGGAAGGTCACCGCATGTGTACCTGGCACAGACAGCTGACGCAGAAAGTTGAGAGTTAAAAGGCCACGTGCAAATATTTAAAACCTGCCTTTAAGAAGACCTGAGGCCTCCTGTTAAATTTCAGAATGCGTGCAAAAATCTTTTTATCAAAGGGACACGTAGATTTCACCATTTTTCTCATCTCGTTTTTCAGCTCATCTATAAAATCTCTGCTGCAAGGGTTCATTGTGGACCAGGTTACAGGTCCAAAGCAGAGGTCAGGTATGGCACTGCACAGCGTACTGTGCCAGCCTGGTGATACCAGGGCACGGTGGTGGGGCTGCAGCGGGAGGTGATTGCTACTCCCCCCTCAGCTGTCTGACTTGAAAACCTGTTTTTCCAAAGTCACTTAAGAAGCAGTCATCAGAGTTCAGTTTGGACTCGTTCTTTCAGCGTTTTAATTCCCCAACTCACAGGGGCCGCAGCCTGGAGAACTTCATGGAAAGCAGGAGTGGGGTCTTGCACGTGTTTAGCTGGGAGCTGCTGCCCAAAGCAGTTTGTTCTGTGGTGAGGGTCATCTCGCCTGTTCCTGTAGCAGCTCTTGAAATGTGAATCTATATAAAAGTGACCTGAAACTGCAGGGAGTTTACCATGTAAACTGGGGGGCTGTGAGCTGCAGCCACTGTGACTGGCTGTGCGGGGAGGATGCTCTTGTGTGGGCTGGTGGAGTCCAAAGTGTTACAGCCAGCCTTTTTAATCAGTCACAGCTCTCCTCCTAGTTAGAAAATCCTACGCTTGTTTTTTTCATTTCTGACATAAACTTGATATCATACGGGACAAGTTACACTCTGGACGTTTATGAAATCAGAACAATACCGACTTGTTTTTTTCATTTAGACTTGTAAACTGTTTAGTACTTCCTGATGTTGTTTATACCGCAGCTGAGGTTTCTTGCTGCTCTTGTGATGCAAAGATCATAGAGCAGGAGTTGGTTTAGGAGACTGGAAGGAGTTTTTCGTGCTTAGGGAAGGGTGGTTGTTTGGGATTATTGAAAAGAGTGAAGCTGAGTTGGGTAAGAAGGAGAGAACAGTTAGGAAAATGTGTTGCAAACACTGAGGAGGAGGATAATTGTCTATACTGCAGGGGAAGTAATTTGCTGTTTTATTTTCTTTAAACTTCTCTTTGATTACTGCGGTTAATCTAAGTGCAGTCTTTATGTTTGGACAGGATCGCGTTCAAAAGACATTTCCTCATCCAATAGACAAGTGGGCGATTGCTGATGCGCAGTCTGCTATAGAGAAACGAAAAAGAAGAAACCCTCTCCTGCTGCCTGTGGACAAAATACATCCTTTATTAAAGGTACTTAAACCGACAGCCAGATGACTGCTGCTTCTGCCCACCACACAACCCCAGCCCTCAGCATAACCTTTAAAGTATTTATTTATTTATTTTAATTTGTGTGAAATTAGGTAAGTTTCTCGTTGGCTGAAAGAGTAAAGTCACCATAGAACAGGATGAATATATTGTAGTATGTAAATAAACATAGATACCTAAATTAATCACGTTCTAGACAGTAGTGTGCTAATGTATCACTCTAGTTTGAGATATGACTAGTTAGTTTTTAACATACATAAAACCCAAACAAACCAAAATACCTTACCTACTTCAGTAGCACTGTTTTGATGCCTTTATTTGTTTCAAAATGCTGCAGAAGCCAAAATAGAAGAAGAGAGAACAAGTAGATCCGGTTCCTTGTATACTGTCAACTAAGATGTGTATTGATGTCCTTTCAGTTACTGTTGAATGTCACTGATGCCTTGGGTTTAAAATCAATAGATCTGCAAAGGTGTAAGAAGAGACCGAATACAGAGTTGATGGTGGGTGGGTTTTGAGGAGGAGAGTGGCCATTTCAGTTCTTAGATGTCATGCCCCTTAGAAGGGGTGTAGAGCTCTTTGCTTGCAGCCAGGTTTTAGTGTCACACAGCAAGCATGTATTCATACCCTGCCCCTGGAGAGTTGTTTTTTTAATGGTGAAACAGTACTCTCATTTTTACATCGGTGTTTAATCACTTTTAGATCAGTGCCGAATCAGTAGATTGAGGCTGATTCAAACACCATGCTTTTATGGTGTTTCTTTTTTGTATTGCTTTTGCTTTTCATTCATGACTTAAAAAGTGCTTTTCTCCAGTGGTGACATTGTTGCACCAGAGTTTCCAGCTGCACTGAGAAAATAGTATTCAAGCATAAGCAGAAATTAAAGCATTTTTTCAGGTGTAATCACTGTGGTTTTTTATACAATGTCTCAGCTTGTGACACTTAATGAGAGGGGAAGACCTGTTAGGAAAGAAAACAGCATTAATAAGACCTTCCTAGACGACGCTGGCTTTCTTTTATGAAGTCTGGTTTAGAAGTGTGTGCACATGGGCACACAGACTGATTTTTAGAAGATGCATCAAAATACGACAGGCAAACTACCTCATTCAAATGTGTGAATTTACTGTACTTATTCCTGACAGTCCTGTCACAAATAAGAGGCTCTGCAGAACATGGAGCATGTATCACAAGAAGAACATGCAACGCTTATCCTGGGTTTTTTTATTATTTTTCTTTAATTATTAAAGTGCAATTATTTGATGTAATGCAAGGATGCAGATAGCTTAGGTGTTCAGCCAGCTGTGAAGGATGGACTGAAGTGGATCGCAGTAGATAACAGGTTGAACATACAGTCTGAAGTTTCACAAAAGATAACTTTTTCCATTAAGTACAATTCAAAATGAAGCATTCTCGTTTCTGAAGAGTCCAGGTTAGGGACAGAGTCCCGCAATAAGCATAAATATAGACTAAAGTTTAACTACAAGAGTGGTTCCAGTGAAGTCCCTTTGTTGAACGAACCTTATTTTTAGGACCGTCATTTTTAGAGGAAGGATTATTGAAAGTTCTGTAGCTTTTCATCTGTCAGTATATGACAAAATAGCACAAGGAAGTATTTGTAAGCATTTCCTTTAAGGCAGCTGATCAAATTTCCATTTGATGTCCTTTGACGTTACTGTAAATTATCATCACAGACAAGATCAATTTCAGTAGAAAACTCAATGTGTTAGTTGTCATTCTGAATGAATTTCTGGAATAAACAGCATATTTTTTTTTCTCTTGTTTTCAATTTGCAGGAGGTCCTGGGTTACAAGGTAGATTACCATGTCTCTCTGTATATTGTGGCCGTCTTGGAATACATCTCAGCTGACATTTTAAAGCTGGCTGGAAACTATGTTTTCAATATACGACACTTTGAGATCTCTCAGCAGGACATTAAAGTATCAATGTGTGCTGATAAGGTAAGGAGTTGGGATTAAAATACTCATTTGGACAGATACAAAGGTAGATACTAGAGGTGTTTGGGGTTTTTTAGAAGATACAGCCAAAGTAGGATAGGAGAGAGAGAGAGAGAGAGAGAGAGAGTCTGGTATTACTGAAATGCAGAAGCTTCTCTCCTCCTTCATGCCAGACCTGTCACAGTAAAGACTTAAGTTAAGCCTGTTAAGTTTTGGAACAGTGGTAGTACTTACAAAACAATGGAAGATCAGAAAATGATGTTGTCCTTTATTTCTCAGCTGTGTTACTGTTGTCCTGATGTCACTCTGTCAGGACAGCTCTTTCCTTCTTTATTATACAGAAAAGACATTTAGTTTTCATCCTCATAAATATGGGAAACATTTTTGTTTGATTTTATTTTTATCAGGAGGGTTTTGTCAAAGTCTTATGCAAGATGCCTTGTTTTCAAAGTTGGTTCTGCATGAATTGTAACTTGTTTTCTAGGTCGTACTAACTTATAAAGGGGAAAATGGCTTTGGCAACTGATCCAGCCTTCTGCTGCCAAAGTTTAAATATTACTCCTTTGTGAAAGCGATCACAGAAAGTATTGTATTAAAAACTCAAAGGATTTCTCTGAACACATTGAAATAGCTGAGCTTGAGCCAAGTGTAAATCAGGCTTGCATGTAATTTTTAAAATTTCTTTGCTAGGTTTTGATGGATATGTTTGATCAGGATGACATTGGTTTGGTTTCTCTCTGTGAAGACGAGCCCTCTTCTTCTGGGGAACTCAACTACTATGACCTAGTGAGAAACGAAATTGCAGAAGAAAGGCAATATCTGCGGGAGCTGAATCTGATAATAAAAGTATTTCGGGAAGCTTTCCTATCAAACAGAAAATTGTTCACACCTAATGTAAGTCCTTTAATAGGTTACTGATGTGTAACGCTAGTTGCTCCATTAGCAGCCATGACATATCAATATTACATTCCCTGCATTGGAGGTAAAATTAAATTTGATTTATTGCATGTCACTGCATAATGAGTGTTGACTGTATATGAAATACAATGGAGGAATTGCCATTAACAGTATGAAGAGTGCTACTCTCAGAGTAAAGCTTAATGGGCACGATTCCCTGTTGGATGCTGGCAATAGCTGGAATCCTTTACTCATGTAGGTAACAGTTACGCTTTTGCTTAATGCAAAAATTAACATTTATCTACCTACACGTACAGTGAATGCAGACGAATGCTTGAATTGACATTTGAAGTCGGGGCACCCCTATCTGCAGAAACTACAAGTAGAACAGCCCTTGGCTCTGGTTTCTCTAGTGTGTGACTGACTGAAGGGAATCACGCTTTGATAAATGATTGAAATATTTGATTGAAATTGTATGTGTGGCAGATACTGTTTTCAGGATGCTGGAGTCTAAAAAGGAAATACAGTTCTTGTAAGAGAATTAATAATGAGAAATTAGTGAATCCTGTGGGAGGAAGGAGAAGGGGACCAGGGCAGCAGAACCTAAACTGGGATCTTTAGTGATACCAGCAGGTTAAAAAGAGAAGCAACAGGAGACATTCCCATTACAGCTGAGTGTGGAAGTTCCTCAGTAGCTGATAGGATATCGGAGAACTGTGGAAATGTGAGGACAGAATTTAAACGAAGATGATGGGAAGAGAAGGCAATGGTATTTTGGAGCTGAGGAATATTCTTTTGTTATATGGGAATGGGTATGAGAAATTTTGAGATTGCATGTTCCCATGAAGAGACTGCCGTGGTCTTGGCGCTGGCAGGAGGTCAAGCAAGCTCGCAGTGTTAGGTTGGGGCAGAGAAGGCTTCCAAGAAGTGTGTTTCAGAGGGATCAGAAGGAGAATGCAGGTTGTTGGAAGGGGCTGCCTAGTTTGAGTGTGTTTGTTCTGTGTGAATTTGAAAAATCTAAAAGTAGCATTTGGAAAAGGAAGCTGCGGATTCTTCCTCTGTACCCAGGTAGTATTCTGCTAAAGTAGCCAAGTAGCTGCTTTAGTTTTACCTGTGGTTTAGAGGATCTGACCTTGGAGCTGCTTTAAATTGCCTCCTTCCTGTTGTGTCCGGAGAGACAAGAATCAGCAGAGGGGAAAATAACAGCTGTGAGTTGTGGCTGAAAAGGCCAGGCGTTTCTGTCCAAAGCCCCGAACAGCCTGTACCGGGACTGCTGCTGCTCCGGCCTGGGAAGGATGGTGTGTCTGCTTTCGCTGGGGTGAGAATTGTGCAAAGCTGGATGTGCCCAGGCAAGCCCGCAGGGCTGGGAAGACCACGTAATTTAGCTTTCTTCCTAGCTTTTTGTTGGCTCATCTCCATTTACCTCTTGATTCAAACTTCATGAAAAATGCTCTGATATTTACATAAGCAAAATGAATTATTCTGAACACTACTAAGATACGTTTTATGTTTGCAGGATATAGATGTCATATTCAGCAACATTTCAGATATTCATGAGTTGACAGTGAAGCTTTTAGGATTGATTGAGGATACTGTTGAAATGACTGATGAAAGTAGTCCTCATCCTCTGGCTGGCAGCTGCTTTGAAGATCTTGCAGAGGTACAATGTTTTGTCTTTTTTTTTTTAAATCACTGATTGTTTTGTTTTCTTAGTATCCTTTTGGTCATGACTGTGGTATCTCCAATAAATCTGCAGTTGTAAAATGTCCTTTTAACAAGCTCTGAACAGAGATCTACCCTACCCATTCTTTAGTAGGTAAACTAAAGTGTGTTTTCTACTTGTCACAGAAACGCTATCAAGCAGGTAAGCACAAAACTAAAATCTTATTTTGGAGCAGGAATTACTTGCTACTACCCTATGGGGATGTGGATTTGAAAAGGAACTACCTGGGATTGCTTACTGAAAGAAAGCGGTGCCTCGATTTTTGTAGGCATTGGTGACAAGCCCAGGGCTACCCAAAATTCATAGCTGTTGGTGGTAGATCTGCAGGATGAGTGACTTGCATTACTCTGGACAGTGAGCTATTTCAGACAAAATGTGTTCTTAATTCAGCCAAATGCATTGTTACACATCTGGAACGGGAAATGTTCCTGCAAAGCAATGAGTCTGGGAAGGAATGAAGTATCAAAACAGACGTGCAACTGAACAGAAGCTCTTCAGTATTGTACCAAAAGTGCTATTGATACCCATTGACCTATAAAATTGATATTAAAGAGTAGGAATACGGGAAGACACTGCACGTGGATTTGGTGTGGCTTGTACTGGAACATTATTAACGGTTACTTTGTCATTTGTTTGTTTGTTTTTTTAATGGGCACTGAAGTATAGGAAGGAGTACAGAAGAGTGAAGTTTTTGAGAAAGGGCTTTACAGTGAGATAGAGCTCAGCCTAGTCAAAATAGGATAGGTATATAGGTACCTTCACACCTGAAAACAGAGTACAAAATTACTCTGGAATGCAGCAGAGAGGTGTATTGAGCTTGGTTTTTTGAACCAAAATGTAAGGATGATCATATAAACCGTATGGACTGTATCACAAAGGAAATCAAATGAGATGTTTTGGCCTGAGAGAGAGAGAATATCTCAGATGAACCACATGGTGAATGTGAAGTTTATGGTTTTCATCTTAAAATTATGTTGTATATAAAGAAAATTACACCAATAAAACTTGCATTTCATTTTTACGTATGTTCAGTTTTTAAAATCTGAGGGTTGCATGACTACACCATTACCCTTTGGAAAATGATTACACTTTTGTGGGTGTGAAGAATACAGGTTTTTCAGCCCATGAGCCACTCACTTACAAATATACTGTAAAGATAAAGTTTTCCTGGTGTTCCTTCAATAAAGCACTCCTGTGACATACCGGTAGGAAAGTCCAGTTGACTGGGTCTTAGCTCATGACTTGTTAAAGCGTAGTTGCCTATATAATGATTAGGAGAAGCATTTGAACAATTGATTAAAGTAAGTAGCTGTTATATTAAAAGTGAAAAAAGACTTTCAATTTGAAATAGTACAGCACTATCCTGGAAAACATAGATATCAGTTCATTGCAAAAGCTACTTTTAGGCATCCTGTGCTTTAAAGGAAACAAATCCTTTCAATGAGTAGAAATCTCACTTGATTTTCATTAACTGAAAAATTTAAGTAGGAGATGAAGAGCAGATCGTTCCTCAAACCTTCTTTTTATGCAGGTAGTAAATTTGAATTTAATATTTCCGTTAATATGGAGCAAGACCTGCTTAATAACTAGGCTGTTCATTTGATCATCTCGCACATTGAGATCATCTTTCTGTGTATATTTGCAAAAGGGATCATTAAAGAGAGATATGAAAGTGAAGTGTTTATTTGCTCTGCCTATCTTACTGCCAGGCTTGTTCCCATAGTGTTTCCATTATAAAGGTCCTTCAACTTATTTGGAAGGATAATTAGAAACAAACAACCCTTGCAAGCAGGAGTCTTCCTGCTTTGTCTGTTTTTCTGCATCAGATCTTGTGAAGGTTTTAACATAAATATTGTGGTTTTGAGATGAGGAAGTATAGAGGGGGAAAATAAAGCATTTTTTTTCCTGGTGTGGAGGAAATTAAAAAAATTTGATGAGTGGGAGATGGGTATTTGTTAATACACTGGTAAAAAAAAAATTTATGTGGTCATAACTTTAACAATTCTAACTACTACAGTGGGTTTTAATGATCTCTTTAGCTAGTGCTGGGAGAGCCTCAGGACCGAGGGTAGAGGGTCTGTGCCTATTTGGAAGTGGTCTTCAGAAGGCAGCTAATAAAACAAGGTTATCATCAGTAGACTGTAAATTTGTTATACTGGTATTTGCTTTTCTATAGGAGAAGTTTTAGGTGTCCACGAAGCAAAACGTGGAAACCAGCACCACAGCAAAAGGGGCTGAAACGTACAAACACCAATCCAGAACTATACACTGAGATAACTTAACATGGGCATCAGGTTAATGTATATTTCAGTAACTTTTGCAATGTGCGCTGGCAGCCCAGAACCCCCCGCAGCCTGGGCTGCACCCCCACAGCGTGGGCAAGGGGGGGATTCTGCCCCTCTGCTCCGCTGGGTGAGCCCCCCCTGCAGTGCTGCCCTCAGCGCTGGGGCACCCACAGCAGAGGGACACGGAGCTGTTGGAGCGGGGCCAGAGGAGGCCCCGGAGATGCTGGGGGGGCTGGAGCCCCTCTGCTGTGGGGACAGGCTGAGAGAGCTGGGGGGGGTCAGCCTGGAGAAGAGAAGGCTCCGGGGAGACACTCTGGGTCAGGGAGGGGAGCCATGGGATGACGGGGAAGGGTTTTCAACTGGAAGAGGGGAGATTTGGATGAGATGTGAGGCAGAAATCCTTTGCTGTGAGGGGGGTGAGCCCCTGTCCCAGGTTGCCCAGAGAAGCTGTGGCTGCCCCATCCCTGGAGGGGTTCAAGGCCAGGTTGGACGGGGCTTGGAGCAGCCTGGGCTGGTGGGAGGTGTCCCTGCCCAGGGCAGGGGGTGGCACTGGATGATCTTTAAGGTCCTTTCCAACTCTAGCCATTCCATGATTCTCTGAAGTGTAAACCCCCTTTTTTTAAATAAGTCTCGTGGGGAAGATGGCTAATGCAGTTTGTTTCAATCTTGTCTTCAAAAAACAAAACCAAAAGCTCCATACTGATCAAAGTCTGAGTGGAAGAAACTGAAAACACTTCTAAAATGCAGTTAAAAGTTTAAAAAGATGTCACAGTATAAGCGTGTATTGGTCTGGCTCCCCCAGTAGATTTGTGTGCAAGGGGACCTTTTGAGAGCTCTGCCCTCTGCTTGTGTCCCCTAGTGCGGAGGATGCTGCCGTCTTTCCCTTCATCCCCACTACCTCTGGGAGAGCTGAACCCACACCCCGTGGCTGAGCTACTGCTTCTGCAGAGGTTTATGTTCAGTTTTGCTTGGCTGTTATGGCAAAGAGAAATTGTATATGCAGTGTTACTGTCCCTTGCCTTTAATTTGGATGTTGTGAAATAAGACTCCTTACTGTATGCTTGCAGGTAGCGGGCAGGCATGGAATAAACAAAAAAACCCCCCCGAGAACAGGCTGTAAACTGGATTCAGATTCTGCTTAAAACCAGTCTGTTCAGTTAGTCTCTAATAATTTCTATTCAGCTGCTGCTGAAGTGCCAAATTTTCCCCCACACACCCCCCCCGCATCCCCCCTCCCAGATACACTAATTCGAATGGACAGGGATGATCAGAACTTGATGCGGAGAATTGAGAGTGATGATTACAATTTGCATGAGAAAAGCGAGCGCATTCTGTGCCTCTCCTCCCCACAAAGACTTTAATTGCAGCTGCCCCATGAGTAAGGTAGGAAATCCCCTGGACCCTCTGCAAATGGAAAACTTGAGATTTTTACCCTGAATGTTCGAATGAGCCTTTGTGGTGGTTGGTTCTCCTGAATCCTGCAGCCTGTATTCTGACAGGCACGACTGGATTAAGGTGAAAAGAGGTATGTGCTTTTTCTGGGCATGGTGCCATCAGGACCGGATAACCCTGTGATTCATGAGTGATTCAGCCCCGTGAATCTGCAGAGACTGGGGAACAGCCTGACGGGCTCTGGAGCAGGTGATCTATGAGCAGGAATAAATTATTCCTGCTGAGATTCATGTGCAGTCAGGTTTTCATCCCATCCTGCTGTGGTTGCTAATACAGAATCGCAGCCAGATACTCCATCCAGAGTCGTAATTTTTGCACCTGAAACCCTTAGAGGAATTTCCTCCAAGACTTTCAGACTCGCTGTTTTTTTCTTTCGTGAGGTATCTCGCCAACCTTCCAATACAGCCAGAAAAGCGTGCAGAAGTCCAGTGCTTATGACTGACCGTTCTTATGTGATGTACCCTGCAGTGGTGGTGGTACAACAATGCCTCCTTGTGACAATCTCCAAAGTTCATCTCTACCTGCGTTTCTTTCCGCAGTGCCATTCTTTGTTGGCAGAGAGGAGGTGAATTGCCATTCAGTTGGCTCAAAGCTCTTGGTTCCCGCTGCTTCAGTGAAACAAAGGTTGTGTTAGTGACAAGTATGGTGAGATTTGAGGAATGCTGAGAAAATGCTGTGTGCATTTAAAATTTGGAAGTGAAAAAGCGGTTTACTGAATATTTGTTTTACAAAATCAAACTTTTCTTGAAAAGTTCCACTTGTGTATCAGCTTATTAAAGGAATTAATTGTACTATTTGGGGCAGAAATGTCTTGCATCTTTCATGTATGTATATAATTCTCTGTTTTTATTCAGGAGCAAGCCTTTGATCCATATGAAACCTTGTCCCAGGATATTCTCTCTCCACAATTTCATGAGCATTTTAATAACTTAATGGCGAAACCTGCTGTTGCTCTCCACTTTCAGGTGAGTGCAAATGAGAAATAACTGAATTCTTTAGTTCTCATATTTCAAAGGTTTGAATTTTGTCAGTAATTCTTTACTTCCTACCAAGGAAGAAATCCTCTAGATTCTAACCTTCCTTTAGTGTAAGGTATTTGGACTCTTCCTGTAAAAACTGGACATACCTCTGACCCATCCATGAGTCTTGCAGGGTTTTTTTTGTCCTCACATCAGGCTCTCTTGCTTGAGTATGGAGGGTGACTTCTCATACCTGCCACTTCCATTTTTGTGTTCCCTTTTAGTGACAAACACAGGTACCCAGACACAGTATTTTAATTTTCTTTCATATAGATCCCAGGCCCCCTTGTTCAGCATTGGGTCTGGGACTGGCAGTTTTTCTCGAGTCATTTCTTTAATAGGGCCATCCAGGAGGACCGTCTGTGATTTGGGTTTTTTCCATTTCTTCCATTTCTTCTTCTTCTGAAGCATTGTGTTAATTAACTGCTGGGAATGGGAAGAGATTTCTAACTCATTTTCTAAGTCATAAACTTGCGATTCTCAGTTTCTGAGGGAGAGGAGATACTGATACTAATTTCTTCAGTGCTTGATGAGACCTCCATATTTCTGTGGTGTATTGGGTGTAAACTGAAGCACAGAATACATAATTGGGAAGGGAGGACATCAGAGGGAAGCTGGTGACAAGTTTATTGGATTGTATGGGAGTCCTGGCTCATCTTTAACGTTCCAGTATTTTCTTTAAATTCGGCAGCAAACTGTGGCCCAGGGTAAAACGTGTTATTTTGGAAAAGTATATGAGATTTTTTTAAGATATATTCAAGCATTTTCTGCATTCTGGGATGTGGCTGTTGACTGGGGAACAAGGTGGGCAGCTTAGCTATAGACAATGCATTATTTCTCGGTGTTGTCACCTGGAACTAATGTTATTAATTGATTTCTGAAGGCAGCGCTGAAATACGAAGGTGCTAGGGATTGTGATATGAGCGACTCTACGTGAATTTAAGGATGCTTATAAAATGGCTTGTGGGTAACCTGGTCCTCTGGCTTCTCGTATTTGATTTGCTATTTCTGTCAAAAATATGTACCGTCCAACTGGTTACCATTTTAAGGAGGCAGATTGTGCCAGTGTTTGTTGTGGGGACTAGGGGTGTCTTCAGAGCTGTGGGTCCATTGGTGAATATGGATCAAAATCCACCCGAAGCTGGTGATGGAAAAGGATGCTTGGGAAGAGGGTATTTACAGGTTTTGTTTGCTTGATGTCAGAGCGTTTATGTGTCTCTGAATCTTTTAAAGAATCTCATTAGACAAAATGCTTTTTCAAACTTTATTGTCTTCCTTACAATTGGATGTAAGCATAGAGTAATGTAGATCAGCAGGGGACACCCTGGATGTGTCTAGCATGACCATCTTGCTCAAAGCGGTGCTAATTTCAGGGCCCTGTCCAGTCTCATTGTGAGTATTTCAGTGTAAGTAATCCCGTTTGTTTTTCCTTTTCAGTCTACTGCCGAAGGGTTTAAAGAAGCTGTACGATATGTCCTCCCACGACTAATGCTTATCCCAGTCTATCATTGTTTGCACTACTTTGAGTTACTACAGGTAAGCGAAGCCACACCCCTCTTCTTTATTAAAAACATTTCTTAATGTGGAGAATCTGAGCTTTTAAATAGGCAATTTGATTTTACTTACTGCTTGTGAGAATTAAAAGGTAGGAAAACATTCATTTGACACCAGTTAGTATGTCTATGTAAAAAAAAAAATCTTCAAAAGCCTCTGATATGAACTCTTGAAGTAACTATATTTGATGAAACACACCCTTACTGAACTTGAGTTCTAATATAGTTTAAAATGTAATATGCAAATCTGATTTCTTCTTTCCTTGATTTCTGATTTTTTTGTCTGTTCAGAAAAATCTAAGCATAATTCAGATCAGTATTCTCTGTCTGAAGTCACACTCCAGTTGCAGCTCAACTGATCTTGCTTTGGGGCTTGGGGAGGCATCTCCTTTTCAGCAGAGTCAGAATGTTCTTAATGTTCAACCATTTGTCCCAAATCCTAAATGAAAGAGATACAGCAAAAATATAATTTTTCATAGCACACCACACTTTCTCCGTATTGAGGAATGAAAATAAGCACTATTATTTCCTTATTTTCTACTGTCTAAGAAATGACACTGATGAAATGTCGGGCTTTATGGAATTCTGATTCAGATGATAAAAAGTTACTACTGTAGGACATATTTCGGGGGTTTTACCATACAAATTGTTTAGGTTGGCATCTCGTCTGTATTCATGAGCAGTTCTGCCTGTTGAGGCATTACTTATTTTAGAACAGCCTCTATTGGTTTGACCACAGATCACTTGCACATACTTTATTCTGACGTGCACTAAGAAGGTGGTTCACATCTGTAGATATTTCCCTTGGGTACAAAAGCTAAAAGCCAAAAAGTAACTAAGCCTCTATCTATTTGCTTACAAGCAAATGTTTTTGCTGTGAGTTATGAGAAGAGAGGCCAGCAGTCAGCAGAAATTTAACATCTGAGATCTATAATAATCATTCTTGTAAAAGAAAAAAATAACGTTGCTGTAGAAAACATGGTATCTTGAAAAATACTTAGATCAGAGCTTTTATCCAGTAGCTGGGGATAATGTAAAAAAAGTTTCTATTTGCCCCACAGTGTTGGGGAAGTTTGTAATGCTTATAAGGGTAAGTGAATTATTAACTAACTGGGATATATTTAAATTAAACAGGTGAAATATCCTGTGGCTATAGCTGACATTTTGAAATAGCAACAGAAATGACAGTTTTGAGTTCTCAATGTAAAAAGTGATACTAGCGCTGTTGTACAGGTCGTTTCATGGTCTTCCTTTGTATTTCAAAGGATTTACTTGTATGAAGGAAGAAAAGGAGACTTTGCTACACAGAAATTATGTATAATACAATATAAAATTTTCTCAGAAGAATCTCAAGCCAAAAATAGCAATTCTTTTAAGACCAGGTCTGTAGTTAATACCTGACACATATTCCTTTTTTTGTTTGTTTGGTTTTTCTTTTTCTTAAGTTGTTTTCATCATGTCTTCTGTGATTTTTTTGCATATCCTCATTTGGATAAGTAAAAATAAGGATGATTAATTTTGACTCATGAACTACACATCTCCAATGTATGGGTTACCAGTATTTTGTAGAAAGGTTTAAATCGAAGTGATCCCAATAAATTTCAAATATTTAAGCATTCAGTTTAGTAAACAGTTAACAAAGCTTAAAAAAAGCCCCAACAACCTAAAGCAACTCTAATGGTCAGTGAACTTTCCTCTAGATTACTGCACTGTCTCTATTGAAAAGAGAAACTACATTGCCGTAGTCTCAATATTTGCCTTCATAAAGCTTATGTTTCTATAAGGACATTTTCCAAAAGAAAATAAACTGGTCAAAGAACAGAAGGATGACAGCAGAAATACAGGGCGGTTCTGCCAGCCTTGCTGTGAAGTGAGCACTGATGGCCTCGTGGATACATCTCTTTCAAAATAGTGTAACTTCCCTTTCTGTAAGGGTCGGTTGCATACGGTAATTCCCTGGAACTTCTTAAAATGTTCTTCTTTCACAATTAAAAGACATAATTGGATTAATGACCTGTATTATGCTGAAGATCAGGCTAATTAATGACCCATTGTGTCTTAAAGCTGGGAAATGGAGTGCATCAGTGTGAAATTATGAAGAATGAAATCATATGCTGCAGCTTTGGGAGAATCTAAACATTTGACTGATTTTACGAGCTGCGTAGCATCTGCTTTTCAGGGAAGCAGTAACGTGTGTGCTTTATTGAGCAGGGTTTTGTGCGTTTTCAAAACTTCAGATTAAATGCTTTGCATGCAAACTTGGTAGTTTTTTCTTCGGTGACAGGAAAGGGTGGTTACTATTTATATTTTAACCCATGGCACAAAGAAGACAATTTGGTTTTGATAGCCTGTCTTAAATCTGTAATGCTGCAAGAGTTTTCTGTCTCTTGGGGCTCCGAGTCTGCTCATAACTCCCGTTAATACTGATAGGATCAGGTTATACATGCACAGTCTTAAATTTCCTCGTATCTTTGAAGAATGAAGTCTGGCAGATAGTGCAAAAACATTTTGTTATTTCTTTTTTTTTGTTTTTAACTTGGATGACACAACAGGCTGCTACATGAAGGATAATATTAGGCAATGCCTTTTTTAACTAGGGAATTTTATTAGTGAAAATTATTAAATTTGACCTTTATCCACAGTATACAAGATTTCTGAGTAGAATGAGAATTCAGCTGCAGAGGCTGTCACTTGGCTGTCTTGAATCTTTCTAACCTTGTGAGCATTGAGCAGAGCAGAAATCTTAAATACCACTCTATAGTGAATAATGGTAAAAGGAAATCTTAAATACCACTCTATAGTGAATAATCATAAACAGAGTCTTTTGTTGTGATCGCTTTTGTTGCGGGTTTAAAGTTTTAATTTTATGTTGTAGTTCGAAAACATCCTAAATTTATGGCACTGATTTTTAAAAAGTAGAGTGGTTTTAGGGATAAAGAAAGTATTTATTGAACAATACTAATATATTATAAACTGTTGTACTGCTTCTCTGTTCCCATTGTATTTGTCTCTAAGAAACTTGGTTGAAAAAGACCCAGCAAAAATGGAAGCAGAAAAGCAACAGAATTCTCATTATTTTCATGGCTTCAGTAGAGAGAGAAGCTACGATTGAGACTGTTATTCCCAAATAAGTTACCAAACCCCCCCTCCTGAATTGGGAGACAAATAAAATAACGATTTAGAGAATCAAGCTGCAGAACTTTTCTCCTTGATGCAAAAACCTGATGCAGGATCTGCATCAGAGACTCCTCTTTGCTTCAGCAAGAGGCAAAAGGGCTGGATGTTGTTTGGAGACTCCCATGTTGAATTTCTTTGGTTTGGCAGCTTTTTGTTAATCACTAGGAAATCGCTTTTGAACACCTTGAGTCAGAGACAGGCCCCGTGTGACTGTAATATTGATTGTTTGTTCAAGTACTGACAGAAAATGGACCTGCTGTAGATTGAGTCAGAATGAATGACGGTAGCAAAGGTTGAAGGAAGCCACGCTAAAGAAATGAAACTATCTTGAAGGACAAAATAGTGGTAACTATTAAAAGTTGTTAGATCTTGCAATCATGTAACCTACATATATTCTGATTGTGACATCCTTAATTGATTATCAGAGTAGTTGGGTTTAAAACGCTATGCTTGACATTTCCAAGCATGAACACCTTAATGCTGGCAGCGTAGAGGAGAGCTTAATGTTTCATCAGATGTTCAAGCTCCAGGTACGCTTTCATAAACGTGTCTGTTGATACCAGCGTTCCAGGAAAACATTATTCATTGAAGCCAGTGAAAAGAACTCAAGGGGTCATCCAAATCCTGAGCAAGGTGCCCGTTAGGTAGACAATTAAAATCCGGAAGGTAAGCAGAGGTCTGATCAAGTCCGTGTTCAAGCCCGAGAAGGCTTTCCTCTGCTGACTGTAGAGTGTATCCTTCCTTCTCATGTGACTTGCAGGCAAATTATCCCTAATTCTTGCATGTGACTGGCTGTGTTATCAAGCAATCCGAAACACATGGAATTCTAACTTTTGATCTTTTCTGCTGTTAGCTACTCATTGACTGACAGAGAATCTCCAGTTAGTATTCTACAGGATCACCACAATTTTTTTTTTAAGTGAACAGCATTCTTTATTACTCTTAGAATTCTGATAGTTTTCTGTACAATAAATTGAATAGTTAATATCCTCAGTTTATAATCAGTGGTATTTTAAATACAACTGGCATAAGCAGGGCCCCTTTTCCTAAAGATATACATATTTTCTCTGTCTAGCGTGTTACGCTTTTGCATCTGCTGTTTAATCGGAACGATGCTTGTTATGATCTGGCCTTTGGAAAAGCAGATGTTAGTCTAGCAATTACAGAGAATGAGATACACTTCAGGTAATCTGCCTGATCTTCTGGAATCTATTCCCTAAGGTGTAGAAATGGCTTAGATTACTTCCAAATGTGTGGGGTTTTTTCCTTTTTAATACAAAAAAAAAGGAGAGCGTGCCATTTGATGTCTGTTAAGTGCCAAACACAGGTCCCTTTGGAAAGGGGATGCAAGAAATTCTGCTCAGGACATGTGAGGAGAAAGGGTATTTTAGCAGACTTTAGGATTTTGCATTTGTCATTTTTTCACGCCATTTTTATGTTCTGTGCATTTCTGTGGCCGATAGTGAGGAAAAGAAGGGTTTCCACAGAGGTAGAGATTTTTTCCCTTCCCAGTACTGTTCCTCAGCTCATAAATTACCCAGAAATTTTTGGCCGTGAAACTTTCATTTCTCTAATATACAAGATGGAGGTTGTTTGGGCATGTGAAAACCAAAAATTTTAGTAAATTAAATTCCATGAAGAGAATGGACCAATGTGGTCAAATCCTGTTCTCTCAATTACTTTTAGAGGAAGCTACATATCCTTGCTGAGGGAACATAGTGGGGAAAGGAAAAGAAGGCTTCTGCCATGCTGAGTGATTGTAAGTAAGATTTCTCTTAAAGTATGTAGGTAAAACAGAGTTTATCCAAACCTGCATGGCATATTGTCTTGGTTTTGCCCAGTTTGAATTTGCTTGAATTTCCTTTTAAAAAATTCATACGATCTTGAACATGGAAGGGGTTAAAACGAAAAATCTCTTTAATTTATATCGGTGGTATTTTAGGAGTGATCACCTTCAAGAACCAAAAAGAGGAACTCTGTAAATAGGTTTTGCTCAAAGCATATTGCTACTAATTGTAAGGAGATGATCTGAAAGCCTGTTGAATTTCCTAATTCAGGAAGTTTCTGCCTAGTAGTAAAGCCAGATCAAGTCTTTATAAAAAGAAAATACACTGATTCTCACTGTCTTTATGTTTTGCTATTGGTAGCAAATCTTGAATTTCAGACTTTTTTTTTTTTACCATGCAAAATTGACATTTCTTTATGAAATAGATGAGTTTGCTGAAGATGGCAGAATTTAGGTAAGAAGGAAAGAGAGAATCTTGGTCATTCTGTCTTCTAAATTGGCTCTGAAATGTTGAGATTAATTGACTTATTGAAGGAATACTACATGTGGTTACATAAAGCAGCATTGAATTCTCAGCTATTCCAAATCTCCCAACTATTTAATAAAATCAGTTGTGAAACAGGAGGTTGTTGAAAAGATAACAGGGAAAACAGTGTCTGACAATTAGCATTGGCTCTCGGTATAAGGGTAGAGGGTTATCTTTCTAAACTCCCTCCTGCTCTCTCCTGTCAGTATCTACTGACTTTTCCTGCATATCTGACAAATGTTTTTAGTCAATAGTTCTATATGCGTAGTGAATTTTGAGTGTGCTTCTAGTAATAACTCTCTCATTGACTTGAAGTCACTGACTTCCCCAAGTACTGCAGATAAGCGCGTGAGAACATTTATCAGTCTTCCTACCCTTCTACAAATTAGACAAATCTGAAAGAAAAATGTTCGTTATGTCACAGCAATTGCAGGAATGCAGTGAAGACGAAGAGGATCGGGAGTGCTTAAAACAAGCCATTACTGCCCTTCTGAACCTGCAGTGCAGCATGGAGCGCATTTACAGCAAGCACTCCCCGAGACGTCGGCCTGGGTAATAATCCACAGAAATACCCCTGGTTTCCCAAAGGTGGCAGAGAGGGACATAAATGATGTGAAGGGAATTGTAATTCTTTTCTTGTTAGATTACGTGCACATTTCCTTTTCAAGGCATGTCTTTATGCCAGTTTTCATTGTAAATCGAGTAGCAGCCCCAAACCTTCACCGTCCACTTCTATGAGTAACATTAATATCTTACTATTTCCCTAGCTAAAGCAGTGCATGTGGTTTATTTGGAACAATAAACTTGGTTAGGGCATGTTTATGGCAAAGAAATAATGATATAAACAATTAATTTAGTTGAATTTTTTTTGGTGTCTTGGGGATATCAAACATGCAATGGGCCCGTCCTGACTTTTTCTTTTATTCATTCAAGGGAGCCGGTCTATCGCTTCTATAACCGACAAATAAGAAGCAAGCACTTGGCCATCAAGAAAATGAATGAAATCCAGAAAAATATTGATGGCTGGGAAGGCAAAGATATTGGGCAGTGCTGTAATGAATTCATAATGGAAGGTGGCTTGACAAAAATAGGAGCCAAGCATGAACGCCACATCTTTCTCTTTGATGGTTTAATGATCAGCTGTAAAACCAATCACGGTCAATCACGGCTTCCCGGTTACAGCAATGCGGAGTATAGATTGAAGGAAAAAATAATCATGAGGAAAATACAGATTATTGATAAAGATGACACATCCGAATATAAACATGCTTTTGAACTGGTGTCTAAAGATGAGAACAGTATAGTGTTTGCTGCCAAGTCTGCTGAAGAGAAGAGTAATTGGATGGCCGCTCTGATTTCCCTCCAGTACCGCAGTACTCTGGACAGGATGCTGGATTCGGTGTTACTGCAGGAAGAAAATGAACAGCCACTGAGGTTGCCCAGCCCAAACGTGTATCGTTTTGTAGTAGAAGACTCAGAGGATAACATCGTTTTTGAGGACAACTTGCAAAGCAGGAATGGCATTCCTATCATCAAAGGAGGAACGGTTGTGAAATTAATCGAAAGGTTAACATACCATATGTATGCAGGTACCCTGTACCTTTCTTATATATATGGTTTTTAAGGTCATGCTTGTATGGGTGATGAAAGTAATCCTTTTATTTTTTGTTCAGTTAGGGTTTTTTCTGCATATAGTTGAACGTAAAGCAAGATTTGCCAAAAAAAACCCCCAAAACAAAACAGTGTCTGTTATTAAATCAACTGGCTTTGCTGGCAAAGCTGTAAGAAAATTTGGGGTATGCAAAGCCTCCCCTAAAAAAAAAGTATCAGTGGCCTAATAGGAGACACTAGTGTGTTTCTTGAGACTATCATGGTTCAAACAGTGGTGCTGTTAGAGACTGTGTGGCTGTGGAGGAAGAAAAGGATTGGAGGTTATATTTATTATAGTTGAACCTGCCGCTTTGTGAAGTCCCTCAGTAGGAAAGGATGCAAATCGCAATCGGCATTCTTCACACTTTCCTGTGAAATACTGTTTTAAAACACAGAAATGAAACCTTGGAGCAGTTACAGTAAGTGCTAATGTTGACGAAGATGTGTTAGATCTTAGGTCTGGGGTGAAAAGCATGCACTGAAAGGGGATGCAGTGAAGCTGACAGAGGATGCTGGTGGAAGTGGTGTGTAGTTTTTGTAAACCTTCCCAGATAGTAATGGTCTCCTTTGTGCTTTTTACAAAACCATCTGGTATTTCAGTGAGCCTTTTTTGTAAAACTAAGGCTACATAGTGTGGAGCTGTGTATTTAAAAAAAAAGTTTAAAAAATAGCATTTCCCTCACAGAAGTATTGATGCAACTAGTTGGTGTGCAGGTAGTCTGTAGTTGTGTTGTCTGTAAGCCCCAAGTCATCCCTTTCTAAAATGTGATGGGTTTTGGTGGCTTGTAAACGTAGCTCTTTTCCTGAGTGAACAGCAGTATTTGAGTATTAGTTTGCCAGCGTAACTTCAGTTTTTGTAGCGCAAGTACTTGCCACTTTGGCTTTGGGAATCTTCGATGAAAGCATTGCCTCTTGGGTTTCCGTGTGTTTTTCCCAAACAGTTTTTGGAGCCAAGACTAACAAAATCCACTCCCTCAACCTCCACAAGGGCATTTCGATGACTAACGGCACGTGGAGGGACTCTCAGCAGATCTCGGTGGTGCTTTTTTTTGTATTTAGGTCAAGATACAATTGTTTTAAACTGTCAGTTTATTGTAGGCTTGCATTTGCTTCGAATTTGTTGGAAGCAGGCTTTGCTCCAGCACACAGGCTCTGCATTCCCGGAGCTCTGCCATGGCAAAGGAATTCCCAGTCGATACCAGGATACCATGGGAGGTAGCAGATGCAGAGTTAACAAACTCTTGAATTTAAATTGCAAGCCACTATTAGTAGCACATTGCTTGCATTTTCTATTTTATTGAGAATGTCATTTACAAAAATTAGTATTTTTTAAAATAATGTAAAAGAACCTACAGAGGTTAGAGAGCAGAGTAGCAGCCCCCATTTTAAGAGAATTGCAGATCTTGTCTGCAGAACAGAGATGCTACCTGCCTGTTCAGGGTGAAGAGGGAAATTTACTTCTAAAATGTCATAAATACTGCTGAAGAGTGAATGTGGATGTGATGTGGAGGCAGAAGAGACAAGTGCGGGACTAGGGTGCAAACTCAGCAGCATTAGCACAGAACGAGAGCGCTATTACTTTTAGCTTGCAAGCATATTCCTATGTGTGGATCCCTTAAAAATGTTGAGCAGTGCTCTGCAGGGAATTTAATCCTTCTTAAAAGCAGTGTTTGTATTAATCTTTTGTGGGCTTACTGGAAGATGCTTGTTGCCCATGTGTTGGAGACTGCTGATGTGAGCTGCCTGCACCTAATGCTGACAGACTCAAGACTATTTTGAAAGAAGCAAGAAAAAAGAAGCTCCCAACAACCCCAAATCCACACTTCTGAGTGAGCATATGCACACGCGCTTCTCTAGGCCTGGTTTTCCTGTATTTCAGCATTCATTTGCTCCCAGGCATCTCTGGAAGCTGCTGTGTACCACACAGCACCAGCGCAGTGCCTCTGTTACTCTTGAGAGGGGGTCTGCTGCAGGGATTACAGAATCATAGATTAGTTGGAGTTGGAAGGGACCTTGAAGATCATCCAGTTCCAACCCCCTGCCCCGGGCAGGGACACCTCCCACCAGCCCAGGCTGCTCCAAGCCCNTGAGTAATTGGGACGAGATGGTGACCCTTCGTGGCTCACAGTGAAGTGATTTGTTACCAGCTTGCTTATTCATGGTCTGAGAAACTCTGTACAAGAGAGTGGAATTAAGAGACGAAGGGAACAATATTTTTCCTTTAATACTTCTCTAATAAACAGAGTGGGCCTAATAAAACAAGTGGTAGCTTGTGGATAGACACGTCTGGTGGGAACACACCTACCATAGGGGTAAGGAGCAGCAGGAGGGAGGTGTGGTGGCTTGTGGAGGTGCAGCGTCTGTAACTGCTGCAGGTATTTGCTTTGTAAGGCCTTTGCTGCTTGTCCTGTTGTCCCTGCTGGCTGCTCTGCCGAGGGCGGTCGGGTGCTGCAGTGGGGTGGCTGGGCCAGGGGTGCCGTCCCTACTGCTGGAGACTTTTTAAGAACAGGTAAGACAAATGTTTTTCAGGGTGGTATAGGTATTTTTGATGTCAAGAGAGTAGACAGCCTAGTTCTACGATGTTTTCTTTGTCTGTATGAAACCATGGAATAGCTGCATATTCAGGGAGTGTAATCCGCTCTGCCTGCCAAGACTGAGACAGAGTTTTTGAGGTAACATAATATGTGCAGTTGAATACTTCTACAGGAGAAATGCATCAAAGAACTAAATGGAAATTTCACAAGCAGTATCATTTCTGGTATTTTTCAAATTACAGTGCTTAACTTAACAGTGTCTTTTCCGCCCTTTAAACTTTTTCTGTAAGTATGTGTGTATTTTATTTCTGATATTTTGCAGTTGGATAAAAAAACTTCTTTATTGTTTTCTTATTCTGTCTTCACAGATCCTAATTTTGTACGTACCTTCCTTACCACGTACCGCTCCTTTTGCAAGCCCCAGGAACTGCTGAGTTTACTGATTGAAAGGTAAGCAGTGGTCATCCTCCAGGAAGGCACTGAAAGGCTTTGCGTTCATTTACCTGCTCCTTTTCTGCTCGGGTTCTCAGTGCCGTGTGGCACGTGTCTAGTGAAGCTCATAAAACAGTAACTTTTAAAACAGGATCCAGTGATACAAGTTTTTAAATATAAGCTTCCTTTTCCCAGTTTGTTAAATTAATTACCTGAATTAAGTATTAGCTGGAGTCTTGGTGTGCCTCAGCTGTGGGCTGGTAATGTTTTGCCTGCTGAACTTGATGATGAGAGTGTATTTGAGTATGGCTGACTCTCGATGCGCGTAAGAAATGTTCTAAGCAGTTTGTTTGAAAGGTACAGACTCTTAATGTAAACAGCATTTTAATACAGTGTGATAAAGCCACTCTTAAGCTTTCTTCTAATCTTCACTTAATCGAGCTAGCAGGTAGTTAAAAACCTTATATCCTAGTCTAGACATCTTGTGGTGACCAGAGAAGCAGCGAATTATCAGGGTGAGAGCTGGGTGTGTTACAGCACATAGCCAGGGGAGGAGGGAATTCCGGGCAAACTGGATATTAGATGAGTGCTTGAGTTTCACCACGCTGAATTTTTTTTGAAATGCAATTGCTCTTCGTATCCTACATAAAGGGTTTGTGTTTTATCTTAATTGCCATCAGTTTTTTGGTACTTTTATTCATAGGTTTGAAATCCCAGAGCCGGAGCCTACGGAAGCAGACAGGCTGGCAATCGAGAAAGGGGAGCAGCCTATCAGCGCAGACCTCAAGCGATTTCGCAAGGAATATGTCCAGCCAGTACAACTCAGGTTTATTTGCTTTTAAATTGGTTCTGTTAAAGCCAGGTTTTAGTTCACTGATTATATGGTGATCCTGGAGACAGTAATCTCTTTCGGAGACTGCTGTGCTGTCAAGTAGGGACTTATCACCGTCTGCAACCAGACTAATATCCCAAACCATGTTCTGATTAGTCATACTGACTTCTGTTGTTGTTGCAACTGTACTTTAGTTCTCTGCCGCTCACAGCTGTGATCACCACCCACGAGGACGCTGTATGGCTGCTGTGTAAAGCGGGTGTGGGTGAGAGATGTACAACTGCGAGTGTTTCTGCCTGCCTTTTGAATGGATTCCTTGTTAAGAGGCCCTATGAAGATAGTTTCTCTGTTTCTATTTTTTTCAGTCCCGCTGGTATTTTACTCCCTTTCCCAGCCCCGTTGATGCATTTGCACACAGACAGGGAGGCTCTTGTCTGTACCGCACATTGCAGCAGGCTGCAGTGAATCTTCAAGGTCATGCTGACCAAGCTAACTTGGGAAACAATTAAGCGTTTCTAGCATGAATGAGGCTAATTGTTTGCCTGATAGGGGACTAAGTCAGGAGGAGGCACAGATCACAATCAATATTTTCTAGAACGACTTTTATTCATTAAACTGTTTTTATTAGTAGTATCAAGATGTTACTATTAATGGCAGACGACTATACGCACAGTACCCTCAATTATTGCCTTCCCACACACACTCGTTCCTAGTTACTTGTTTGGAGCAACAGCAGTTTACTCAAAGCAAAGGCTCATGCTGACATGCCATTACCGTCAAGGTGGGTGTTCAGAAAGTCACTTAGAGGTCCCGTTTTCATCAGGTGCCTGTGTGCATGTATATACAAAAACCCAAGTCTGTATGTAATACTGTGCCATTCGTGCATATATAGCCGCCACCACCTTCTTGGGTGTAGTCCAAGTTATACGGCCTCAGTGTGACCTTCATACTTGTCTGTGCCCATGGCACTGTACACATTTATCAGGCCCTTGGAGTTCTCAGTTTATCGGCTCCTGTGGGTTCGGCAGGACTACTGGTCTCCGCGGTTATCAGTTCTGGGGAGAGCTTCACACACTGCCTCTCAGCGCATACTTTTCCTTTTTTCAGCTTGCTGTTTCCTGGTAACTGTTTCTGCATCCATCCACGTAGGTGCCTATAGACCCCCTTCATAGAAACTCACACAGAATGGGCTTTGGTGACATAACTGGCTCAAGAGTTTAAATATTGTTGTATTGCTTTTGTTGCTATTTTTTATAGCCTCCCCTCCTGACTGGCCTTGGGGACCTCCTCACAGTGCCCCTTGGCATGGTACAAATACATCTTCCTGCAGCGCTGCTGACTGCCACAGCTGAGCACAAGTGGTTACCAATGAACTGCAACCTGTAGAAAAGCTTGCTATTAATTTCCAAAATCAATTTAGTACTTTTGCCTTCATATGTTATCTTTGCTGCCTAATTTCTGCTATGGTTGGTGAGCTGAGTTTGTTTATGAGTGCCTGCTTGATGAGAGATGTGGTTTAAAGCTGCTATTTAATACACACCCTTCTGTGGCTTATAGTTAATCTTTGAATTTAGGAGGCACTACATGTTTCTTAGTGGCTTGAAACTCTTAACTGTGTTACAGTTGAAAATAAGTGTCTGAGTGTGAGCTGTTAGGTTGATACGTCCAGCACTTGGTAAATTCCAGTATTGTTAATAGCATTGACCGCTACTTCAGAAAGGTCTGAGATTTGGAAAGAAGGCAGAGAATGTGAAGGTGCTCATCCCTCCCTCCCCAGCACTTACTCCCCATCTCGTAGAAAATGCTGTAGGGATGCTGTGCAGTACACAGGCGTGGAAATGGTAATGCCTTTGCCTAGATTAAAGGTGTATGAGGTCATGAGAAAGAGGGAGGCGCAAAGCTGGAAACGCAGTCAGCAGAACCAGGCAATCTTCCTTTCTTTTTCAGTATTGCTGTCATGGTACCTCAAAGGCAAAGACTGATTAGATAAGATCCTGTATTGCTGTTATTGGGAAATTGTTTCGAAACATCACTCCTTTGACAGTTAGAAGCCGTCATTATTTTCCAGCCAAAATGATCCATTTGGCTAATCATTCTTTCATGTGATAAAGCTTATTCTTTAACTTATACACTGGGAAGAGGAGAACTATTTAATTCTTCGTGTGTTCATGTAGAGCCTTCATTTGACTAAGCTAAACCATCCACCTTGTCTAGGTCTCTGACTCACAACACACTGGCAGATTACAACCAGTTGCCTGCCCAGTCCCTTTCAGATATTTTTGCCCCCGATCTACAGGGCTGAGCCACCACAAGCAGTGGTCATACACAGTTAGCACTGGTTTGCCTTAACATCCTGAGCTGCGAGGGGCGGGGGGAGTTCAGCAGCACTCTGCATGCAGCTGAGCCGCTTCTGCAGAGGTGATGGGGCAGGAGTAACCACATCTCACCGGAACCATCTCCTCCTCCCAGTCTGAGGCCGGGGTCTCTCCATTAGCCCCATCATCCTGTCCCACCTGTTGAACAGCACAGGGAAAATCCATTCTGCTAGCTGATGTAGGAGACTTCTCCTCACTCTTCTGGTAAGGTGATAGGGTGCACCCTGATAAATCAGGTTTTTGAGGTACAAGCTCAACTTTACCTGAAGAAGAGGCAAACCAGACTTTTATTTGATACATCCTAAGAGTAGAAGGCAGAAGGGCAGTTGTAGTTCACTTTTAGAGTCTTGTTTATTAGTGGTCTGTTTAAGAAAGTGTAGAGAAAAATGAAGAGAAAGTTTAGTGTTATCCTTAAAGGAAGTACTGGATCTAATACAGCCATTTGTGTAATTAAAAAGCTGTAAAAGTAGGGCAGTACACTTGCAACAACTTCTGAGCTGAAATCTCTATATAGGAAAGAAAAAATTACAAATTTATTTCTTACCAAATGGGAGTTCCTAATTAGCTTTTGTAGAAGAAAAAAAAATGGATAATTACATTAGAAATACCAGTTTTATCTGATTTTGAGAAGTTTTTTCCTTTTCTGAAACCACCTCAACACTAGTATTCTTTATGTAACATTTTAAAAACCCACCAAACTATATATATGCTAAGACTGGAAAATTATGTTTTAAATACGTGAGGACTTCTGTGGTCATTGGTGCCATCCTTAGGCCTTGTTCTGCCCCTTTATCTGTGTGTATTTTTATAGCCGTCAACTACATGAATCTGTAACTCGGCTTTTGTAGAATTGTGTTTCATTAGGTCCTTACATGGGATGAGTCTTGGAAGTCCTTAAAAACAAAACGTAATATTTTTTTTTCCTCTCCTTCCTCAGAATATTAAACGTTTTTCGCCACTGGGTAGAGCACCATTTTTACGATTTTGAAAGAGATCTGGAGTTACTGGAGAGATTGGAGACATTTATTTCCAGTGTAAGAGGTACGGTAATTGGTGGTCTTATTGTTTTTCCACATTTTGGTAGAACCTGCTGGTCTAATCCTGACAGGTTTTAGGCATGAGAATATCTTTACGAACATGAGTAATTTTAATGCCTTTAATTGAGCTGTTTACGAGACTCTCCTTTACATGAGCAAGCTTTGGCCTGGAGCCTAAACAGCTGCCAAAAATTACTTCAAGCATTATGATTTCTAATTAAGTGTGTTTTCTTCTGGATAGTAATGTTCATCCTTGCCTGACTCTACAGTGGACTTGTTGGAATTCAGACTGTCACCTTCCTCCTCTCCATGTTGTATGCATAGAGAATTCCTTCCATGCTGGTGACTGAGTCTAGTTTTTCCATCTTGTTCTTTTCCCATTTATTGAAATTCCAGCTGAAAATCATTATCCTTGTAGGAGAGGATACTTGACCCATTTGGTATCGCTTCCGCTGGAGCAATCCCTTACGGACTAGCAGATTTTTTTTGGCAGCCTAAGTGGAGGGCAACAGTGTTGGCATGTCAATTTTAATCATTATCCTGGCAATTCCAGACTTTACTTCTCAGATTGCCAGACCATACATCAGGCGATACAATTCTGAGACAGACTTAGAGAACGGTAGTTTATCTTTGCAGAGGTCTCCATGCGAACTATTCCTGAGCAGAGAGGGATAATTCAGTTTTGGTTAATCTCTTCAAAGGTATTTTTCTTTAACTGCTGAAGGTATTTCCTGTCTTGCCCACTATTTTGTGCACTGTAAACGTTGGACTGATATTGTAAATACGTATTTCTCTAACTTTTTGTTCTGCAGTGCGCTAGTACATCATGTTGCAAAGATCTCACTTGAAGCTCGTTGTTGTTTACTTTTTTAGTTTTTCTCCTCTAAATAGATGAAGCAAGCAATCGCAATGGAGATGGTTGCAGCTGAGGGGAAAAAGTAAAATACAATGTATAGAAGGTCACTTTTTTACACTCAAAACTGTCAGTAAACATGTCTAAACGCAACTGGGCACCCAAAAATTTGTTCACATGTGTCTGTATTTGCCAACTGATACAGGTGCAAGAACCCATAAGAAAAAAAAAAGGGAACTACAAACCTAATTAATTTGCATGCAGAAATGCAGAATTCTGAGTACGTGTACACATTTGTTGGGCCTTGGTTTTATTAAATTATCAAAAGTCAGTTAAGATGGTATTAAGAGAGGGAGGGTTTTTTTAATGGTTTCTGTTTTGCAGGCAAATCCATGAAGAAGTGGGTGGAATCGATTGCTAAAATCATCAAGAGAAAGAAAGCTCAAGCAAATGGAATTAGTCACAACATCACCTTTGAGAGCCCGCCTCCCCCAATTGAGTGGCACATCTGGCGCGTTGGGCACAGCGAGACGCTGGACCTCATGACTCTGCATCCCATAGAAATTGCTCGACAACTGACGCTTCTCGAGTCCGACCTTTATAGGTAAGGACTGAACTAATACACGTCTTTTACAGATTATTTGAGAACAAGAAAGACGCCTAATTCGTAGAATTGGTCAAAAGTACATCCCCTTGACTTTCAGAGTTTATGGGAAGAGGTTTTCTTGCCATCTGTTCGATATCAAAATATGCAAGGCAACAAAAATAATTTTATCGCCGTATCAGACTTCTGACAACATAAATAAGAACAGGAAGGACACTAAAATGTTACGAGTAGATAGTGCTAACTTGTCTTGTCTCCTTGTTAAAAGCAAACTTAGTGTTACATTAACAAGAAATGCTTGTTGCATCATAAAAAGAGAGCATGATTGTCTCTGCTCCTTTCCTTTATCGCTGCATAGCAGAGGCCCGGGTGTGATATGCATATAATCATAGCACTGGTTCGTCAAGGTCCTCTAATCTAATTCTGAAGAGGCTTTTTTTGGCCTGGTACCATAAGTACTCCGCTGTTTGCTAGCGCTGTTGTTACCTGTGATAAACAGAGCTAGCCTTGATGCGAGAGCTGGGTTTTGCTGGGTAGAAATTCTGTAAGGTCTTACGAAACTCAAAAATGAAGCATCGTTTTTTGCTTCGGTGACAGCAGGTTTTCTACTGAAATCAGTCACTTTTCCAGCATGTCAGCTTCCTATTTTAAAAAAAATAGTAGTTGTCTTTAACATGCTTTCTTATGCTTTCAGGAAGTTAAACTTGGGCCTTTGTAATTTTCTTATCTGAAAATGCTTATTCAAAAATGCCAGTTTCAATTACGATAAAAACGTATTTCTCTCTGTAGTCAAATACTCGTCAAAAAGTTACTTTAAGTGACTGTTTTGCAGTAGATTCAATTGGATTGTATTTGTGAAATAGCAAGTCGTGATTAAGGGAAGAAATAATCTTTTAATGCAAACACAGAACATACAATTATTATTTGTATTGAGTATTCTTCTGCGTCTTGCTTTGTCATTATCAGGGCAGTACAGCCTTCTGAACTCGTCGGTAGTGTGTGGACTAAAGAAGATAAGGAAATTAACTCCCCAAATCTCTTGAAAATGATTCGTCATACTACAAATCTAACTCTTTGGTTTGAAAAGTAAGTACAGGTGGTGATGGCGTAGTGGCATTAACTCCTGCTGAAGTTCAGAGAGACATTTTTCTGCTATTTGAATGCTATTGCCTTGAATCTCAAGATAGCCACGGGGTATTGCGGGAATTTCAGGTTTTGCTTCAAGGGCACATGCCATGCCAGTCACATACACACCTTCTTCCTCAGGCTGGAAGATTTTTTTTCCAGTTTTTTCCAGTTTTTGACCAGTTTCCACTAGGTCAGCATGAGTCCTGCTTGCGTTTCTGCAGTACATCAGAAGGTGTTGAAGGTAGAGCAGGACTCAGCACCACTTTTCTGCATCTCCGATGAAAGCGCTGTTGTGTCTGTCCCCTTATCTTAGCCTCTCTCCCTTCTCCTGAGAGATGAAGTAGTACTTCTGAGGACACGGCCAGCGCTGCAAGCAGGAGGGTGTAGCAGCGTGCGTCCGTACCTAACCCAGCAAGTTTAAAATGCCGATGTGGATACAGTGGCATGAGAGTCACCCTGCTTTTCCTGGATCTTGCTTGGGCTGTGCTTTATTATTTTACAGGACATGCCAAAACCTTTCTTGGCTTTTCAACTTGAACATATGTAAGATGTGATTACATAAATTTGTACTTGAGGCTCTTGAGAGAGAGCCAGACTCTGCATACTGGATGTACTGTACAGTTTTTGCTTGGAAATTTTTGATATAGTAGCTAGCAAAATGTCAGTTTTTATTTATCGGTGTTTGTCAAATTATGTCTTTTAATCAGGTGCATAGTGGAAACCGAGAACTTTGAAGAGCGAGTGGCTGTGCTGAGTAGGATTATAGAAATCCTGCAGGTTTTTCAAGATCTGAATAATTTCAATGGTGTTTTGGAGATCGTCAGTGCAATGAACTCTGTGTCAGTGTACAGGCTAGATCACACATTTGAGGTAAATTTTGGGCATTGCTCTTGGAAAGAAACTGATCAGAATCCAGAAATGTATCTCTCTCACTTCTGAAGTGAAATCCATAGTAGCCATAACACACTTGCATCCATGGAAGGAAACATGCATGAAATGTGCAAAGTTATTAATGAGAAAACATAGGAGATGGGCTGGGCGTCTCACAGGGCCTGTAATGGGAAGTGGAGCTTTTCCACAGATGTTCTCTCACGTGTATTCAACCCAAAAAGAGGAAATGCCGTGGCCATTGGATTGTTGTTCGTTAACCTGTCTGAAATGAACCTGTTGCTTCAGTCCAGCATTTTACGGGTATGGAAGAGGAGGATCCCAGGGCTGAGACCCCTGGACTCTGGAATACTTCAACAGCAGCATTTCCTACCTATGCAGGAAACATGGGGATAGAAGGGCACAGGGCAGGGGGCAGGGAGCAGCAAGTAGCTAAAACTCAGGTTTCAGTTATCCCAGGAACTTCTCTTGGATTAGAACATCTCAGAAAATTCAGATTGTCAGAGGCAGAAACAAATACCTGCTGAAATGGTTCAGATGGATAGTAGGAAGAGAGGCTACCACACAAATATTGATTTCTCTTTTCACTTGCCAAGGAAAAGAAATGCCAAGGATTTGGCAGCAAAGCCTGCCTGGACCAAAATAGAAAAAGAAGCATGCATGAAATGGTTTGAGTTTTGTATGTCTGTAGAAGGCAGTGCAGGGCCTTTAAGTTAATTCAAAATTAAATGTTGAATGAATTTTTATTAAGACCAGGATTATGCTTCTAAGTTGAGAGACAAAAGAATAGTGTGTTTACAGTAGCCTCATGATTCACATGGCTAAAGCATCGGACTGATAGTGCTGTTGTCCAGAGCAAACCATTTACACAAGAGGTTCTTTCAAATCTGAATTTCAGTCCCTAAGTTTTGCTGAGAGCACTAGGGAATTGCCTTGTTTTTTGTTAATCATGCTATTGAGAAGATTTGTATCCCTAATCTTTTTCGGTTTGGTGTTTTGGTTTTTTTTTTTGGATAATTTAGGCACTACAGGAAAGAAAAAAGAGAGTTTTGGATGAAGCAGTAGAATTAAGTCAAGATCATTTTAAAAAATACCTGGCTAAGCTCAAGTCAATTAATCCCCCCTGTGTGCCTTTCTTTGGTAAGTAACAGCAGGGCAGGGTAACGCTGTGTGTGTTGTCAGCCTTAAGTTGAGTTCGATGCAGACATATCAATGTTGCTGAGAGCATTCAGGGTTTAGTTTTCAATATTTTTTTAATATAATGCGTGACTTTGACTTCCTAGGTTTGTAATGTTTTTAGACTTACTGTCTTTTATATAAATTTATTCTTCTAGCTTAGTATACATATTGGTATTATATTGGTATGAATATTACCTTGCTTGGTTTAACGCTGCCTCCATATTGGTGATCTGATTCTGGTCGTGACCTGAAGATGGCTTTTTTCCTAAACTCAAGATCTTGTGTTTTGTCAAGCAGATAAAACATCTTTTTTTCAATAATACATAGTTCCTATGTAAAAATGCAGCTTTGATTAATTTTTGCCAGCTAATGAACTGTTGAAGCATTAAAAGGAATGGTCTACCTATGCTCAGACTTGGTTGTCATTCATTAGAAAAAATGAAATCGGCTCTTGGAATGAAAATGAACATTAAAAAACATTTCTCTTTTTATCAGGAATATACCTAACAAATATTTTGAAGACAGAAGAAGGGAATCCTGACTTCCTTAAAAGACAAGGGAAAGAATTAATTAACTTCAGTAAGAGGAGAAAAGTGGCTGAAATTACAGGAGAAATTCAGCAGTACCAAAACCAGCCTTACTGTTTACGGATAGAGCCAGAAATTCGGGTAATCAAACACTAAATATTGGTTTGAGGGATAGGAGAGGGGAAAAGAATGTACACAACAAAAGATTGCCAAATAATCTTCTAATGCTAGACCTAATCTTGCCTGAACAGAAGAGGGGGAATAGTGGCTGGTAGACAGCAAAGTACCACAGCGAAGGACTAGCCAGAAGTTGGGATTTACTTGCTTGGATTCCATGTTCTGGGTTTTCCTGATTATGCAGAATTGTTACCTTTCCAAAAACGAGCAGTGTGGCCAGTGCTCTCAGTCTCAGCTAGAGAACAGCAGCAGGCAGGAAGCAAGAAAGGAGTTGGTTACCTGAAGAATTAAATGGGAAGTAATACTGCTGCTTAAAATGTTAACTTGCGTTGTGTGTTTAATTGCTGTGGACATCTCTGGGAAGGGTTTAGGAGATTTAAAGTATTCTTAAGCCAACGAGTATGTTAAGTTGAAGGGGTGGCAGTATTTTTGCTGAAAAAAAGAACAAATGGAAGATGCTGTAGCTCAGCACCCAGAGGCTCCAGCTGCGGCAGGAGCAGCTAACGCAGGACTGTCACGTCCAGGGAACCTTCGTCCTGTCCCGTGTCCTCGGTGCCAGTCCTGTCCCAGCCGTGCCTTCCCTCCGGCCCTTGTGCCCTACTCTGTCCTCAGTTCCGACCTCCCTGCTTTTGTCCTTCGGCCGTTCCTGTTCAATAACACCCAGAGCATTATTTCTTGCAGTGGATTGTTTTGTATTTATTTCAGGGAATGTTTTACTGTTTTTCCTGGAAATAAGCTTCACAATAGTAAAAAGCTAGATTTTTAATGGGTGAATTACAAGCATTTCATAAAAATTCTGTGTATATGCTTATTTTTAAAATATTATTCGTGCTTGTTTCATTTAGAAATTCTTTGAAAATCTCAATCCTATGGGGAAGATACCAGAAAAAGAGTTCACAGATTATCTGTTCAACAAGTCATTAGAAATTGAACCTCGAAACTGCAAGCAACCACCAAGATTTGTAAGTCTTGTCCTGCAAATTAAATAGCTAAAATCTACTAGCCACTATGGAAAAGAAAACAGTTAACTCAATAAGCCATATATATTTCCTTCAGAATTCTGTATCGTGAGATTATTTTAAAATGCTTTTATTTCAGGCATTTGTCGCTACTAAAACATACTACCTTTGCTTATTTTAGAATAATTTTTTTTTTCCCCAAAACCTAAAATAGTACAATTTAAATTTAGGTTTCTTAGCATATAGTAATTGATAGAATATGTAATAACATTTTTCGTTTCAGAGTATCAAAGATCTCATAATACATTAATTATTTGAAATATGGATTTTATACATAATTGATGGTTTTGGGTTTCCTTTAAGTGGAAGTTAATTTCTACTTTTCTTTTCTCTAAAAGTTTTGCGCTGTTCCATAAATTGAAGTATACCACAGAATTAATAAGGTGCAACCTTCTTGTGGAACAAAATACAATTCTCTTTAAAGGAGTAGCAATCGCTTTCTTTTTTCTTTTTTCTTTTTTTTTTTTAAGAAAATAGCTACTGGAGCCCAGAGTCTTTTTTAAGCAGAAAGATTGCTCTCCAGAGTGCTTGGGTTTTGTATGTTGTAATTGTACTTCTGAGTAGCTGGAGACATCTCTTAATTTTTGGGAGAGCTATAAATCATTTTAGCAATCTCCTGCTAGAGGAATGAGTAAGATGATATTACAAATATGTCAAGAAAACGACAGAAATTACTGTTGCAAAAATGCTGCTTACGGTAATTTCTCTAAAATACATTGTAAAAATAGATCTCCATGCTGCCAGTCTCAGTCAGCCGGGTATGAATTCTTTACAGTTCCTAATTTCCAAACTAGACATTCTTATTGGAATTTCCAGAAAGTCCAGTTCTGGGTACTGTAATGTGGTGGAGCCATGCATACCACCGTAGGATGGGAACGAAATTCATCTTCAGAGAATGGGCTTTGATCTGTGCTGTGTTACACCTGAGCCTAACGAGGCTCGTTTCGTTCACACCAGTGATGCGCGCGTGTAAGAATTTCATATGGACTAACCCAGAGGATGTAGACAACATGCATGTGAGGGTGTCCTTGATCTTGGATGCGGGTAGGCACAGTTGCTGGTACAAGCACAGAGTGTGACCAAGGGTGCTGTTACGAGGCTCTTCTGCAGCCCTGTGGGTGCACTCGAAATAAGTCTCTCTGTCCCAGGGCTGTGATTTGCTCCCCCCTGTGTTTTGCTCTGATTGGCATCCATCTGAAACCTGACTCTTCATTCTTCATAGCTGTGAAAGAAAGCTTAAAAATTATTAAGCTGGGGAAAAAGATTTATTAAGCTGCATCCATAACTTTTCAGTCAATTCCTGCTGTATAGATAGCATGAGGCTGTACCTCAAGTCAATTGTAGAAAGGCTGTAACACCGTTTAAAGTGTGAAGTACTTTAAAAAATATCTCATAGAGACGTGGCAGTTTACTTGTCTGAAATTTTTGCAGTACTAACCAGCTTTACTTTCTTCAGCCTAGAAAAACAACGTACCCCCTGAAATCTCCTGGGATAAGACCCAATACCGGCCGACATGGCTCCACCTCTGGCACCTTGAGAAGCCATCCATTGCCACTTGAAAAGGAACCGAGTAAGATAAGTTTCAGCAGAATCACCGAGGCAGAGCATGAATCAACAGTATCGGCACCAACTTCGCCAAACACACCGTCTACACCGCCGGTGTCTGCTTCTTCAGAGTTCAGCGTGTTTTTAGACATCGATCTGAACAGTTCTTATGGTAAATGTGCCATGTGTTTTGATAATTGTTGCCACTGTCCCTCAGGCTTCCAAAACGTATTGGTGGGTATGCCAGCCTTTTTTAAAAATGTTGCAAAATTTAGTTGTGGACTCTGAAGTTCTTGTGCCAGTGTTCTGTGTACTGCGGTTTGGAAATTCCTTGGAAGTAGTTAAATAGTGACATTTCCAGTCCTCTTGGCTACTGGAGCTGAGGCAATCTGTTACAGGTGAATGTTATTCACCATGTGTGGCACATCTGCACAGAGAAGAGGTGCTGGGGACCTGGCACCCACACCAGCGTGTGTTTCTGGAGTGGTCCTGTGGTCTGAACTCACTCTCGCATTCTGGTTTGATTCCCTTTGAAGGGAATCCAGTCCGTGTGGTTTGAGACGTGAACCGAGTTGCCAGAATGGGGATGGTCATCCGAAACACAGTCTTGATTCAAAAAAATCATGCTATTAGTTCAGGTGCACTGATAACGCTCCCGAGCTTTGCTTGTAGCTGCGTGCAGCTCCTTAGTCTTGAAAGCAGCGTGTGGCAGGTCTTGGCTCTGCTCTGAGGGGGCTGCGGACTTGGCAGGCGGGTGAAGCCTGATGGGGGGCATAAATGACAAACAGTTTGTATATGGCAAACGCTGAGGGCGTTTGGGCTGCAGGGGAAGTGAACTACCACATGGTAGTGTCAGAAGAGAGTAGAGTAAGGAAGTTTAATTCCCAGCATAACTTTAAAACTTCTAGTTCAGGAATATTTTACACAGGAAGGGTTAATTCATTCCGAGCAGTAGATAAACTTGGAGATTGTGGTGAACTTTGAGGTCATTCACAAGCGTACATTATGCGCTCTAGTGCAGTTCTGTCTGGAAAGGGTTTAATCGATTTTTTTCATTTAACAGGTAACAATAGCATCTTTGCTCCCGTCAGTTTGCCACAGTCGAGTGAGTACCGTAATGCTATCAGATGTTTCATTTAACTCTGCTTTTCCTGGTTTCAGGAGAGCTGAATGAGAATTAAAATCTGAAATCTGGGATGAAAAAGTGTGATGCGTTTTCATGGGTTCTGAGAGGATTGTTTTGTACAGGTTTTAGATCAAATGTCCAGTAACGAACGTAAAGTCTCAAAACTGTCTGGTTTGGGTTTGCTTTGTTTTTTTCCCCAGGCATGATTTTGCTTCTATTTTGAATGTGCCTGATTATTATTTTGTTTTGACTAATGCTACAAATGAAGCAACTTGATAAATTCATATTGGGGCTTAGTGCAAATAATTGTTCTGTTGCTGGGAAAGAAGAGGTACTTTTAGTACCACAGCTGTGAGAGATATCCTGTATTCGTCTGTGTTTTCAGCTTCTCTTTTACTCCTGTATTAAACGTGGACTTTTTCATACTGTGATGAAACTTTCAATCTGGGAAGCAAAGGTGCCCAACGGATTGATAAAGAGCGCTCTGCTCCTCTGAGAGAAAAAGCAAAGGTGTGACAAAAGTCACAAATACAGGGGGGCTGTTTCTTAATTTTGAGGATGTTTTTTCCCCCTCTGTAAAAAGGAAGGACTAGAAATGTCCTAAAGTGCTGTAAGAGTTAATATCATTTGTTCTTTTCAATGTATAAATCTGCAGACTTGCTAAAAGCCTCTAAATTTTGAAATTTGACCAGTTACCCATATGGCTGTGTGCAAACTTCCACTCCAAAGTCTAACTGAGGCACTGCAGGCACTGTGGTAAACAGGGGGTACCTTCTGCCACAGAGAGCAGATTGCAGAGAAGACTATTTTTCAAATTCTCGGTCGAGTTCACTTTATTTTTCTGTCCTCTAGCATTGCCTGTTAACTGTTGATGCATATCTTTGGTACTGGAAATAGAGGAGCACTTTGTGAGGAGTATATCTGATTAAAGAAACGAATGAGAATTTCATGCAACTGAAGTTAATGGTTCATGTTGCTGTTGAGCACAAAGATCTGCCTATTTGAGTAGCTTCTAGTTTGGTTTCATATTCTAGCATACTTTCCTCAGGTATTGCACAAGCAGCAAAATGCCTGTTTTTCTCTCTCCAGAGACTTTCTTCAGCTCGTGGGGTAGCTTTCCTAAACTAAGTGACGAGCCTCAAAACCCTCCTCCACTTCCTCCACGAAAAAAGATGGATCAGGATGCTTCTAATGCTAAGGTATTTCTGTCCTACATTGAATAGCTTTGATAGCAAATGGGGGAACATCTAGAATCATAGAATGGTAGAATCATTTAGGTTGGAAAAGATCTCTTTAAGATCATAAAGTCCAACCACCTAGCCAAGGACGACTTGTTAATCTAAAAGACTTCCAAATGCAGTGCTCTGGTTGCCCTTTTGAAGTACCAGGTTCCCTCAGTGTCCAAACTCTGCCGGCTACTCTAGGAACACAGTGGTTGTATTCAGATCAAAGATCTGGCTGAGCCAGTTTCTGACAGCAGATGTCAAGAAAATTCTGCACCTGTCAGAAGATAGGCTCTTTATCTAAACATCTACATTTCTCGCAATGTCGTCTCCTCTCCACCGTTGCAGGGAAGTTTAAAGTCGGATGATGATCCTCCAGCAATTCCACCCCGGCAGCCGCCGCCTCCAAAGATACAGCCTCGTGCTCCCGCTTACACCAGCCCCTTCGACCAGCCGCTGCACAGCCCTCCTCCTCCCCCCCCCCGGGACCCTCTTCCCGACACTCCACCCCCGGTACCGCTCCGGCCACCTGAACACTTTATCAACTGCCCTCTAAACCTCCAGCCGCCGCCGGTGGGACGCTTGCACCGAGATCCCGACTGGTTGAGGGAGGCGAGCACAGGCCCCAGCTCTCCCGGCACTCCTCCCAGCACCCCCTCGCCCCGGGTACTGCGTCGCTGCTGTGTGATCAGCACCAGTCACAACAGCCTGGTCCACCCGCCTGCGCCCCCCGTCCCCCCCCGGCACAATTCGAGCCCTCAGTTACCAAAACTGCCACCAAAGACTTACAAAAGGGAGCTCTCCCACCCTCCTTTGCACAGACTGTCTTTGCTAGAAAATGCAGAAACTCCACAATGACCGTAGCCATAGTAGTCATTGACACTGGAATAGTATTTGTAAAGTTCCTTTTTTTTTTTTTATTTATTCAAAAAAGGCAGTGTATTTTAGTACTTTCACAAATTATGCTCTTAAAATGCTGCTGATCAGAAAAAAAAAAAGTTTAAATTGGAAAAATAAGACTCCACACACTCCGGCCTGCGTCTGTTCGACAGCATTACCCTCAGGTGATCAGCAGCATTGCCTTGTTTCACATCCTCAGTGCCGACAGTTATGCCAGTATACAAAAATGTATCTTTTGCACTGTAAACTACACTAAATGAATTGAAACTGACATCATTTAATTGCACTGAGCCAAAAAAGGTGCGTCTGTGGAATTTTTTTCAAATTTGAGCACTAGTGGCCTTTTTTTGTTTGTTTTAATTCAAAACAAAAGAACAGTAGGATGACTACACAACACGAGGACATACAGCGTTACTGATTTTAAACCTCTGGCCACTTGCCTTCTCACTTTGCGTAAGCTTGGAGGTCCGTGAGTGACAGATACTGTTCTCGAGTATTTTAATGCCATGTCTTAATTGCCATTGATTTGCTGCTGAAGACAAAAAAAAAAAAAAGAGAAAAAAAGAATAATAGGTTGAAATCTAAACACCAAAATATTTGTTTGGTCTTGATTATTTTGAGAAAGAGTGAACAAGGACTACCTGTCTCGGGTGTTGGAAAGGACCCCTAGTACTTAGCATGCATCTTGTTCAGATGTGCCTTTTTGTTCTGGTGGGCGAAGATGTCTTAAGCTAAAGAGTTGTCTACTGTTCTGGAGAACAAAGCTATATGCCGTGTATGTACAATTGTTTATATTGTATATTTACAGATAATGCTAATAACCTGTATAAATTTAAGTGACTTGAGGCCTATAATACAGTCTGCTACTCTCGCAATCTTCTACAGTCAGAAATGTTTCCTCTGGCTTAGGAACAGTCTTGCCTTCCAAACCTAATAACTTTCTTTAGATCTCACTTAACTTAATCGTGAATCCATTTTGGAAATTGGTAGCATTTAAACCAGCAAACACTTAAAGCTTTATTAAACTTTTTAAACTGATAAGTGAATGGAACTTTTATTTGCCAGTTGAACTACTTCTTTGAACTGGTGTGAGACTGAGTCTGTTTTACTGGTAGCACTGTAGCAGCATTTATAAAGTGGCCAGAAGCCACATTTTATTTACTGGTCTGTGGCCTTTTACTGTGCTTTGTATCAGAGTTCTTAACAAGATTAATAAATCACCCCAGTCTTAATTTTTAAGAGCTTGAGCAGTGCGTGTTCCTTGTAAGGACAAGGTTGGGAATTGCATTTCGTAAGTCTTTGGCAATGCAAAATGCTCTAGTTCTCCATGCTGCTGTTCTCACCTTTGGTCGTCCCTTGGTCTGCAGTTGGGCCTGATACGGGACAGCTCCCTGGGAGCGTAACCTCTTCCTCCACCTCCAAACCCATCAGATGCCTTGGCCTCTCTGGATGGAGTTTTTCTGGCTCCAGGCTGGAGGAAGAGTGCTGTGCTGGGACTCAGGCTCCCGAGTCACTTGCCATCAGCCTGCCTGTATTGCTCCCACTGGCTCAGGCATTCCGTCTGGAAAAGGAGATGTGGTATGCCTGCCGAGGGGTACTAATTTTCTTCTGGGAAGATGTATCTTGCCATCTGTCTCTTGGATAGTCTTCTGCTGCCTGTCCCCTAGATGCTCCTGAGAAGGAGGAATCTGCCCGAAGTGTCACCCTGTGGGCCATTCATGCAAGGGGCAGAACACTTTTTATAAAGGAGAGCTGCTTCATTTTGCAAAAATAACATTCAACAAGTGCCAAACCTGAGATGCATGAACTCGGAGTGCAGGCAGGAAATGGACAGTGCCTTGATTACGGTTTTTCCTCTGCAGTAAAAAAACCAGCTTATACCTCTTTTCTCTAAGTTTGGGAAGAACTCTTCTATCCGTGTCTGGTGGTGAAATTCTGCTCAGTGCAGTTCTCCCCTCATGCTCTCTGCACAGAAAAGGCAGGCTGTCAGGTTTCACCATTCCAGTGATCTGTGGAATAAGTTGAACAAGTGAAATTTTGTATTTAGTTCCTTGTATTAACTCTTTTGAAGCCCTCGCCAGCAGCTCGTGCTAAAAGATGAGCAGTATTTTTTTCAGGCTTCTATATTTTGTGTGTTGCTGCGGGGTGAGGGGAACTCCCCAAAATTTTAGAATATGTAGATGTCAGCTTTATACCTTCCTGTACAAGTGCTTAGACCAGAACCATTGTCAATATCCCGTATTAAAATACAGCATAGCTTTATATTTTGGTCTTGACTCAGCAAAACTCATTTTAAGCTGAGTACCTGGTGATTAGTAATGGCTTCCATACATACCAAAGTACTTCCCTCCATCGAGAGCTTTGTGAGGTTCTGCTTTGTGATGCACTTCGAGGAGAGTTTAAACTTGTGGAAGCAGGAGTGTATGTTTTTTAGAGTTCACCTTGAAATGATGCTGCGCGGGGTCCCATTCCCCAGACAGCCTTTTTTAGGTGCCAATTTACACGTTCTGTTGACAGCCTACAAAAATCCCTGGGGGGCTGTGAAAAACTTCCTTCTTTTAAATCTGATTGTGAATGAGTGGTTTTGGGCAGCAGTTCTAAATTCCATGCTGGAAGCCAGAGGAAAAGAAATACGTAACTTTCAGTGGGGGCCCAAAATGGTTTGATTAGGAAAAATAGTGATGCGGTTAAAAAAGTCTCAAGGTCATCATTCTCTGTTAGATTAACATGGAGAGAGGTAGGCATTCCTGCAAGAGCCTCTCGCTGCTATCCGGGCATGTCCTGGGCACCAAAGGTGACTGTGGATCCTGGTGGAGCCCTCAGGACCTGTCTTCTGCCAGGGACCTGGGACAGACCATGAGCCTGTGAGCCCACAGTGCTGTTTTGCCTGTGGCAGGTCCTGTTAAGCGCATCCCCAACCCTCAGCCGCTCCCCTCTTCTCCCCCAGTGCCCCTTCAGCTGTGTAGGGTTGTGCTTGAAACTGGGTATGGAAAAAAACCCTGTGGGTTTTTTTGCAGGTTGGGCTTAAAGCATCACCACCCACAACTGATCAACAGCAGTGCTGGGACAGCACATCTCCAGGATGATGAAGGGAGAGGAGAGCAGGAACTTCTTCCATTAGATCTCCCAAGGAGGGCAATAATGTGAAAACAAGAGATAGTAGAAGGCAGCAGCTAAACAACGTTCCTATTCACATCTCCCATGCGTGAAACGTGACTCTCGCCTTTACAGAGCCAGTTCTGGAGTTAACCTGAAGTACATAAATGGCAGCGTGATTCAGAAAAGGGGCCTTGCTTATGGATAACTTACCACACAATTAAACTGGCCTCCGCGCATAACAGGAGCTGGAAAATACAAAAAACAAAGAGCCATTCCAAGGCAGGGCGGCAGCAGCGATGCCAGCAGCACCGAGCATGGCGGGTACAGCAACACGCCTTCCCAAAGCAGCTGTCTGGCCATGGAAGTGATCGATGGCAGTCGGATTCCCACCAGTGCGGTTTGAGGGAACGCCAAGACAGCAATAAATTAGCATTTCAGTTACTTCATAATTAGAGGGACAGATAAAAAGAGCCAAACAAAAAAAAAAATGCTAGAGGGGAAAAATGTGAAATTGCTGGGTTTGAAGTTGGCTTGTGTGGGAAAAGGCAGTTCCCTCAGAAAAGTGCAGATAAACAGAGGGAATGTGAAGGCAGTTAACAAAAGAAACATCTTTGTAGTTGTTTTCAGTGATCCCATTTTGAGTTTCTGAGTTAACATTTCCCCCTGCTCTGAGCTGGAATAACTTCTGTGGGTGCTGTGACATTGCTACAGCAGATCAAAAACAAGAAGGAACAAAAGGAACCATCTTTTGGGTGGGTTTTTTTCACAGGTTTAGTCCCAATTTTCAAAAATACACCACAAGTCTGAATATACCATTCAGAATCCCTAGCAAATGCAGTAACTCCTCTCTGGGGAAGGGAGGAGGCATTAGAAAGAAACGCTAGGAAATAAAGTAATAAAACCTTTCTTTCGTATGTCCAGGCGAAAAATCAAGTCTTTGCACTTAAAAATGTGGATGTACAGTCAACCTGTATTCATGGCAGGGGGGTTGGAAAAAGATGATCTTTAAGGTCCCTTCCAACCCAAATGATTCTATGATACTCATCTGCTTTTTTAAAACCTTTTTCTAAGTTTAAATGTTGGATAAGAGTGTACAACACCGTGATTTCCAGCAATCTCGTGGCTTTAAGCGGGACTGTGTGCCTACAGTGCTTCCAGGCTGCGCTGAGCAACTTGTGGATTTTGAATCACTGCGTGTTAATTTTCGGCCGGTTCACAGGTGGAAAATTTTCTTCACAGCTGCCTTTCCTCTGGCTGGTTTTTAACAGCTTCTTTAGTCTGACGGGCTAAATGAGGGAGGTGTGACTTACTGCCCGGCCAGCTCCTGCCTGCGGCCTTCCCGCGGAGCGGAGCCTGAGAGGGCCCCATGGCCCGGCTGAGCGATGGCTGCCCCTGTTCACCCCTGCAGCAACACGGCCAGCCAGCGTGGCGTCTTTACGTTCACCCCTGTGCTGCCAGCAAACACTAAAGCCAAGTAAAAGTACATTTTTCTGTCAAGCAATGGGAGCCCAGAACACATCTCCACACAACTCACAGCCAACTTACAGGAGGGTTGCCCAGGAAGGGTTGAGGAGCGGTTAAGGTGGAGTCTGAGGGGATTCCCCTAAGGGGAGCGGCTGGGGCTGAGCTGCAGCCGCCCGTGGGGGCGGAGGGTCAGGGGCGCCGGTACCGAGCGGGGCCGGGCAACCCCAAGCTCCCCTGAAGCGCCAGACCGCCCCCCCGCCGCCATTTCCCCCTCTCCGGGGCGGCGCCGGGAGGAGGGGCCGCGCCGCCTCAGTGCCGCCGCCATGGCGGGCTTCGTGCGGGAGCTGGAGCGGCGGGGCGGGCCGGCGCTGCGGCTGGAGCAGCGGGCGGCCGGCGGCGTGGGCTGCGTGGTGTGGGATGCCGCCTTGGTGCTCGCTAAATTCCTGGAGACCGGCGCCTGTCCCCTCGCCCGCCGCCACGTCCTGGAGCTGGGAGCCGGCACCGGCGCCGTCGGCATCATGGCGGCCGCCCTGGGGTGAGCCATGCCGCGCCGCGCCGCTCCCCGCCCGCCCGCCAAGGGACAGCCCCCCGCTGCCTCTTTCTCTTCATGAAATCTTTCTAAATTCTCTCAAAGCCGCGGGTTTTGTGCGGACGCGCCGCGGCGAGGGGCCGGGCCGTAACCCAGCGTGTGTGTTTCAGGGCGGACGTGACGGTGACCGACCTGGAGGAGCTGCAGGAGCTGCTGCTGGTCAACATCGAGAACAACAAACATCTGGTGACAGGGTCAGTCCGAGCCAAGGTACTGAAATGGTTTGTATGAGCCTTTATTGTTTTATGGTCATCTTTAACGGGGCTCCTGCTCTTGGCTTTGTTCGATTGCCAGATAAACTTGGAAACGCTGCTGCAAAAGGGAGCCTCAGTATAAGAACGTAGCGTTAACTTTATGCTCCGTCCTTTAGTCGTGTGCGTTGTGCCGTTACTAAAGCTCGTTTTCACCTTTTTTTTTTTTTGCTTCTTTTTTAGGGGTGAAGATGTAACAGAATTTCAGCCTCCCCCCGATTATATACTCATGGCTGATTGCATTTACTATGAGGAGGTAAATGAGGACTTGGCAAAACCCCTGTAGAAAGAACCCCTGTTCAAATAAATACTGTGCTTGTATCTAAGGCCCCAGGGTTTAGGGGAATACGTAGAACAAGACATGAAAAGGCATTTTTAACAGATTGAAGGCTATTTGAGATTCAGACAAAGACTTTTTTTACATTTTAAAAAACCTACAACTTAACATTAGTACCTATTCCCCCCGTTTTTTTCTTTTTTTTTTTTTTAATTGGGCATGAAGGGTGTAGCAAAACATCCTGACTGATAGTTGTGAACTGTTTAATGCACTGGGAAATGAAATTTACCACTGTTTGGGGTCTCGTCTATTTCCCTTGGGAAGGCAAAGGGAGGAATCCTGCTCCAGCCAAGTGGTTGCTGTAGTCTGCCCTGTCTCCTCAGCTGGAGCTCTGGGGGATGTGTGCAAGGAGCTAAGAGAAGTTGCAAGAAGAGGGAAATGACTTGAAGAACCCCATGTCCCGGTGCCCTTTCAGTGGTCTTAAAAGCCCCTTGCCTTGACTCCCTGCATGTTGGTCCAGTTCCCGTACGTAGTGGTCTGGATCCAAGCCACGTTCCAAGAAAGGCTGAGAAAACTCTCACTTTTGAAACACATCAATAAATAGTCATTGTTCTGTGCCTCAAGGAAATGCCCACTCAGCAGTGTGGGATGTTTTGGGCTTTAATGCTAGTTCAGTTTTCTTGGCCAGTCTGGGAAACTCTCCTCTGCAGTCTGCCTTTCTCCTCTGCTTTCCAGCTTGCCCCCATGTTCTTTTTGTCCTAGATAACGTACTAAAAATAACTCCCTGAAAAGCAAAACTGGAAACTTCTCTCTTGGGTGAAGACTTTCTCTAGTTTGAGGGTATCTTACCAGTAAAATGAACTTAAAATCTAAATGGGAAATACTTAACCTCTTTTGGGCAGTCATTGGAACCGCTGCTGAAGACACTGAAAGACCTTACTGGCCCTGATACGTGCGTCTTATGCTGTTATGAGCAGAGGACTATGGGAAAGAATCCTGAAATTGAGAGAAAGTACTTTGAGGTAAGTGTTTTTAATGCGTGCTTTTTGAACACTAGGAAAATAGGTGGATACAGGAGGCGTTTCTGTTGGATCAGCTGAACATCAGTGGCAGTTGCTACACGTACAAATTCAGGTTGCTTGCACAAAGTAGAGTTTGTAGTAGGAGAAGCGTGTTTGTCTTTAGATGGGGCAGAAGATTTGGATGATGACTTGAGGTTATTGTCCAACTTAGCAGGAGAGACACTCTGGATACTTCCTGAGCTTTCCTTCCCTCAGAAGGTCGAACTAACCTTTCTTGATGTAAAAAGCCTCTCTGGCTTGGGATACCTTCCAGATTTGCAAAAGGGCCACCATACACGAGGCAATATCTGTCCAAATCAAAACAATCATTTTGTAGGAGCAAGTAACCTCTTCCATTAGATGGGGGAGTGACAGTCAGTGCAGGATTTGACGCTGTGCCTGTGAAGTCTGCTGAAAAGCAGCCCTTGTGCAGGAGTACTGGATTAGATGCAGTAATAATAACAATACTGCAAAAAAGGGGAAGGGCAAGAATTCCGGGGTGATCTGTATGTGTTAATAAAAGCACCTCTTTGATAATTAGCTTTGCCTCGAACTCTTGTGGGGACCTGACTGTGAGGAGGGTTGCTGTAACTGAGATCAGCTCTGAAGAGGTGCCGCTCCCACAATAAACACAATAGGTGTAGGTGTTTCTGGATGGTTTCTGCTTTCTTGTAATTTATTTCCTTCCTTACTTTGCCAGGGTTCAGCCAAGTTAATCTTCTGAGTCGATGCTGGGGGTTTATTTTAGCCTTTTTTTTCTCCCGCTCCTCTCCAGTTGAGTAGGTTGGCAGACAGAGGCAGGTGATGTGCTTTGGCTTAGCGCTTTGGAGTTTGGAGGAAGCAAAATGTTTTATCGCAAGCTTTTAGATTTTTCTTAAACGTTGCAAGATGTCTGTAGCTTGGAATTGGCACTGGAGTAGTTAAAACAAGGGTAAATGTGTTGCACGGAGGGGGGAATAATGGCTGGCAGATTTGTAGAGGCCTTTAACGGAATGGTCTGAGTGTGGTGGTTCCCACCTCCTAAGGCTTCTTGCCCTCATGCAGAATATTGTGGGACTTTTTGTAACGGAACGTGCTTAGTTCAAGGGGCAGGCAGTGTCATGTGAGTTGTTTTGTGTGTTCTCTGATAACCAGCTGCTTCAGATGGACTTCGAGCTGGAAAAAATTCCCCTGGATAAGCACGATGAGGAGTATCGCAGCGAAGACATCCATATTGTGAATATCCACAGGAAACGAACGGTAGGTTAATTGAAGTGGTGCAGTGAATGCTGCCAGGAATTCACAGAGCTGCTGTTGACTTGGCAAAGAGGGAGCGTTCCAGAGGTGAAGCTCTAAACTGACTGTGAAATACCATTAGGGACCTTGTGAAACTGCAGACCAGAACCGTGTTGTACAAAGGAACTGCTTTGTCCTGAAACCCGGCACTCTGCCAGGTGCCAGCCTTTGTCTTCGGCAGGGCCATCTTTGAGCTGCACGCTGGCTTTCTCTTCTGCTTCCCCCTCTGGAGTGCAGTGGGATCTCAAAACTGGAGTTTTGAGGTACCAAAGTAATAAAAATAGTACGCCCACTGTTACTGTTAGTACTGTGTGCTCTGCTGTACAGCCTCTCCCCAAAACCAGTCTCTAGAGGTGGTACTGAGCGCCTGTCAGGGTTGGTTGGATCATTTTTTGGTTAATTGATGGAGCAGACAGTTACATGTGTAGAAAGTCTTTTGCATATTGTGCCTGACACATCATGCGGGTCCAGTGCTTAAACAAAACCAGGACACTTAGAAACTTACTTTTTTTTTTTTTTAAATCTCTGCAGAGTTTTCCATCATGAGATCTCTGACCACATTAACTGTCCTCTGGCAGCTAGTAGAGCTCTGGAGAAGAGGGAGAGGGTATAAAATAACACCACAAAGGGACTGTCTCCAGTGTGGTTTGTGACTCATCTACAGAAAATGGCTTCTGGATGGCGGACTTGGCATGAGGCACCAGAAGAAGTGGGCTCGTTAGACTCAATCCACTGATAGCGCCTTCCCGGAGGACAGATGTGAGCTGGCGATGTCCGCAGGCTGAGGTGGAGGAGGGCAGAAAACGGAACCAGTGCTTCACCCCAGAGCAGCGCTGGGTGCGTGGTCTGGTTGCCTCTGCGTGTTGGGTGCAGCAGACGGCTCGCTGAGCGCTCAGAGCAGATCTGAGGACACCCCACCGAAGGCTCTGCGAGCAGAAAGCTGTGCGAGCAGGCTCAGTCACGCAGCCCCAGAGAGCCAGGCAATAAAACTTCTTCGCTTGAGATGGGTCTCGGATGGTGGGATTCTTTTCAGCCTGTGGTTTCTCTGTCACTCCTGCGTTGAGGAGGTCCTGGGAGTCTCGGTCCAGGAGCAGGGGCTGTTGCGGTGGTGGGTGCACAGATACAACACACGGATGGTCCTGCGCCTGTGCAGAATTATTCTTTTAATTCCACCTCCTGCTTTTCTGGTATAAAGATCTGAAGTTTGACACCTTCAGATGATTCTGGTGAGCAGGTTTGTTGCTGTTGGTGTTCCTCACCAAGCTGCCTTTCGTCGTTGCGCAGCGATGGCTTTGAGATTCAATTTCAAAGGAAATTGCTTCCGCTCTGTAGTGGGAGCGGCTGTGGCTGCCTGCGCCGTGCTGCTGCAGCCCTGAGCGCGCTGTGGCAGCAGGTCTGCCACGACAGCGGTGCTGCTCGACACAAATTGTGACAGCCTGTTCCCTGCGCATCCCCGCTCATGCTGCGCCCAGCGCGAGTGGTGCCTACTACAGAAACCTCAGTATTTAAGCTAAATCTGCTGAGTTTTCTCAAAGCCTCAGCTGTTGGTTTTGTGAGAGCTTTGTAGACAGATACTTTTGGGACCTGCCCTGAGCTTGCACTCCCTTTATCTCCAGTGAGAGCGTTCCTTGCAAACTTCACACTCCATAAAACACTGCCCTGGCTTGCAAAAGCACAGCAGTGATGATTAGTGAATGCAGGCAAAGCGAGAAGGTAATTTGTCATAACCGCACGCGCTATTTGTTAGCTTGTTAAGAAAAGAGCTCCTTAATTAACCCGTGGCCTGCAGGAAGATATTTACTGATGTGTTTGCTCTGCTGTAAACTCCTGTTTGGAGTTGTCCAAAGGTGTGCTGTAAGGACAGTGTGGGACCGTTGCTGTTTTCTGGTGGCATCTCCCTGCAAATGCAGCCTCTTTGCTGACCGCAGACCCCCGGGAGGGGGGAGCAGCATTTCTCAGGGGTTTGGTGCTGCGGGAATAATTGTGTTTTATCTACAGGGTGTGTGATTTCAGCACTTCCTTTTATATACAGTCTCAGATCTCCCTTTCAGAAGAAAAAAGGGAGGAAGTTGTGCTTTTCTCTTCCCTGTGCGCAGCCGCTGGCTGCCTCGCCGTGCCCTCAACTTCATGTGTGTAATGCTCAAGTTGTGAACATTGTGGAGGGGGACCCTCGGGGGAGGGATACCAGTCCTGTCACCCTCTACGCTGTCTCCGCTGGCTGCACTCACTGCGAGGGGGGGTGTGGAACCCAACCGCTGCTCGTTGTGAAGAGGAAACCACCGCTAACCAGGGCTGTGGGGAGACAGGGTCACGTGCGCCACGGTTGCCGCCTCCCTGCACCATGTCCCTGGGGCCACCAGATGAAAAAGCTGCTTTTCTGGGGGGGGAAAAAAGCTTTTGGAAAGGGGGTTGGGATCCTTTGGTGGTGGCTGCCATATCACAGGAATTACTGCTCTTAACCAGGGGCGTGGGGCCCTCATGGACAACAGGGTGCGAGGGAGACTGGTCCTGCTTCTTGCCGCTCCCTCACTCCTCCCGTTTATCCCCACTGGCTTTTTGTCCCCATTCTGTCCCCTCGGGGATAGCGTGTGTCAGCGCCGCTCCCATAAACGTGGAGTGTCTTTGGCAAGGTTTGGCCGTGGTGAGGTGCCTGGCAGTGCCCTGGCATGGCTTTGCCGGTGTGGGCTCTGCCCAGCCCCTGGGGCAGAGCAGCCGCTCCTGAGAACAACTCCCATCCCTGCCAGCACCATACCAGCCCAAATCTGCCCCAGCGCTCTCCGCGTGGGAGAGCTCATCCCTCCCTTGCCTCCGACGGGTGCACAGCCATCTCGGAGCTGGCTGCCATGGGATCCAGCAGCACCAAAGCCATGGTGCCTGAGGTGGGTACATGTCTTCCCCATCATCTTGCCAAAACTTGATTTACACTCTCGCAGGAGAGAGCAGCAAACCTCCCTTCCGAGCTGGTTCAGTACTGCCAGTCCCAGGGGGAGATGTTTGGGAGACCAGGGTGTTTGCCAGATGTTGTGCTTAAATAATAGGTGATTTTCTGGAATAATTTCAGCACCAGCTCAAATGATGGCAAGAGGCGCTGTGTGGGTTGCGGGTGCGGAGGTCACAGGCGGTTTCCATGGGAAAGCCATGGTGCTCGTGTGCCAGGGCAGCATCACCTCATGCTCAGGTCAGAGCGCAGCCTTGGTCCCCCCGGCTCAGTGACACTGATGGTGGTGCCTGTGGTCCTGCTGGGACTTTCCCGACCTCCTTACTCTTTGCTGTGACAGCCGGTGTAGCTTTTCACTTCCACTTGGAGTGACAGCGAGGGTGCCTGGATGTGGTCAGGGATGGAGCACAGCACTTCATGCCTGCTCAGCACCAGCCACAGATATCCCTGATCGCTTCTTGTCAGAGTATGAGTCATGACACAGCTCAGAAACCTGCAGGACATCCAAAGATCCACCCTTGATGTGCTGTGATTACTTGTTTTCCTTGCTAGGAAGAGGACGGGACATGGGGCAGCTGTCGCAAAGTGTCTGGATCCAGCTGTCCATGAGTGATTCCTCTGCATCCCCCGGGACTGCATTGGACTAGGACCCGGCCCATATGTCCCACGGGGCTGGTGGCTCCGCTTGGGAAAGTCTGTCCTCTGCAGCTGTATAGTCATTTTCTGTGGCATGTAATCCTGGACAAATGGATTTTCCTCTTAGAGAATGATACTTCTTGCCTGCGGCATTAAGAGATAGTGTTAGAAAAGGCTTTTTATTACGGAGGATCTGCTCCTGCTCCCACCGACTGCAGTGAGTCCTCGCAAATGGGTCAATGGCTCGGTTAAACGGTGTTTCTGGTTCATGTAGAGGGAGCAGATGCCCCTGAGCCTGCGGCTCATGGTTGCCGTTGTGCCATTTCCTGAGCCGCAGCCGAGGCGCTGCCACAAACGGCGCAGCAATGCCGTGACTCGCCTTCTCGACACAGGGACGTTACGTACAGGGGCTCCCGTCCCCAGCCGCGCTTGTCTTCTGCCTCGGAGGTCCCCGAGAGAGGTGGGCTGTCCCCGGCTGGAGGAGAGATGATCAGCACAAGGTCCCGCTTTGCATGTGTCCTGCCTGGAAAGAAACAAATCCCCATACTTAGCAATTTTGTCTGTTTTCTGCAGAAGGGCTGGGCGAGGCTGGTGTGTCACCAGTGGGTGACAGCGATGCCGGCAGGGAGGATGCGGAGAGCAGCTGCCGGCCTCGTTAGGACCTCGCTCCAGTGCGGTGCCCTGTTATCCGTGCGGCAGGTGGTTCTCAGACCTCCGTCTCGCAGTTTTCAGCCGTTATCTCTGTTCACATCCCGAAACAAACAAAAAAGTTTATTTTCTGCTGCTGAGCCAACAGTGAGGGTTTTTTTGCAAAAAAAAAAAAAGAACCCCAAGTGCCTGGAGGCAATCGCAGCCGTGGTTTTCATCCCTGTGTACAAGTGTTGGGGTGCTCCCAGCCCTGCAGAGTCACCCAGGAGCTCGGCAGGGTGACAGTGCAGATGGTCTGGGCTAGCAGCCGAGTTCGGTGGCCTCTTCTGAGGATCCCCTTCTCCCAGCCACTGTCCCCTGGGAAGTGGAAAGGAAGATGCCGATGAGCGCAGAAAGTGCCAGAATGCAATTCTAGCAACTGTTTTTTGGCTTTCAGGGACGCTTGTGGAGATGCTTCCTGCTGTCCCTTGGGATGGATGGCTGAGTCCAGCCTGGGTTTGCTGTGGGAGTTTTCCCCCGTCGCTGCGTGCCGTGGGATCCGTGTGCTGTGTGGCCTGCGAGCATCACCTCCATCTTCACACCTGTAATTAGTGTGTGCTGATTATTTCTGCCCATGGGGGGTGTGGGGGCAGCCAAGGGCTTGTCGGGGTGACTCGGAGTGGGTGGCAAGGCAGGGCTCCTGCTTCCGCTTGGTTGTGGTTTTATTCCTCTTGCACTTCTGGCTTTGGTTTGCTTTGCTTCTTTTTTTTTAAAAAAAAGGCAAAGGTTGTGTGAGGGAGAGGACAGCAGTGGGCGGGAGGGAGGTGGGGACACCTTGGGGAAGCAGCCGGGCTGGAGGTGGCTCTTGCCGAGCTGGGCTGTGGTCCCCGCTCTGGTCCCCATACCCTGCCAGCACCGGCTGGGGAGCACTGGTGGCCGGTGGGGCTGTCGGGACAATGTGTGGCACAGCCCTTTCCACGTACCACCGTGACTTCACCCATTTCCTTCCTCTCGTGGTGACCAGGAGGGCAAAATCCATGTTTTTGTGCTGCTTCTGTGCCCTGGAGGAGGTTTTGCTCATGGTGATGTGACGCCTGGCGGCCTCGAGGCCCCATCCCATCACATCCCCATCCCTGCTGAGCCCGCGCTTCCCATTGTGCCTGAAATCTCTGACTCATCCGTCTCGTGGCCGGCAGCCGGGCCGAGCTGCTCTGCTCCGGAGCAATCCCAGAGCAATCCCCGGCGTGTGGCAGGGGCAGCCGCCGCCTCCCTGGCCTTTTGGCCTTTCCGTTCCCCTCCGTGGCTTCTGAAATCGGCTGCTTCTCCTGCTTCTCTGACTGGCCCCTGCAGGCCGGCACTCCTCCGGCTCTCCTCCAGCTGAATCCCGGCTCGGTGTGGAATTTAACCTGCCTCCAGTCAGGACCTGCCCTGCCCTGCGGTGTCGTCCCTGGTGGGGATGGAGATGTCCCCAGGCTGGCTGGCTGCTCGGCAGCTCACAGTGCACATCCTTGCCTGCATCTTGGGACCAGTTTTCATGCCTGTAGGGTGATGCACAGACCTTTTTCCCAGTGCGGGGCTCCAGGAATCCGGTCTGAAGTCGTTAGTGACCGTTTTCAGCATGTAATTTGGCAGCAGCTGCATGTTTCGCTGCCCCTGCACAGGCTGGCAGCACGGGCTCGACCCGGACACCATGCAATGGCCTCCGAGGGCCAGTGAGGCCATGCAGAGGCACGATGTCCCAACATCCCTGCAGATTCCTGAGCTCCAGCCGCCCTTGGTGAGTGCAGGATCCCATAAGATGCCTTAAAGAGAAATAAAACAGAAGAATAACTTGGCATGTGCTGCGCTGAGCATCGCTCTGGTAAGAAAATCTGGGTGGAAGGAAAGTCTTTGTGCCTGGTGGGATGTTGGGGGGGCTTTGGGCTCTGCCTCTCACTGACGCCGGCTCATCCACCGCTCCTGAGCCATGGCAGAATACGAGCTCACAAGCAAGATGCCATCAAGCAGAGGTAAATCTGGCAGGCGGGCGTGCAGCAGGGAGGAAGAATCTCCAAAAAGCCACATTTGGGGAAGTGGCACATCCTTGCACACCCAGCCCCTTCCATGTGCCCCCAAAACCCTCCTCACAGTGACATCCACGGTGGAACGCACGGCTCAGCTGTCCCCAGGTACTCCTTCACCCTGCCAAGCAGGGTGCTAAACCCAGCATGGCTGGTTTTTGGAGAGTGCATCGCTTTTTGGGAAAGTGCATCATTTTGAGGGGATTGCATGGGTTTGGGGAGAGCAGAGGGGGTTCAGGGGTTGCTCTTCTGCCTTGGCTCATGGCCTTTTCCATCACACGTGGGACCTGGGGACCTCCGAAGGTTGTGTCATGAGAAGAAGCCAGGTGGGATGGGGCAGGTGGGCACCGTGAGCCCCATGGGAGCCAGGAGGTCCCTGTTTCCTCGGCCAGCTCCATTTTGGTGCCCGATTTCCTTTTGGTTGGGATGCGAAGAAGGAGTTAAGCAGCTACAGGCTCGGGTGGATTTGGGCCAGATATTTAAAGATCCACGGCTGGGAAAGGAAAGGGGAGGTGTGATACTCTCCAAACGCTCTCCGCAAACACCTCGGAGGCTCCCACTGCCGGCGCCGTCCCTCTGCTCCCAGCAGCGGCTGGTGGGGGAGAAGCAGAAAATGCCTTTCTCCTATTTTTAGCTCTCTGGCAGTGTCATTAGAATAATCTGGGATTGGAAAATGTTACTTGTGCAAAATTTCCCGGCAAGGCAAAACTCAAAATGTAAAGGTCTGGGATGCTGCACAGGCTAAAGGTGATGGGGATGGAGAGGAAACTTGGCCATGGCCAAACGAGAGCTGCCCGGTGGGTGGCGATGGGGACAAGCTGCTCCAAAGTGGCACAGAGCAATTTAATAGACACGTCCTTAATAGCATCCCAGGGGAGGGGGGTTTAAATAGAGACGAGGCGGGTTATCCAGGCTACTGGGACGTGCTCAGCCCTGTGCCAGCGCTGGGGACACTTTTGCAGCCTTGTCAGCTCCAAGGCTGAGGTGCCACCAGGCTCCTCTCCCTTTCCATGATGATGTAGAGCAGCCCTTACAAAAACGGCTTGCTGGGAATAAAATAAATCAGGAAGGGCTGAGCGTTATATGAAGGACTGAGCTAAGCTGGGGAGCTCGGCAAGGCCTCGTCAGCAAATGTCCTGCTGAACCAGGATCAAACTGGGAGAAACTGCACCCAGAGATCACAGCCCTTTGAGGTGGAGCTGGTGCTGGAGCCGCGGCCGGGCAGGCAGAGCCCTAGGCCCCGCGGCCGCCCTCCGCCCTGCTCCTGCCCTCGTCCTCCTTTGCCCCTTGGACAACTTGGCAAAGTCCAAAGCTAAACATTAGCTCGGGTCTTGCAGCAGCTGCCGACGGCCGCCCTCAGCCGTCCCCTGGCCGGGTGAACCTCGTTCCCTTGGACTCAGCCTCCACCTCCAACCGTTTCTCCACCCGATTTAGGGCGCTGCCTGGCACTTCTGCGGCCCCAACCATCGTTTATACACCTTTTCCCCCCAGTCTCTGCCCAGAAAGGCAGTGTCTCCCAGTGGCATATCCCTGGTGATCCCCACCAAACCCCCTTTCCCAGCACCACGCTGCCTTTGCACCCTCCAGTTCCCCTTGCACCGCTCCCCCTTTCTGCCCCACAAACTTCGTCCATCCCCAAAATATCTCATTTTTACCTCCTGATCTTGCAGCGCGAGTTCATCCACGTCACCGCCCTGGCAAAGGCTGCAAATACAGACATTTCAGATGTTTATTTGGCTGCACCCCGTTCCTGGTGGGCGTTCGTCGGAGCCATCCTGCATTTGCGGTACCTTCGTCACGAGCATTTTATTTTGTGATTACATCAGATTGTGGGAAAAGCCGTCAGCGGCTTTGGGAGCGCAGCCGGGTGGGAGAGCAGCCTTCTTACCCCCAGCTGTCCCCTGTGCGGGGTCAGTGGAGAACCAGAGCATCTTCCTCTGCCAGCAGCCGTGTGAACTGGAGCTCTGAGGCTCGTGGCAAACACATATTGGGTCTTGGAGGCTGAATTGGACACGTGTGGGTGTGATGGCTGTTGTATGGCTGACACCTGGAGTGACACCTTGGAAGCCGGTGCCACGGCCAAGCCAACTGGGAAAATGGGAAAAAAGAGTCACTCCACGCAGGGCAATAGCCACAAGACCCAGACCACCTCCCCTGCCTCACCCACTTTGCCCAGACCCACTTCCCAGCTATCAGAAGGTCCTTTTTTTAGGGGAATAAACCCCACAAAAGGGCAGGGCTGGCTCCTTTCCAGCCCCAGAGATGCCATCCCGCAGCACCCGTCCCCGAGGGACCCCGCGGAGGGTCCCCACGCGTGGTGGCCGCGCTGCCAGCCCTGTTTGAACACCCGCCGGGGTGGGAGGGTGGAGCGCGATCGTTGCACGGTTAATTGGATTTGGCCGCTGCGACAGAAGGGCTGGGGATTAGGGCGCAGAGGAGGAATTACCAGCGGGGGCGGGAGCTGCTCTTGGGGTCTTTTGTCCCGGGGATTATTGGTGGGGGCTGATGGACGGGGTTTGATGTCGTGTTCAGGACCGTTGGTGTAATCACTTGTCGCAGCATCGTGGGTGGCCCTCAGGGACGGGGAGGTTCACCCCTCCATGGATAAACCTCCGGGCTCTGCTCAGCCTGAGGGCTCGGTGCTGGGGATGTGGGATGTGCTCCCACCCTGCAGTGCTGCCCCCGGCGCTGGGGCACCCACAGCAGAAGGAGACGGAGCTGTTGGAGCGGGGCCAGAGGAGGCCCCGGAGATGCTGGGGGGGCTGGAGCCCCTCTGCTGTGGGGACAGGCTGAGAGAGCTGGGGGGGGTCAGCCTGGAGAAGAGAAGGCTCCGGGGAGACCTTCCAACCCCTCCTGTGGGTGCTGGCTCCAGCCCCAGGTGGGGAGAGGGGCATCACGGGTGCCTCCTCCGACAGCCCTGTCCTGCCACGGTGCTCCTGCTCTGCCAGAGCAGCTGCAGCATCTCATTTCCATGGAAATGAGTGGGAAACAAGCTCCTCAAATCCTCCGGACATTGGCCATCCTGCTGCTGAGCTTGTGGGGAGCCTGTCAGGACAGCCCAACCTGGGGGTGGTCACACAGACCCTGGACCCACCCAGGGCACATCCTTCAGAACGTGGTAGTGCAGGCACTTGGGATTTTGGGCGATGCCGGGCTTTGGGAGGACACCGGCTCCACTCCAGGTGAGCCGGGAGCTGATAAACCAGCTGGAGCACGGCCGCTCCTCTGGAAGCTGAAATTCAGGAGAAGCCGGTGGAGCCGAGAGCAGGATGTAGTATGGTAGCTGGAAGTCACTAAGTCTCCTTCCTGCTCCGAGGCCGGCTGGAGCCATCTGGGGCGTCCCCTGAAATTAAACACCAGTCAGGAAAATTCCACATGTTGTGGCAGCAACGGGGAGTCCCAGGAGCAAACCCTGGGGAGCCAGGTCGGACTGTGTCGCCAGTCACTCCTTATCTCCGCAGAGCACCTTCTCCCACCAGGAAAGCCCTCCTGCATTGATTTTGGGAGACTGGCGATCGAGCATGGCTCATCCCTGCTGCCACCGTCCCGCTGCCCAGGGTGGCACAGCCAGGAGGGGAAGCAGTAGCCATCACGCCGGCCGTGCAAGCCCCACATTGTGCTGGGGGAGCCCATGGAGCTGCTGGGGACAGCCCGAGCCATGCCGGGCGAGTTGGAGCAGTCCGGGAACAGGTAATACCTGCCGCACCTCATGGCAGGGATCTTGGGCGCCGCCGCCGGGGCGTGCACCAACGCGGGACCGGTAAAACCCCGCGGCCGAGCTCCCAGCCGGTTTCAGCCATAAAAAACCATGAGGCCGAGCAGCAGAGGGGGTCAGGGGGCAGCCCTTCGCACCCACCGCCGGTTTGCTCTGGGTTCTCAGCAAAGCAAACGCCACGGCACAGTGTTGTCCTGCAGCTGGCACAGCCCGTGTGGAAGGGAAACGCAGGGAAAGGCAGGCACCGGCATGCCTGAGGATGGCCGGGAAGCTTCAAGAAATCTCCTTTTCCACCCAAATCCCCAGTTCGCGGCCGAACCCCAATGCCAGCGGGGTTGGGCAAAGTCGAGAGGGTGATTCACCGAGGGGCAAAGCCGGGCGCTGCCGCAGGGACCGGGATGTAACAGGCGGCCGTGGCGCCGCACGCCGGCGTGCAGCAGGCACCAGCGCGGGGTCTGCTCCCAGCCCAACAAACGCCTTTTGTCAACAGGTTTTTGACTGTGTCGAAACGCGGGAGAGTGAGCGGCACAGTTTTACGCCGCGGAAAGCGGCTCTCGGCATCAACCGTGCAGGAGTTAATTGGTTTTCTTCATGCTAATTGCAAGGGGAAGTGAAGAATGCCCTTAATTGCAGGGCAAATCAGCCGTGCAGAACGGGCTCGATTTACCAACCCATGCACAAAAATCCCAGCTCTCACCCTTGCCATAGCAACAGGGAAATGCAGGATATATTGCTTATCCAGCCAAAAAAACACCCGGGATGCCCTCCCTGGGGACACAAATTATCTTCACCAGGGGATGGGTCCTCCCCGGCCATCCCTACAGGGAAAATTAAGACTCAAAGCAATATTTGCCGGTGTTTAAAAGGCTCTGGGGAGGTTGCAAGGGCTGGTTGGCTTTGCCTTGTGCTCAGGAGCCGTGATAGGGTTGTGGGGTCTGATGGGATCCGTCTTGGCTGGAGGCACAGCATCATAGAATCATTGATGGTTTGAGTGGGAAGGGACCT
>VXBO01012838.1:0-10123 GCA_013400135.1 Rhinoptilus africanus
AGGTCTTTGAAATAGGTTTTCTCAGAAAAAATACATGGAAATCTCTGAATTTCACTATTTCTGAATATAACTAAAATGCAATAATGCATCTTCCTACAGGGGATGCTGCACAAACTGTACATTCTTCAGAAGCTAATCTTTACATGACCTTGTCACCATATCATAATCTTTCCACATATCCTTTTCCTTGGTAAACTAGTATTTTCTGTACTTACAAGTTTTATTGTGTTTTTATAAATTATAGCTATTGAATAAATGATCTATATTTGGATCATGACTCATGAGAATGGCTTATTTGTCATATCTACTTTTCCTTATCCATGGGAACCCTCTCATAGCATAAAAATGGTACAGTAGCTTTTCTATCATTAATTTTGGCTCTTTCAGTAAGTAGTGCAGCTAAGCAAGAGGCAGTACATTGCTGCTGTATCTAATTAATCATCCATTTTCAAATGCCTCCTTAGATTACAGTAGCCATTAGACTACTCAACTAAATGCCTTACTAATTGTAGCAATCAAAAAAATACAGTTGCATAAGAATAAAAGAAAAAGAACAAAGCTAAAAATCCAACATTTCCCAGTGTTTCCTACAGCAATCACAATTCTGCTAGACTAGAAAAAACTAATTATGCATTTAGTCTACATATTTTCATTTGGGATTTCTAGTTTTCAATTCTATGTAAATTTGCTTGGTAGAAAACTAAATTAGTGGTCATTTTATCAATGTAGTGAGCATCATACATTGTTAAGCTCCATTTTAAGAACTTGCTTGGATCATGAGAAACTAAGTTTCACAAGAAATATTTACTCACTTTCAGTTGTAACTTGAGCTGAGTGTCTTTAGAATAAAGATAATTCCAAATTATTGCAGGTCCTCTGCAAGAAGCCAATTTCACCCTAGAGAAATGCCTCAGCACACTGCATCATCCCAAGAGCAAATTCAAGCCTAAACTCAGAGTGAAGAAATGCAAAACATGCAAAACTGTCAGAGACTTCTTCCATAAAAAAAGGAAATCTTTCACAGATTTCTACAATCCTCTATGTATCTTTCTCTCTCATAGAAGAAATAATAAAAAATATTTTGAATCAAGCTGAACATATTTAAACATTATTAAGAATTAGTGAATTTGTGCTTTGTTTTTCTGAAGTACTTTGAAATCAACTTTTAAAATTAACTTTACTAAAAGATTCTCTCACTAAAAAGTTCTAAGTCTAAGTGCATCTGTAACTCCATGAGATCATTCCATAGAGCCGCCTGGCCTTGCAATGTACTGGGGATATTTGGAAAAATGGCAATACTAAGACAGACAGATCTGATCAGATCCCTTTTTGCTGTTCATTGCAGAGGGGTTGGACTAGATGACCTTTAAAGGTCCCTTACAACCCAAACAATTCTATGATTCTATTTCTTGTAAATCTAATATCACAGTAGAAAAAATGTCATGTCAGCTCAAAAAGGGAAAAAAAATTGGTCACTGCATATATTTTCTTTCTGATAATATTTTTCCATTATGGGTATACTATGTGTTTAATCCTCTCTGGTACTTTGAAATTAACTTTCTTCTTGAACTTTCAACATAAGATCTCAATATTCTGATTATCTTTTTTTAAATTTTTTTTTTCTAGAAAAGAAACTAAGAAAACCTTTACCAGAGTAATTATAGGAAGTTACTTCAGTCCCCTTCTTTTTTCTTTTTCCTACGAGTGCTTCTGAGTAAAATTTTATTGCTCTCTTTGGAAAGCACTTTTTGTATGTAAGTACGTAAAGAGCATAAATACCTGGTACTTACAGCTTCTACACTTCTTTTCAAACGTTCTACCATTCTGTTATTACAATCCCTCTAAAGGGGGAATAACTGAATTTTTTCTCCTGAAGACAACATTTAAATTAGTGGTACTGTGAGTTTGAGATAAGAAGGCAAATTAATCAGTTGTTCTAAAAAAACACAGTCTGTCTAAAAAAAAACCAACCAAAACCCCATTACTGTTTTCCTATGGGTTAAACATAGTCTTGTCAAATATGGAAAAAACTGTGGTTTGCCTTGCCCAGATTCAGTGTACTTAACAGAGATCTCATTAACCTGCAAGATATTTTCTAATTCAGTCAGAGATGCAGTCATGAGTAGTCAGCTGGAAATGAGGTAATTGGGGTGTGACAGAACTCTTATTCTGTATCCATAATTCATAGTTCATAAAAAAAGAAAATGCAAAGGTGCCCTATGAAAGAAAGTTCTTATGGCAAGTTAAGTTTTGTAAAAGTTGGTAAAAATTAATTGCTTTTATGGTTTTGAAATCAGTGTACCATCTTTCGATATGGAGAACAAAGCTCATGTTTTGGCAATGCAAGGACCCAAGGAAAAATAGGTTGGTCAGCCTCACTTGATCTCTGGAAGGTGACAGAACTAATCCTGAAGACCATTTCCAGACACATGAAGGACAAGAAAATCATCAGGAGTAGTCAACATGGATTCACAAAGAGGAAGTCATATTTGCCCAAGTTGATAACCTTCTATGAAGAAATTACCAGCCTTGTAGAGAACAGTGGATTCTGTCCTAGACTTCAGGAAGGCTTCTGACACTGCCTCCCGTAACATCGTCACAGAGCAGCTGATGAAGAATGGGTTGGATTAGCAGACAGTGAAGTGGATTGAAGACAGGCTCAGAGGTTAGTGACCACTGGCATGAAGTCTAGCTGGAGGTCAATTTCATATTTGAATAAATGTAGCATGAGAATGCTACGTTTTTTGAAAGAATGTAGAACTTTTCTCACTTCTGCAGAATCTAACTTATTATTACAAATCTTTGGAGATAGTCAGCCAAAGAACGGTTACTCAGAAAGGAATGCAGTAAATCGTTAGAGAAGTCCATTCCTGGCTCCTGCTAATACTGGGTACTTCCTAGTATATTGCCCAGACAGATTTGAAAAGATTCAAGCAGAATGTGCTTCTTGACTTCCAAAATAGAAGTATTTCACTGATGAATATGGATGACTGTCTCAGCAGTTTATTTTGTTATGTCTAATGTCTATCCTTACGTCTTACATTATAGGGTTTTTAGAAGCTATGACTGAAATTATTCCGTTCTTTCATCTGCTACATTTCTGTTTGGAGAAAGTTGATCCTATTTTCAGCACCAAGAAAAGATCTTCCAACATCTATTGCATTTTCATTTTCCTTTATTTATAGAAGTGGAGAAAAGTAAAATGTTATTAAATCATTGTAACCATATTATACCCTGTATAGGTCTATAACAGCTCACTGACAAGCCCTTCTCCATTTTCCATGATGTTTATGTTAGGATAACCACATTGACAATATTCACAGCTCTCAATACATAATAACTAGGAATACCGAAGAGAAGACACTTTAAAAAGACTAAAGAAATAGAAATACTAAGTGCTGTACTATAGCAAGGTTGCTCTTAGGTGTACCTTTAGAAGAATTATCTTCCTTTCTGCCTTATAAACAAAAGACTCTTAGCAGCAGAGGAAGCAGGGCAGCAGACTGGCGGAAGTGACAACATAACAGCAAATGCACTAGAGATTGTGGAAGAATTTAAAATAAAATAATTACCTTTACTAGCTCTGCAGAAGTTTCAGTAAATGCTGAAAAGGAGAAAACTGCAGGTGCTGACTTCAGAGAGCTGTAAAAAATCTCTGTAGAAAATATCCTAAACTATACATTTTAAGTTTCTGATTGTTTTTCTCCTATATTGCCTCCTGCTGCTGGAAGCCCACCTGGTCTCTGTTATATCTTCTATTCAGCATATTTAAAGTTTGCTAGAACTGCTTCAGGGTTGAATATTTTAGAATAATGTTAATACGGCAGATTCTGACATTCTATTGTTCAAATGATGACAATTTTTTTTTTATTATTATTTTTTGCTAGGCTGAAATTTAAACTCCCTTCAGGGCAGAATATGCTGAACTCTAGACTAAGAGAACTTGCAGAGCAACAATTAATTTTTTTCCCCAGTTGCATCAAGCAGTGTAATAGAAGACTTTCCTATTTAAATCAGAAGAGTCACATGAAAGAAAGAGCAACATCTGGCCAAACCCCTACAAAAATGATATGCATTAAATACTACAACACTACAAAGCTGTTACACTATAGAGATAAATGTTGAAATTCCAAGAGCTACATTTCTCAGAGGTGCTCCTATATACAGCAAGTGAATGGTATGAATCTCAGAGGTGTTGAGCATGTCTCAACTGTCTTTATATTTCATTCTCTATTCAAGATCAAATTACATTTTAGATTGGCTGTAACCTGCATACTCATTTAGAAGTCCATCTTTAGACATCTATGGTTTAAAAATATTTGCCATAGACAAGAATCTGTTCCACTATACAAAACATTTAAGAGAAAAATATATTTAAGATGATTGATTTTAATAATGAAGTAACAATCTTTTATATTTGCCTTAAATGGAATCTATATGGAATATGGATTTAAAAAATCTTCAGATATAATATGCTTTAAAGAAGACATTCTTAAATATGGGTTTTTGTGTAGATCAGTCAACAGATGCAAATAATTTCAAGATATACTTTTTTGTCTTTGGAAATACAGAAGGAACACTAACTATATTTGCAAGCTCCAGAAATGTTGCTGAAAGGGAGAGGAAATAATTGTTGACAATAATTTGGCAATGTAAGACTTGTTTTGCTATCAAAGCTGCATAGATGCTTTACAGGTCATTAGCAGCAAAGATTTGGTTGGTCAAAGGTATCTGGCTATTTATGATTTTTTGTTATGTAAACAGTGAACTGTAAAGCTCAATACATAGTGAAATACAATTGTAAATATATTTTGAAACTCTTATAAATGACAACAAATGATTAGGATACCTCATAAGAATATTGCAGAGTGTAAGCATCACCTTTCTCTGATGTACCATGCAGATCTCTAACAGAATTAAAGTTGGTACGAAGAATAAATGTTGCAGCATTCACAGTAGAAATACATTGCTATTTCTCTGGAAAAACAAGAATCTGACAGTGAGATCAAGTGCATTCTCAGAAAGTTTGCAGATGACACCAAGCTGTGTGGCGTGATTGACCTGCCTGAGGGATGAGATGTCATCCAGAGGGACCTGGACAAGCTCTAGAAGTGGGTCTGTGTGAACATCATGAGAATCAACAAGGCCAAGTGCAGGGTCCTGCACCTGCATCTCAGCTTCTGGTGTCAATACAGGTTGGGAGATGAAGAGACTGAGAACAGCCCTGACAAGAAGGACTTAGATACTGATAAGATGAAAAACTGGACATGAACTGACAATGTGCCCTTGCAGCCCAGAAGGCAAACTGCATACTGGGCTGCATCAAAAGCAGCATGGCCAGCAGGTCGAGTGAGATGATTCTGCTCCTCTATTTTGCTCTGGTGAGACTCCACGAGGAGTACTGCATCCAGCTCTGGAGCCCTCAGCAGAGGAAAGACATGGACCTGTTGAAGAGGTCCAGAGGAGGGACACAAAAATTATCAGAGAACTAGAACACCTCTCCTATGAGGACAGGCTGAGAGAGTTAGGGTTGTTGTCTGGAGAAGAGAAGGCTGTAGGGATGCTTTATTGCGGCCTTTCAGCCCTTAAAGAGGTTACAGGAAAGATGGGGACAAATTTTTTAGAGGGCCTGTTGCAATAGGACAGTGGGTAATGGTTTTAAACTAAAAGAGGGAAGATCTGGACTAGTTATAAGGAAGAATTTCTTTACAATGAGGGAGCTCAAACACTGGAACAGGTTCACCACAGAGGGGGCTTAGACTAGATGACCGTGAAAAGGTGCCTTCCAACCCAATCTATTCTATGATTCTATGATTCAAAGTATCCAGATTATTGTAATTATGGAATCATAGAATGGTTTGGATTGGAAAGGACCTTAAAGACCATCTTGTTCTGAATGCTCTGCCCTGGGCAGGGACACCTTTCACTTGACCAGGTTGATCAAAGCCCCATCCAGCCTGGTCTTGAACACTTACACAGAAGAGGCATCCACAACTCCTCTAGGCAGCCTGTTCCTGCGTCTTGCCACTCTCACAGTAAAGAATTTCTTCCAAATATCTGATCTAAGTCTCCCCTCTTTTAGTTTAAAACTTTTACCAGTTGTCCTATGGCTACACTCCTGTCCCTACACGTCCTATACCTACTCTCCTGTAGGCCCCCCCTTAGGTACTAGAAAGCTGCTGTACAGTTTTGCTGGAGCCTTCTGTTCTCAGACTGAAGAGAACTCCTTGAACTATTTTGATTAGACTTTTAGATAAGGCTGACTATAAATAATACTTGACTTCACTTGTGAGATGTTCTGTTTGCCAATAACAGGATTTAAAATCTAACACATTATATTAAATTCTCAGTACGATAAATGGTTAATTACCTAGAAGCAGTTCAGCATTTTGGTAAAACTATTCTAGGAAGATTCAGCTTGAGGCAGAATTCTGACATAAAGCTTTGACCTAAATAGCATGTTTCTTGTAGCTTTTTTTCCTGAAAACAAGACTTTACTGTGAAATTTCAGGTCAGCCTTTAAAATAGCTAGCTTCATATAATATGGAGGACATACATTCCAATACAAAGTATGTTTCTGAAGATGAAATTAAGATAGTGTTAGACTTGTTCCAGTTGTGAAATAGGATTTTGTCTTCTTCTTATGTAAAACAAAATGAAAAGAGTAATTTTTTTTTTAAGTTTATGTATTTTAGGCTCTGTAGAGCTGTCTATCAAATGATCCTTTCTTATTTAATAAAAAAAAAAGTTAAGCATAGCACCTTTTTATTTGCATATATGCACAGAAAAGTCTTTTCTGTTTTATGACTTTCACATACAGTTATCTAACAACTTAATGGCGTGAAAAACTTTGAAATCTGTAATTTCTATCATGAATGAAAGGCACAAGAGAAATTCCTATTGCTTATTTACTCATTACAGTTTAATATGATACGTAATACTTGGGTGTTTTAGTACAGTTTGGAATCCTAAGCTACAATAACAACATGCAAATAAGTTATTGAAAGGATGCAAATATTCCTGTAAATATATAATTTTATCACAATATAAATGCCTATTCTTACTATTTGCATGTGTAAGAAATAGACTGAATGCACTTTATGACCCTTCAAAATACATTTCCAGACTTCTTAATGAATCACCAGAAAAGCATCTGATTTCCAAAGAATGTGGGATATATACTCACATAAATATTGTTTATTAGAAATTTACCAGCACGTAAGATCTGAGATGGAATTAGGCCATCATTATATCCATTGAGATTTTAATCACACAAATTAAAGCGTTTAAAAAAAAATTTAAAAGTTTTCAGTACTCGGTTACGACTGTTGCACTTCTATTTACAATACTGCTGTTTCATTTTGTTGGCATATGATATTACTGTAACTATCTGGTTTATTTGCTTAATGTGATACAATACTACTGATAATTTATAAAATTCTGTTCCTATAATTTTTGTTTTACAGAAACTAAAGGCTCAAGCAAACTTACATTTCTATATCTTTAAGACTTGGTAACTATTTTGTGTATTGGGGTTTTTTTCAGGCTTTATGTGCAGTGAGAACTTGCATGGTTTTTCTTTTCCTTCAGTAATGTCAGACAAATTCTCATAAAAGCAGATAAACATCTCTATGGATTCCTTTTCTGTAACTAAATAATACTAGAAATTTAGTACAACGTGTGTTAATTTTTTTACAGGACATTCACTTATACACGCATGTATAAAATATGACAAGAGCACCTACTAAACAAAGGAAAACTAATACAACTATCAGAACATGGTAATATGAGTTCTTAATCAACAGTTGGTTACAGTTTTCAGTAATAAAGTGTTTTTTTTAAAGTTTTAATTCAATACTTTCAATACAGGAAAGACCGGCCAAGGAGACNGATGCTTCTATAGAATAAAGTTGCCATTATAGCATATATTATAATGACAGACTGTGTCAAGAGGTATTCATTCCTTCTTCCACAATGTGGAATCAGCTATGCCTTTGCCTACACTGATCTTAAAAATGTTTGCAATGTGAGAAGTTCTACAGGCAATGACTGCACGATCAAACAGCTAGTATCTGGTAAAAAAATGGCACAGAAAAATTCCAGGAGCTATGGAAGGTGGCTATTTATGTAAATTTAGTGGTATTTTTTTAGGTAAAAATGAATTCTTAAATTTGAAAAGAATAAGAAATTGTAGATAACAGTTCCACTATTACTGTATACATATTCTTGTGACCAGTAACTAACTATTAATCTTGTAAATTTGTCATATTTGAGTAGAGTAAAACTTAGAGAGAGACTAATATAGTGTAGAAAGGGAAATTAAATGTAATAAAAGATCAGGACTTAATAAAATATTAATAAAGAAATTATATATAGGAAAGTTCTTACAGCTTTTATGAAAAGAAACCCAAAATTATTGTCACAGTTTGGAAGAAAATTAGCACAGGATTAACAACAAGCTTTCAAGTATGTCAGATAAAATCAGTTAAATTCACATAGTTAACAATAAGCAGTAGATGTGTAGATGTATACATGCTGAAATACATGACTAAGACAGATGGGAATAGGGTGAGATAGTAAACAAGATCTTTTGGTCTTAGTTGCATATTTACTGAAATTATTGAAATTGCTTTTTTACTACCTTTTTTTCCACTGAGCCTGTAGATACAAATGGATCACAAGTCTTAATTCTGTCCCTGACAACAACAGTGACTGTGAATGACTTCAATGGGTGATGCATTAAGCAGTCTATGATAAATATTAAACAGAGGGTCTATATTAAAAAATGTATATATATTCTATTTTATTTTACATTAATTTGGATTTCATAAAAAGGGCAGACTGCTTAACTGAAAGTGAGGAGGAGATACAATATACCTAACACAGCAAATAATTTCTTAAGGAAACTGCTGTCTTGGTCTTGTGATGATAGTTTGGCAAGTACTATTCCCACAAATGCTGAATCTGCTAGTCTAAGACACTCCCATTTTCATTATTGCAGAGGTTTTGCTCTTCATTAGGTTTGTCTTCAGGATTACAAGGTTCCTTCATCAATCAAATAAATTAAAAAAAAGGAATTGTCCAAATGGCTTGTGTGATACCGCACAGAAAATATTTAATTGATTACAACGCTACTTAGCTAGGACTAAACCAGTGGAATGAGTATTTGTAGGGATTATAGCATCTTAAGTTAACAGAAAAAAAAAAAGTACAGAAATATCTTTATGCATTTTCTGCTTTCTAAATAATGCAAAGGAAAGAAATATTTGGATCTCATTCCTGCCAAATCAAAAGAAGAAAGAAAAAAAGTCTGGAGGCCAAATCACCTCCTTTATTTTTCCGTAACAGGATATAAACAAACACACCCTATGTGTTACCTTCCAAATTATGTCCTTCTTAGGGTTGTGAAAGGAAAGTGCAATACAGACAGTATTTAAAAAAGCAATCCCTTGCTGGTTCATATAGGATAAAGAAGTTTACTCATCTAATAAATTTAGCTAATAATGAATAATTGTAGGCATGTTTTCAGTAAGTATGTTTGATTTTGCTATGAACAAAAAATACTTTTTTATATACTAAGGCAAAAGAATATTTTCAGGTACATATATTTTGATACAATATTTAGCTTCTTTCTTTCTTTTGTGTGTGTGTGGATATCTAAGCTTTTTGCAAAAATTTGAGTATTGTTATCCACTATTATAAAAGGAAAAACTACAAAGAGTTGAAATGCTTAACTAAAAATCTTTATACAAGCTAGTGATAGACTATGATTATATTTCCGCTTTTGAAAGAATCCTAGACTTCTGGTCGGCTAACTAGATGGAACATTTAGTAGTGCCTCCCCCTGTGAAATATGAAAGGTCTATGGACTGTTTGATATAGAGGAACACATTTCTCAGTGTCTATCTCATTCCTTAAAGAGCAATGGAGTTTAATTAAGCAAATTAAATTAATTAGAATAATTTTATTAAATGTCTGCTAAGGTTCAGTGTACAATGGGAAAAGAGGAAGACTTCCCCTGGGTTGAGGTATCAATTAGACATCCACAAGTCCATGGGCCCTGATGGGATGCACCCGAGAGTGCTGAGGGAGCTGGCAGAAGTCATTGCTGGAGTGCTCTCCA
>VXBO01012838.1:10461-76665 GCA_013400135.1 Rhinoptilus africanus
AGGGGACTGGAACACCTCTCCTATGAAGAAAGGCTGAGGGATTTGGGTCTCTTTAGTCTAGAAAAAAGACGGCTGAGAGGTGACCTTATCAATGCCTATAAATACTTAAAGGGTGGGTGTTGGGAGGATGGGGCCAGGCTCTTTTCAGTGGTGCCCAGTGACAGGACAAGAGGTAATGGGCACAAACTTGAGCATAGGAAGTTCCACCTAAACATGAGGAGGAACTTCTTTACCTTGAGGGTGGCAGAGCCCTGGCACAGGCTGCCCAGGGAGGTGGTGGAGTCTCTGTCTCTGGAGACATTCAAAACCCGCCTGGATGGGTTCCTGTGCAACCTGCTCTAAGGTGGCCCTGCTCTGGCAGGGGGGTTGGACTAGATGATCTCCAGAGGTCCCTTCCAACCCTATGATACTACGAAGCCTTTGAAAAAAATTTGTCATTATGAAAATAGTTACCCTCAAGCCACCTTCAATAGTTTACCCTCAAGAGGGACTTGAGGATGCCTAATATGCCAATCTCCCCCACTGCAAAAAACAAAGAAATAGAACACCACAACCTTTTAAATTGTGAAAATGAACTAAAATATTTAGTCTAATAAATTTAAATTGTGGCAATGATTCAGGTGTTTAAATAAAGTAGATTATTCTTTCAAATGCTGAACTACATTTTGAATATCATTCCCTGCAAACTTAACTAAGATTAAAACTTGTAATTTAATTATTGATCAGTGTAAGCATGCCAGGAACCTGAAACAGAGACAACTGCTGTAGTTTCGAATGCTTAGTGAATGAATAGTTTGTTCATAAAAATTACCAATATTACTGCAAATTGGTCCAATATCCATAAATCTTTACTAAAAAGGTTGTTTTATCTAAAGTAGATCATGCCTTTCTTCCATTCTTTTTTCTGTAGCCATAGGATTTGTCAGCTGCAAGAAACTTACATGTCGTTTCAAAATCTAGAAGTGTGAAGGTCACGTAGAGTACCTCAGTCCATCTATAAAACTGAAATATTTCTATCCTCTCTATAATCAGGACCCAAACACCTTCCTCATTTGTAAATGTAGGTGGTACCCAGTGATGCACAGCATGAGTTTCACAGATATTTGCCCTTCATTTAGTGACAGCATGGTCAGAGAAGTATTATCTCTATCCTCTCAAAGTTAAATTTCTAAACTGCTGAATGCAGAAGAAAATCCAGACAGCAGCCAGATTAAGGGGAAATTTCTTCTCTGATCTCTAATAAGTGTATAGCTAAAAAGCAAAATAACTGAGAAAACCATGACAAACAGCACTATCCCATTACCTCCATTAGGAAACTAATGGGTTTGATGGGACATGATGTATGATCTGAAGGTTACTCAATACCTGTAAAGCTGGGGTTTAGTGCAGGTCTAAAGAAGATGAACTGATGGATAATACTGCACATAATTTCTTACCGTCTATTCAAGTTTCTGCGAAAGGTAAGAGGTGTTACTGGTATTCCAGTTTTATTTGATTCAAACAGGATGGAGAAAGACTTCCCATGGATACATCTATGAAGATTTAGTGAGGACTCTGCTCTGGAAACCAATCTGGTGATGAATGTATAGTTCTTTTAAAATCATCTTGATACTAAAAGTCAAGTTTATACCTTATGTATTATCTTTTATTTCCCTTTTAAAATCAGATACAAATGATAATGAATAAACTGCAGAGAATAATTAGTGTGCATTAAAACTGAGCAAAATACTTAGTAATTTTGTGATAAAACTGCTCTTATTAGTTAAATGTCTAAATATTGGATGCAATATGTTGCTTTGAGTCATTTCTGTGACACAAGGTGGTGGTAGTGAATCTTTTTGACAAGATGTTATTACGATTAACTTCATTTCAGATGAGGTGTTTTCTGAATTTTTAATCGTCTGCTTTGGAAGTGAGCTAATGGATCCTTTTCCTTTCTATAGAGCATATTTTATTTAAAATTTCCTTTGCATATACAAAAGTAAGGAGTCTGATTAAATATGAATGCAACAGAAGCTAGAAATAAAGAATTCAAAGGACAACCATGGGGAGATTTGATTGGGCTGAGCACTTCACAAGCATTTCTGTAGGGTACTGTAGGTACTCTTTTGGATTAGAAAAGTTTGTGACTAGGATATAATGACTTTTTATTCCCTATGAAACTGTCTCTCTTTTTGTCTTAGTCACTTTTTTCTTATATGACTAATGATACCATTCAAATGAAAGCGATGAATTTTTCACTCAATAAGTTACAAAAAGAAGAGTATTTCAAGCTTTGAAATATTAACAGACTAAAGAAAAAGAAGGCATAAGAAAAAAGAATGTGACCACTTTGCTCTCTTCAGTGACCAAATAACCATCTCAAAGTTAGTTATTCTAGTTATCTCAAAGGCTTGCTTCAAAAAGTTTTTTTTTGAAGCTTGAGTATTTTGTGACTGAGAACAGAATAGATCTGTGGAGCCTAAAGTCAGGATGAGGAAAGATTAGAAAATACCTGTCTGGATAGAAGTGTTCTATCCAAATATTTCATAGTCCTTATCTGGTTTCTTATTTTAGACTCTTTTAATTTCAAGTACATATATGAACAATAGATTTGGAAATCTAGATGTTTGGCAAATGTTTTGTTTGAGAAGTGCATCCAACAGCCATAGAACTAATACAAATAGCAGCCTAATACTAAAAGCTTGTACTTCACATTAGGTCAGCTCTAGTCTAGATTTGTGCACTCGGTCTTCCTTTACTCTATTTTTATGATATTTCGATCATAGAATCACAGAATACCAGGAGCCTCGGGGATCATCTATTCCATTCGTTCTTGGCAAAAGCACAGTCTAGACAAGATGGCCTAGCACCCTGCCCAGCTGAATCTTAAAAGCGTCCAATGTTGCGGAATCCACCACTTCCCTGAGGAGATTATTCCAATGGATGATTGTTCTCACTGCTAAAAAAATTTCCTCTATGTCCAATTGGAATCTCCTCAGCACTAACTTGTACCCATTACCTCTCATCTTCTCCATGCTACTCCTTGTACTAAGGGAGTCTCCATCTTCTTTGCAGCCACCCTTGACATACTGGAACATGGTCTCCTCTAAACCTGCTTTTCTCAAGGCTGAACAAACCCAATTCTCTCAGCCTTTCCCCATACAGCAGGCTTCCCTGTCCTTTGATCATCTTGGTGACCCTTCTCTGGACACTCTCCAGACTGTCCGCATCTTTTTTGTATAGCAGGGACCAAAACTGAACACAGTGTTCCAGGTGTGGCCTGATGAGCACTTGAGTAAAGTGGGATAATGACTTCTTTATCTCTGGTGGTGCTGCCCTTTTTGAGCCAACTCAGCATCCTGCGGACTATCTTTGCTAGAGCAGCACACTCTTCACTCATGTTGAGCTTGTTGTCCATGATGACCCCTAGGTCCATTTCCACAGAGCTGCTCCCTAATCAGGTAGATCCCTGTCTGTGCTGCACTCCTGGGTTATGTTTTTCCAGGTGCAAGACCTTAGACTTGTCCTTGTTGAACTTTATAAGGTTCTTGTTAGACCATTCTTCCAGCCTATGCAGGTCCTCCTGCAGGGCGGTTCTCCTTTCCCCACTCAGTTTTGTATCATCAGCAAACTTCATCAGGGTACACTTGATCCCATCATCCAAATCACTTATGAAGATATTAAACAACTTTGAGCTTGGTATTGATCCCTGGGGTCCCTGATACCATGGCCCGATCATGACAGGCTGACAGGCTGAAAAGGAACTATTTACCACCACCCTCTAGGTGCTGCCTGTCAGGCAGTTCCCCAGCCATCACACAGACACTTGTCTAGATCATACTGCATCAGGAGGCTGTGAGGAACTCAAAAGCTTTGGAGAAGTCCAGGTAGATGATGTCCACCTCTCATCCCCCATCAACTGAGCAGGTTACTTTGTCATAGAAGGCACTGTTTGTACCATCATTTCAGGGATGTAGTAGTATTTATATCCCAACGTCTTGATGGCATTAAATTCCATGAGTTTCTCACCCAAATTCCACAGACAACGAATCTGAGAAAGTGCCTATACTGTAAATTCTGTTGGGAGGCAAAGGAAATGAACTATGAACATCAATACACTACACTTTTTTTTTTTTTTTTATAAGGTGAGCAACATGGACTAATGTAGTTTCTCTTCTACATAGGAAGAACAACACTTCTATACCTCATACATACTGCGTGTCAATTTATACCATGTTAATTACTGGTAGACAAATTGGACAGAAGTAAGCTAGGAAAGACATCTCTCCCATCACACAAGACAGGAAACAAACTTCTTTTGAGTACAGAGTGTGAAAGTTCCAATTTCTGACCACACTCATCATAAAAATGTCTTCCTTAGATCCAACCTAAACCTACCCTCTTTTTGTTTAAAACTGTTGTTCCTTGTCCTGTCATTAGAGGCCTTGGTAAAAGTCTCTCTCCATTTTCCTTACATACCCCCTTTATATATTGAAAGGCTGCTAAAAGGTCTTCCCAGAGCCTTCTCTTCTCCAGGCTGAAAAACCTCAACTCTCTGAGCCTTTCCAGTAAGAGAGGTGCTCCAGCCCTCTGATCATTTTTGTGGCCCTCCTCTGGAGACACTCTAACAGATCCATGTCCTTCTTCTGCTGAGGGCCCCAGAGCTGGACACAGTATTCCAGGTGGGGTCTCAGGAGAGCAGAGTAGAGGGGTAGAATCACCTTCCTCAACCTGCTAGCCAAAGAAGGAGAGATAAGAAAATTCTTGTTTTCCCTGTCTTGAAGGAATAGAAAATGATTATAACATCCAGGTTAAGGTCATAAACCTGTATATATAAGAACAGTACAGGCAGCCTGTACTTCACAGCATACTCAGATGGAGATTTAATTTCTACTCCCACCTCCAAAGAATACCACAGTGTGAACAGGAATAGTCCCATGCTTAGACTTTCATTTGAAATACGAAGTATCTGATAGTCATCAATGCTAAGAATATGAGAGGTAATATTCTGGGCTGAATGAACTGTTACTTTGTTTCACTTCGATAATCCCTATATCCCTAATTTTTCAGTCAATTTGTAAAAAGCCCACATTAAATATTTGCAGCATTTTCAAGCCAAACAAACTAGAAATCTTCAGCCTAGAAGCTATGTCTCTGTCCTAGTACTTCCCCCACTGAATTTTAAAATTGTGGACCTTGGAGGTATTTTTGTATTTCAGCTGTAGTATGCAACATTGGTGACATTTTAAAGGTTTAATTAAAGAATACTTATCATAGCAGAATTCCACGCGAAGTGCTAGATGACAAAACCCTAGTGTTGTAAAATTAATTGCACCACTAATGTGTAGCTGAAACAAGTGGAAAGTTTGAACCCAAAGAAACAACTCATTAATCTTCAACCAGTTGTACTGTGGTAGGTGAATCACTTCTGTATTCACATCATTACAAAAAAAATGGGGTTTTTTAAAGCAAGAAAAATTACTTTTCAGACCATTGCATACAAATGTTTACCACTGGAAAATATTTTCTGAGTTTATTCTTTAAAGACATTAAAATTCAGTTTTAAAAATACTTTATTTTCCTATATTTTAATAATTTGACCTATTTCAAAGATGTTGCATATATAATATGCAACAATAAGCATAACAAATTAGGAATAGTAAAGGGAGGTAGATTTAGATTAGATATTTAGGAAGAAATGCTTTACTGTGAGGGTGGTGAGGCACTGGAACAGGTTGCCCAGAGAACTTGTGGATGCCCCATCCCTGGAAATGTTCAAGGCCAGGCTGGATGAGGCTTTGAGCAGCCTGGTCTAGTGGGAGGTGTCACTGCCCAGGGCAGGGGGGTTGGAACTAGATGATCTTTAAGGTCCCTTCCAACCCAAACCATTCTATGATTCTATGTGGGTTACAAGCAGATCCTCCTTTCATGAGGGCTCCTACTTGTTATCTGTGTTGGAAATGTGGATGCTCCAGTTTTATGCGTACCTGTGCTGCTCCCTGAAGAAGCTAATGCACATGCTTATGAGAAAGCCGGTCCACAAGGCCACAAACACTCCCATGACAGTATGGTTTTTTCACAGAAAAAGTAGAAAATGAAAACTAATATTTTGTCACAGTAAATTCTAAGGTTACTTATATTTTATTACACAACAAATAACACTGTAATCTGTCACCTAAGTTAAAGTTTGTGCAACAACATTTTTCATTGAATTTTTCTTATTGGCTAAGACATTCTGTGACTAAGGTGTTTCACTATGTCAGTCCTGAATAAATGGAAATCTTGGCGCATGTCCTCAAATACTAATTATCTCTATTAACTGCAGCTGCAAAAAACCTATGAGTAATTTTCATGCTTGAAAAGCTACTTCTGTACCAGCTCTAGATTGTACAACTGCAATTTCAAAGGTTTTAAGCTAGAAATACAAAGAGATTTTCATTGATTTAAAGTATTTATAATGTCTCTCAACTTACTTTGTCATAATTCTTGTATTAAAAAATTCTGATATTTGCACAAAGGGAAAAGTATTAAATAAATTGAAAACTTATAATAGTAGGAAAGATTCAGAAAGGAGATAATTTCAAATTATTTTGTCATAAAAGTATTATTTAGAAACATCCCACTGCAAAGCAGAAAAAGTACATACAGTTCTACTTGGTTTGGCTGGCATAGAGCTAGCTTTCTTCATTCACAGCAGCTCGTACAGTGCTGTTTTGGATTTGTGACCAAACCAGTGTTGATAACACAATGATGGTTTAACAATAGCTAACCAGTTGCAAGGTCTTATCTGTTTTTCACTCTGTCCCCCCCTGCCAGCAAGTAGGCTGTGAGCAGGCAAGACGCTGTGAGGGAACACAGCCAGGACAGCTGACCCAAATTGGCCAAAAAGATATTCTATACCATATGGCATCATCCTTAGAAATAAAAACTGGGCATGTAGACCTGGGTCTGCTTGTAGGAGATGGTCACAAGCTGCCTTCACTACTTGTTTATTTGTTTCCTCTTTCCTCATTCCTTCACTTTAACTGCTTTAACTGTCTTTTTTTTTTTTTGCTATCGAGTTTTTCTCACTTTTGCTCTTTTGATTATCTTTCCCATCCTGCTGGACAGAGGAAATGAGAGAGTAAGCATTAGAGATGCTTAACTGTTGGCCAGGCTCAACCCATCACCACTATGTAATGCTACTTCAGTACAGTAATAGAAAGAGTTACTTCCTTCTGTAAACATCTAATGTTCTGTATGAAGCAATTAAAACTTTTAAAGCTGAACTCAAACTAATAGTAATTTTTATACTGTAAGTGTATGTAAACACACACATAGCAATATATATGTATAGTATTTATATATTCATGAATACTTACACTTATTCAGATGCAGCACATTCCCTGACACTGACAAGAAATCTCACTTTAAAACCCTGTACTGAATGAGGTGTGTACTTGATGTAATATTATAGAAGAAAAAATATGTCCTGTATTACATCTTCGGGACATTGTCAAAACATTTGCTATGATAAAATGTTATCTCTTGTACTTGCACAGAGGTTGCCCTTCATTTTCATCAATAGAAAATGAATACGTCAAAGCAACAAAGATATATTTAGGGCCTTTATTATACTCAAAAGAGCTCTAATGGATATAAAGAGGTGGCCAATGTCTAGAAGTTGTAGGACTGGTGACTCAAAGAAAGGATATTTCAAGAGAGAAACAATTCAACAGAAATAATTTATTATCATCTGTTTGAGGGGCTGGTTTGTTTGTTTGTTTGGTTTTTTTAATATGTATGATTCTTTTAGACTCTGTCTTTTTTCTTAGTTTTACCCAGTTTCTGCTTATTTATCACTGAAGGAAACTTATAATCATTAAGCTTCTAATATTGCTGAAAATTTTGCATCAACTATCAAAAGTTTAGCATCAAATATCAATAGAGCAGAAATATTAGAATAGCATTTTAATAGTTTCTACTTCCATAATAAAATCACAAATCCTAGTAGCACTAAGCCTTTTAAAGCTTTTCTTATCACTTATCACAAACATCATCAGGTTCAACAGACCAAAACAGTTCCATAAAGTGTCACTGTAGAACTAACACTTAAATTTATGGCTACATTCTTCTGCAAATGTATGGTGGGAAGAGATTTCATGATGCAAAGGTATAGAATATTGCATAGTTTTGAGGAGGGCTTTAAGAACATTAATTAAACATGCTAAATAGCAATTGCTTTTTCACTGAGTGCATGTTCACTTTATTTAATGTTTAGACATCAGTTCTTATGTGATACAACCAGTGATATTCTTGTTGTATACGGTGTTTTTAATTTACTGCTTTACAGTGTCCCTTCTCATAGACCAGCCCTTTTCTCTTTTTTTTGTGCAACTCTGAGGTATTACATCCTGTGTAATTTCAAGTTACAAAATATTTAGAATGTTTTTTTCCCATTAATCTGTAATCATTACTGGAAACCTTACAATAGCCGAAAAGTATATCAATCTCAAGGAAAAAATACTTTTATATGAACAGCATACATGTTTGAGATACAAATATCTTTCCAGTTCACAAAAGCATACCGTGCTATAAGACCACCACATTCACTTTTTCTTGGAATTATTCTGGTAATTACTAGGTATTTATTAGGTCACCTGGAGTAAATGCTATGACTAATGTTGTAGCAAAGATCTATTGTGTGGCTCCACTTAAGCAGCTCTAAACTAATCTCAGAACTAGCAAAGCTGTCCTGCATATCTACATTTCACAGGCCATAATCAGAGTGAAACATAGGTAATTCAAGATATAGAGATTACCTCATGGTATCAGTACACATCAAGATGAATTTAACCAAGCCCTGCTCTGAACTCAAATGTTTTTGTCAGAATTGCAACACCTTGTGAATGATATTTCCAACTACAGACATTTAAGGGAAACATTCTACTGGCTTGAAAGCTGTAAGCAGCTTCATAAAAAATGGTTTCCAGGAACACAAAGAAAATAATCATGCCCAAAGAAAGTCCTTTGTGAACCTGGGTCACGAGAGACCTTTTTGTCATCCTCTGGTTCCTATTAATGCCACACACACTGATTAAATGTGTTCTTTCTAATTACATGAACAGATCATCCTATACAATGTGTCATTTGAGGTCCTCTATTTAAGTTTCAGTTTCTCAAATATCAAATATAAAATAGAGATGGTAAAAATAAAAATATACATATTTGTGGTGGTGTATTTTCTACTCTGATCTGTCAGTGAAGCTCAAGAAAAGTCTTTTTCATCAGCATAGTAACTGATTAGACTTTAAGAAAGAAAATACCACTTCATGTAAGAAACAGATTTCTGGCATGTGGTTGCAGGCAGCAACAAGACTGGCAGGGAAATATACTCTTGGATGTTGTTTGAAGATGTTTAACAGAAATGGTAGCTGATCCAAACCACAGCCAAAGCAATTTGCCGTAAAGTATCAGGCTGCACCCTGCTACTTTCCTTGCAAACATTATAAGCACACATTTTATCAGGATTTATATAATACCTTTTAGAAATATCTCCTTTCAGAAAGTTTTTCTTCCAAATATGATTTTTAGTAGTATATTTTCCTGCCTTAATTGGAAATCAGGGGGTATATCTGTAAGGGGACAACTCAGTGTCCTTTATGTTTAGGAGAGTGTCCCCTTTGGGATGTTAAAGTGGATATTCACCATGTAATAATACAACCGTTTAATTTCTGACAAATGCTAACTGTTTCTCTGGGTAATTATTGCCACTATACAGAACTGATCAATCGTTTGATTGATCTGTCTGTCTGTTAACATCATTCATAAGTTATTACTTAGTGACTTGAATACAGCTGCTTCTTTGAATCACATCCTTAATCATCTGTTCTGCAGCATAGAAATATAATTTATTTTAACATGTCATGGTTTGGGCCAAGCTGGCCAATGACAAGACAACAGATGCTCTCCCCTACCTCTGGCTCCAAAGTGAAGAAGAGATAAAGAGATTTGTGAGCTTAGAAAAAACTAAACTACTTCAATGAAAGATTAATAATAAAATAAAAAAGGATATAATGAAATAGATATAATATCAATAAAAATATACAAAACCAGATCAAGCTGCCAGGGAGATGTCACTGACAAGCACTGGGAAAGATCCAGACTGGACTCATTGACAAAGGGGAACTGGAACACACTGACCAGGATCAAAAGCCAGATGAGCCGACAGCGTCCTCCTCAGACGTCAGTCATTGAAGAAAGAGAGCCATCGAAGAAGCAGTCCACTGGAGAAGAGCCAAAGGAAAAGAGCCCACTAGAGAAAGACCACCCTGACCCCTCTGACCCCTCAGCTCTTACACCCAGCATGGCGGATGGGACGGCACACCCCATTGGTCAGCTGGGATCACCTGACCTTCCCCAGGGTAAACACCCGAGTCAGCTGACTCTGGTTGCCACGGCAACGAGTGTGAGTCAGGGCCTCTCCCTGAGCAGAAAGTTTGCTCTGCGCTATCCCAAACCAGGACATAAGGTGTGAAATACTTTCCTAGACCTGTCTCCTGGTAATAGTTAATACTAGTGCCTCTAGTTATATACTGTTGTTAGACTTATTAGTTAGTTACTTCTTGCCCTCCCTTAATTTTGTTTTTCACCTGACCAGGCCAGTTACTTCTATAAATATGTGCAATGGCATTCTTTTCAATGCCATTTGCACCACAATAGATTATACTTTATATACTGAAATGTTATATGATTAGTTTGAAAAGGAATGCACTGACTGCTGTGTTTGCTATATATATGTGTTTATACTCAGGTATTACAGTATCAATTCTTGATATTCTACCTTCTTTCAGTAATGTCATTTATGTTGAGGTCTTCTCCATTGATAGAGTTCACCTATTTCTGGTTTTAGTAACACTGTTAATACAAAACCAACTTCCTCAAAAATGAGGTTATATACTCTTTCTCAATGACAGTTGTTTTCGTGACGTATTTGAAAACTCAGCCTTCAGCTGCATCCAATGAAATGCTCAAACACAGAAACAAAAATACTACTTTTTAACAAACAAAATTTGAAAACAAATACATCACTTTTCTGTTGTATGAAAAAAAATGCTTTATATATGCATTCCCCCTTAAATATTCTGTTTAAATCAGGAGTAGCAGAAACTCACTAGGGAAACCTAATGCTGTGTAACAATCATATCAAATAATACTTGCAATTTTATATAAAAGTAGTTTGTTTACATGTGCACACACAAATACACCTGAAATTCTTTGTCACCTCACTATGACCTATAAAATCAAAGGTGCAATGTTCAGTCTTTCTGAAATGTGAGATTTTATAGAAGGATAATGTAGCTACATATTGTATAGCTTACTGTAAAGCCATGTAATAAAAATATTTATTATGCTTCCTTAGGCGAGCTCATTATTATCTGTTCAATAGTTCAAGATATAATGTTTCAAATTCTGAAAGGCTTCTGATAGTAAATGTCAAGTGGTTGTGACATTTTGGATTGTGCGTATTTCTTACCATAGAATGGCAAACTACCTCAACACAAATTTTAATTGAAAAAACCTGGCCACTGTGCAAACAATTATATGTATGGTATATTATAATAAGACAAAACTTATTAAACATATAATAAAATATTATTATTATTTTCTTAGTTTAAATTTATTACATGGAAAAATGTGTTAGATTTAATGCAAAATACTATTTTCATGCATTTAAAACAACCCCAACAACAACTTGCAGTTGTGACTGTTCATTCCAAACGTAACTCTGTAACTTTGCTAATATTAAAGAAATCAACATGTTTTTGATATGAATTGCAGGGTGGGAATTGATATCAATGTCATCTTGTTATGCTAGCCCTGCGTTTGTTCCTTATGCTTCTATTTTCTATTAAAGAAGATTAAAAGTTGAATAGACAATGATTCACAAGTAGTATTGAGCTTCACAATTATATTATTTGTTGAAATACTTGACACTTTGAATAAGAACAAGTACCACCTCTAAGAGACAAATGAGATATTGAGCAGGTAGAGTGGATATTCTATCTATACTTTTCTGTACGCAGTACTGAATTCTGACCACCTGAAAAAAAATTTCTTAGCTACAATGACTACAAGGAAAACTTCAAAATTTATTATTTTAAATCTTCTTTTATTTTAATTTGTTTATTTTTAATTACTCTTTGCTGGAGAATTACTAGGAAAGAGAAGGAATTAAACAACTGAAGGTACTGATGTGGATCTATCTTTTGTTTGTTATGATATCTTCCCATGAGCAGTATGAGTTTATTTCAGACTCTTTAACAAACAGATGTCTATTCTTTTCTCCCAAGTGGCCTTATTTAGTGACTTAGAGACACAGTAGTTATACAGTACATATTCACAAAAATAATTTAATTCATGTTGTGTCCATAGGCACTATTTTTTCAAGTGGCCATTTCAATTTATTTTAATGTGTGAAATTTACAGAGTTTAATTTTGCAGATACAGAAATGATCCGATGTGTGATTCAGCATGTCATTTCAGATCAGCTCATGGATTGGGATCCACTTTAGAAAGCAATGATGACTTAAAGCATAACTTCTGTCAGCCATCCATAGGAACATACCTGGGTTCGTTTTTGAACTTATGTGACAGAGGAAGAGGCAAAAATAAAGCAATAACTGTTAGTGGTTTGAAGGTTAGGTGACATACAATAAAAGCACTAGTTCGGCATGTTCATTTTCTCTCACATACTCAGTTCTTGTTTCCATTACATTCTGAGGAATGTACTGTTCAACTAAAGGCCTGTCTGCAGATCAGCATCACTTCTACGCTTCAAGCACTAATAATTTAAAACCTTACATCTTTGATATTGGTTCCCTGCTAAGTCTCTTCCCTTTCAATTATAATATTGACTTTTCTTTATAGTTTCTTGCAATACTTCATGTTATGTTATTGCGACGAGTGTTCATTCCTAAAAAAATAAAAGGAACACTGCAATGCACTTTTCAACCTTTATACAGGCGATTGTAAGCCTCTGAAAAGGGACATTTTTTTTTTTCTTTTTCTCTTGAAAATAGCAAAGGCAAAAGACAATCTGTCTCCCTCTCCTAGCTCCCGATTTTACCAAGTGTATTCAAAAGATGTATTTCTGTGGATTTGCTAAGTAGTCACCTTCACAGGCTAGTTATTTGCAAAGTTGATCATAGTGACTACACTGGTGGAAGCTCAGAATGAATGATGAGTATGTGCTTAAGACATGACTTTGCAAACATTGCAAGTCTGACTATTTTGAGACTTTTTTTTTTGAAAAAAAGCACCTGGATCTTCATTAACATTTGTGATAAACTAGCTCAGTGATATGCTCCGTCCCTCCTTTACTTCCCCAGAAATAAATGCGAGCTCCTCTGCACTTGTGAACCAAAGGTTAATGGATGGCAGGTCAAAATGGAAATAGCAGGTGATTTACAAGTAAGGATTCCTTCAATACTATTGAGAAATTGAAACAAGAGATAATTACACTAAAACTAGTCTTTTATTTTATGCTTTCAGACATCATCAGGAATTCATTACCCATCAAGCAAACCTAATTTGAGTTTCAAGCACAACTGAATATCAACCAGACAGAATCTGGCCTTGATGTTTCTCTTCAATTTTGTTACACCTGCTCTGAAGATATCAAGGGATGCACATTAATCTGCTTTTGCACAGAACCAGATGTTACCTTTTGTAGCAAGTCATTACTTTTCAAAGTGGGTATTCCAAAAGTAAAATTATTTTGTCTTTTGACTTCAGATTCTTTCTTTCCTTTTCTTAGGGGGCGGGGGAGGGGTTGTTGATGTTGCTTTCTTCTTTCACCATCCACTTTTTAAAATATCTTTTTTTTTTTTCCCTATGTAAATTCACAAGTACCTACATCCACACACACATATGAACAGGCAAATTTCTGGAGTGGGCTAGATTGCAGCTTTACAATTTGTCTTGCTTAAAGAATGGTACGTAGCAGGGCAACATGCTTTTCTCAATAATGCAGTGTGTCTCATGTCATGGCGTCTCCCCAGCCACAAGAAGAAAAGCATTTTCTTAACTTCGGCCATGGCTGGAGTGGGGACTCCTCTCCCTTCCTTCCCTCCTTTTCCAACCTTTTTCGAAGCAAGGGTGCAGGAGCAGTATTTCTGTCATTTGAGAAAAAAAAAAAAAAAGTGGATAAAAATATGTTATCTACTCTGGTTTTGTGTCTGACTCACTTCACTGTTTGAATATTACAAACCTGTTACTCATGACAGTTTGTTTCCTTCTGCACAGAGGGTGCACATAAGCTATTTGTCTGTTAATGTGATGATTGCCTATCTTAGCTTGTACAGCTACGAAGATCACAAAATACTTCACATACTAAGCTATCCTATGTATAGTATAGCACTGGTACTTTAACATTAATACTGTTAACTGTTTACATTAGCATTTCTGATTTTATGTGTTAGATCTAGAACATTCTTTTTGGAGTGCTGAGTAGATAACTGTATCATGTAAATAGTTCAAAAATTCAAAGGATGTTTTAAAATCTTTCTGTTCTTGAGTTTATGCGTATTTACCCTATAGCAGGAGTAGCTGTAGGTTTGTTAAACAGGATGCATGGTATTACCCCTTGAAAGGGGAGATAGAGGATGCAGTGAAAGGGAACAGAGGCATAGTGTGATAATAGAAGGGGCAAAGGATGACATTGGATGACACTGGGAATATAAACAACTCGCTAACAGTCATTTAAAGAGATGGGATCTGGACAAACTGGCCTCTAAGGGTAACAAAATGAACAAAGACCAAGTGTCTAACACATATAAGATATACCATACATAGTAACTTTAGCTGTAATCTGGACCAGTAGACCTGTGAAGAAAAAGCAAGGTGCAAAATTGTGTTAGAAAATACACAAATAGCCCCAAGTGAATCCTGGACTGAGGAAAAAGAAAATGCCATCATCGATATCATACTGAAAAATTTAGGATGCTGAAAGCTTGATGCAAGCTGTCACCGCCTCCTTTCTCCTTAGGAGTATTGGTACTGTGTATCTGTACATTAAGCATAACACTAAAGAAAAGGGATACACTAGAAAATTTTTATGTAACAGTTTTTTATTCTATGAAGATTTGGTTTGCATTGATTGGACAATTTGGATTATGAATACTGTACCAGACTAATTGTAATAAATGTTGTCTTGTATTTAGTTTTCTAAGATTTTTATTACACTAACAAGTTCTTGAATTCCTATAAGAGGTGCATGTCTCTTTTTCCCCATTACTAAATGAGAAGTGTAATTTATCCAACAGTCTCTAGGATGGATGCAACCTACCAGAACGGTTCATAGAGACTCTACCATGTTTCCTGCATCTCAGGGGTTACTTGACTAGGTACTCCGTCTCCTGGTCAGGAATTGTCACTTTATTATATGTGCAATGTTGAGTACAGGAACTTGTGAATTTCTTAAACATGGTGGGTGTGTCACCTGTCATTTGTCCAGGAATGTGCATAGAACACATATGGGGTTGGCTTATAGACCACATGTTCTACCCCATCCTAAATGTTGGGTCAGGTGATCTGGGGGTCAGCTAGATAGTTGGTTTGTTTCTTGTCATTTACAGTTCCTGAGAGTGTTGGGAGCATATGAGAGTGTGTAAGCATGGAGGCGATCACTGGGATCATAAGGATACCTTTTTTGTTTCTCACAAGTTTTATAAATGTGGTCTTGATTTTTATAGATCTGCATGACGAATCGTATCATGATAAATTGGAAAGACTGTATAAAGATCGCAGTATCATCTAGTACTCTGCTAAGACAAACGTTGTCTGTTTACTTTGTGTCTCACTGTTATTGCCTACCACACAGTCTGCCTTTTTATCACCTATTTAATGAACTGCAGAACTGTCTTTCGTTTGTGCTTGATATTCATCTTGGCACAAAGTTTCTCAATGAGTGTGTTAATAGAATTAATGCACAGCAATAAAAGAGAGTAGAATCCAGAAGCAGAATTAACAGTCTAATTTACTTTCACCAAACAACTAGTGAGTGAACACATATGCCACGGAAACAGATGAGCACAACTGTGGTAGCTAAGAGACTAATGCACTGCAGTGGACATGAATCCTTGTTCTGAACACTGGAACATGCATTAGTACAAGTGTGCATTTCAATAGACTATCTAATGTTAAAATCTGAGATATATTATTTACCATATGTTTTTAATATTTAAATGACATGATTTTACAGATAGCATCCAAATAGTCCGTGTGAAATACAAATCTTCACTTAAGAAATACGCTTTTGTTTGATCACATACATTTCTGGTTAGAAGTAAAAATCCGTGAAGAAAAATAATCTGACAGACAAAACACAGTGCTCTGCAATGCGTATATTGGACGTGAAACATATGGTCTGCAGTCAAGCAGAGAAAGCCTTATATAAAGCGAAAGCCCAGGACAGCAAATTGCAAAGATAGAATAGCACATAAGATGAGAACTACTTTTGAGAACCATTTTTGGAAAGCCATTTTATTTGTTTGTTTAATTTATTGAGAGTGTCCTTTATGACTTTCTGTGCTATGAGCACTGCTCTTGAGTAATAGGGTGATATTACTCTTGCAGAAACTAAACAGCAGAAAAGTGCTTGTCCTCTTATATCTCTGAGGTGAACAGATGAAAGTGAACATTACTTGTGTATCTCTGTTCAGTGGGGACACAGTAAAAAGGATGGGTGAGTTAAGAACTATTTCCTCAAAATCCACTCTTGTTTTTCTTTTCTTTTCTTTTTTTTTTTTTAAAAAAAAAAGACTCCTATGTTTATTAATTTAATTCAGTACTACCCTTGGAATGTCTCAAAGCTGGAGAAGAACAGCAGCTAGCAGCAGTTTGGGGCCCCACTCTAATAGGTTCGGTCAGTCAGATGAAAACCTTCCATTTTAAGCATCTCCTAAATGTGATCCGTTACATGAAGATACTAAAGCTCTTGCATTTCTTTCTGATAGCAAATGCATTTTGTGTCTCCAAGAATTATACACAAAAGGAGTTAGATACTGTTTGTAAAACAAGCACGCCTGCTGGGTTTAATCACCACGAGCAAAAGTCACTTTAAATCTGCTACTTAGAGCACTTTGGCATCTTTTGTAACTGAGTGTATAAAAGCTTTGATTTTTTTAAAATACGTTAGAGTTGTCTTCTTTATAAATGTTGGTACAACAATATTCCAACTGACCTTCGTCCTTAATATTGCTTTTATGCTGTGCAGCTTCTCTTCTAATAGTTAAAAAAAAATGAACTCAGGCAATGAACTCAGATTATTAGTCACTTGCCTTTCATCTCTGGGGCCATAGTCAAATGTACCTTTGACAGGAGTATCTTATCCTCTTCAGATCAGACATCTGTAATTCCACAGTGTAATATTTTTGATGACCTTCATTTCTAGGCCAAAAAAAACCCAAACCCAAACACAAACACAAAACCCCCACACTTTTTTTTTTTTCCTATGCGAGTAGTAACAATTTCCTGTTGTCCTCCTTGATTAGAAAGTGAAACCTTCTGCTGGTTCAGAGGCAGCTGAGAGAAGAGTAGAAAATATGGCTTTATACCTGCCTTCATTTTACATCACCTACACATTTTGAACAAAACTGCATATAATGATAAATCTCTTTTAGTTTTGTTTTGAATCAAGTATAAACTATTTTTAGTTATACCTCTAGAACTAAATAATGAATTTCCTTACATTAATTTTAACAAGACAAAGGTATAATTAGATATTGAGTGTGGGAGGTACCCTCTCAGAAGTTCAGCAGCCTGCAGAATGGCCTTTTATGACAATTTAAAACATCAAAGGTATATGTTGTAATACCAGGAGCACAATACAGACATCTAAAGATGAACTATTACATAAGTTATAAATAATGGCTAAGTTCTTCCTGATATAGGGATAAATACTAAACCTGAGCTGTAAATAAATTTTACTTCATGTAGACTTGCAAATAATGAGTTATATTTTCCCATAAATACATCCCCATGTACTTGATTGATTTAAATGGAAACATTCACTCTGTGCTCTTTTAAGAAGAATCTCACTCAATATATTAGAGTTAGCAGCCAGCTATTTTTTCCATGCTATGAATATTTTTTGAGCTGAAACCTGGTTAAATGTCCTCTTCAGAGATAGCAAGTGAATATTAGTCGTTTTAATAGGGCTGCAGGGATATAAGTAAAAGGTTAAATACCTCATGTTAGGTTCTTTACAACTGTGTATATTACTCTAATATATGTCATATAATTTAGATCCAGACAGCATTATTCCCTAAAACTCATGTAGGAAAATTTATGCACATTACATAGAGCAGCTACGCTTAATTGTAAAGAATATTGTCTAGGCAAGTGGTCTGTGGAGTGGGTGAGGAACTGGCTGAAAGGTCACAGCCCGAGGGTGGTGGTAAGTAGCTCCTTTTCAAACTGTCCGCCTGTCACAGTGGGGTCCCTCAGGAATCGATACTGGGCCCAAAGTTGTTTAGTATTTCATAATGATCTGGATGGCGGGATCAAGTGTACCCTGATGAATTTTGCTGATGACACCAAACTAACAGGGGAATTGTACACTTTGGAAGGGAGAGCCATCCTGCAGGAAGACCTGGATAGGCTGAAAGAGTGGGCTAACAAGAACCTTATGAAGTTCAAGAAGGAGAAGTCTAAGGTCTTGCACCTGGGAAAACATAACCCAGGAGAGCAGCACAGACAGGGATCTACCTGACTGGAGAGCAGCTCTGTGGAAATGGACCTAGGATGGCTCCCATGGACCACAGGTCCTGCCAAAAAACGTATTCTTCTGTGGGCTCCTCTATATGGGCCATAGCTTCCTTCAGGGCACACCGACCTGCTCCAGTCTGGGTCCTCCACATGCTGCAGTGTGGATATCTGCTGCAGTGTTGTGCTCTCCATAGGCTGCGGGAACAAATTGCTTCACCATGGTCCTCTCCGCTGGCTGCAGGGGAGCCCCTGCTCTGGCACCTGGAGAAATTCCTCCCCCTCCTTCTTCATGGATTTCACCTGGATGTCTGCAGGGCTCTTAATCTCTTTTTTTTTCTCACTCCTCTCTCTCACAGCTGCTGCACTGGCTTTTTTAGCTTTTCTTTAATATATTTTCACTGAAGTATCCTGTGGTGGGGCCATTGGACCCAGTTGGAACTGGCTGTGTCCAGTACAGGACAGTCTCAGCCCTTCTTTGTGGAGGCCAGCACTGCAGCCATCTCCCAGTAAAACCTCTCCATTTAAACCCAAAACATCCTTATTCTGTTTTCTTCTTATTCTGGAAGAACATATATGAAAGCAAAAGAAGGCATAAAATTCTGTTAAAAGGTGTTTTTGAAGCACTGAAACAATCATATGCTGATTTTTTTTATCTATAGTGAATCAGAGAGTAATTCAGATCCCTCTCTCTGAACGTATAAAAAGTCTGATAAATTGCAAAAAAAAAAGGCTTGTAAAATATATTTCATAGGCATAACTACAGAGAAATGTTTTTATTTTCATTACAATTAGAATTATTTTCCTGTTTGTTTAGGCATATAATTTTTTGCTTCACTGATCACAACTGAATGCTAAGGAATTACGTGTTGAAAGTCAAGCTCAGAGCATCTTCAGAGAAAAGGAGTAAGTTGTTACCTAAAATTCAAAAAAGAAATTTCCTGCTGGAAACAAAGTTATTTAAATACACAGATTCCCATAAACTGGAGATAGGACTTGCCTATAGGCAAACCAGGTAGAATTTCATGACAGAAGTAGTGGAAGCAACAAAAGGCAAGAGTAAATAACAGAAGCAATGTGTTGTAAGTCAGTTCATAAGGGATCAGGTCAAGGGTTTGGCTATCGGCTTGATTCCTAGGGCAGAATAACAACGTGATTTGCTTAGATTATGATGGTATGCTTGGACCACCATGCTATATTCCTCATTCTTAAACGTGATGCTTATATGTTGCTAACATAATAACCTATTTGTTTAACAATGATTTTTTTTTAAAATAAGTCAATAATGTAATCTTTTTAGCAAAGTATCTATATAGTTCCAGCGTTGTTACATACACCTCATAACTTGAAATTTGAGACAATGTATTACTATAAGGACCTTGAAAAATAACCCTCAGATATTCAGAAAAGCTGGAAAGAGCAGCAGAAATGGAGTACCACTGACACATTCTTGGCAGAAAACGAACAGTGATATTATAGGAACTTAGAAGCTGGAACATTTTTTCATGACAGAACTATTTCCTAATGTTGGCACACGGTATAGGCATACAGAATATGAAGCAACTGTCTTGGGTTGGCTTACAGAGGCTTCCAAAACAAAGCTTTCTTGAAGTTACCAGCCCTTTTTAATTTGCTAATACTTTGCCACTAAAGACAATATTCCCTAAAGACAGATTGTGGTGAAGGATCAATAAGTCAGCAATTGCATTTTGTTGATCTTAGAAGAACAACTGGATCCTTTTTCTCCTTTCTGAGCCTTGAAACAGGTGGAATTATTAGTGATACACTCCTAAAATCCATGTATAATGAAGTCATCTGAAGTTATAGTCAGTCGTTCATGTGTCATTTGACAAGAAAGTGAATTCAGTTAGGATCAAAGGTGCATCTAGCTGTCAATAAGTAGTTAGTATTTATCAGCCTTGGCTTTATACTCTATTAATTAAAAAACTAGAAGATATGTTTATTTGGTATGCTGTTCTGAATATCCTAAATCTTTAGGCTTCACTGGATAAATTCCAGTTTTCCTTTGATTTAAAGCCTCTTCTTAAAATATGCATTCATCGCTAAAAGCTTCCTTTGCTAAAGATACTGTTACATCCTTCTATAAGGTGGTCCAAGTTTAATCTTACAGTAAGCTTATCTTTCAGCTGAATTTACTGCATTTCATTTTCTAGACATTGGATTTTGTTGTACTATTGACACAAATACAGTTCTAATTTATTTTATCCATCTACATTGCTTAATCTACCTTTCAGCTACTACTTTGTTAAGCTAAATAGAATTAGTTCCTTGAGCCTCAACTTTTAAATAATTTTTGTGATCCTTTTATTTATAATACATTGACATTATTCTTGAACTGGGGGTGTCAGAAACAGTCCCAGAGCTCCAGTGACCATGTCACTTACACTGAGAAACACACACAATTTATTCTTAGTTCTAGGTTGTTAAACAAAGGTATTTTAATGTAATAATATATTGTAAATGTCTATTTTATTTTTTTAAAAAACATTTCCTGTGTTTTTCCATATAATATTAATTAACAGTACATGGCTGCATGAGAGATGCATTCATTCAGTGAAAATGCATGTTGGCTAAATATTTTAAAATTTATTTAATGTATATGCTGATATTGTGTCATGAATTTTTATAGTCCAAGTAAGGTTTTCAAAATGACCTTTGGTCATCAAGCCTGTTATATCATTAAAATAAAAATATGAAACAAAAATGTAAAAGCGATTTAACAAGGTCCATACTTTTATTATGTTCCCTTCTTTAAGACTGAATAAAAATTTCTTTTTGTTTACAAAGTTTTTCTTTCTCTATTACTTCTACAAATAATAGCTATGCTAGGTCATAAAACATACTACATTGAGACACATTCAATATGTTCTATTTAGTTTTCCAAAAATGTGCCCTGTGTCTTGCAAAGCAAAAGTTTGGGTGATTTGGATTTATATGGGAAGAATAAACAGTTAAGAGATGTGGTTGGTTTTTTCAAATTTAAGAAAAGTAAGACAGGCTGCAGATATGTTACGGTTACAGCAAAATTAAACCTTTGAAATCATGCAAGATAATAGAACTAGAAAATATAGGGATAGTCTCAGGAAATAAGACACAGAAGCTCTGTTGCATCCAGGTAACATAATAAGATGTTGAGAATTGTCATTTGATTAAATGCATAGCAGTAGTAATAGAGGGAGATAATTCAAATCTCTTTTCTCGTCTTTTTTTGTCCCTCCTGCCTACCTACCTGATGAGCACAAAGAGCTTCTGATATCATTATTCATACTCAAAACCAAGTAAGATGAAGTTGCCAGTATCACTTGTGGAACAAAGTAGTACTCAAATAGTCCTAGAAAATATATTCTGAGGGGCCTTGTCATCAGTGGGCTAACATTTAATATAATGTACTGGAGTTTCATTTTGTGTCAACAAGTGTCATTTCAATGATTTATATGTAAAATATAAAGCAAGATAATAATTTTGTCTTCTAATTAAAAAATAATTGTAATAGTTGATAATTGTAGCACAGAAACTGCTGCTGAGTACCTAGTAAGCTAATGCTATATGAAAGCCATTCCATAATGATTAGCACAATGTCATTAATATGTCAGTGTAGAAGTCATTTCTAGGTGGTTGATTCTTGTGACCTCTGAAGTTTTACTCAGATCTCAAAACTTTTTATCATTTTTCAGTCTGCAAAGTTGATTAGATTGTTCTCAGTTTATTGTATGTAACGTTAACTGAAAATCGGGTTAGTTTCCAAATGGCTTTCAATACAATGGAAGGCTTTCCTCATGAATTAGCTAGAAATTCCAAATGGATATTCTTACCTACACATTTTGCTGCAAATACGTTGGAGAAATCAGTCAAAATAGGTATCGTTAAATACAGTCTATATTTTTTCTCTTAGAATTTTAAAAATTTTTACTGATGTGATATTTTAAGAGGAAAAAAATCCCCTCAAATTATTAATTTCCGTGTAAAGGTTTTTTTTTTTTTTCTGACATCAAAAAATTGCATCTTTACAGGAAATCAGAATTTTCTTAAAACCATTCCTTGGGGGGAGCTACCTATATTGACTAGCATTTTTAATACCCGATTTTAAATACTACCCAAATATTGATTTTAAATGAATAATCATTAAGCGTTCTTAAAAATTCAGATGTGCCTTAAAGCATGTTAAGGTAATGAATGCAAAAAAGAAAACTAGTCACTTTTGTAAAGCTATGTCTGTATTCTAAATTGGAATATCTATCTCTCCCCTTTTTGTTCTTTTGACTGTGTTTTTCTACCTCACGTTTGACTTTCATTCACAATTTTACAATGCAGAAAAGAAACACAGTAATATATCAGTTGAATCTGGGATGAATTTGTACAGGAAGCTTCATTCAACATGATTATAAAAATACAATTTTAAAATTTCAAGTGTTCACATAAGTAACATATCAAGATTTTAAGAGTCATGAAAGAAGATTGTCAGGCTTCCTCAAACTAGGTATCATTTTTTATCGCAGACACTATAAAGTAATACCATGAAAAAAATCTTGTCTTGCATTGACGTCTGTCCCTGGGAAGGTAATGGAGTGACTCGTTCTGGATGTCAAATCCAAGAACGTTCAGGAACAGGAAGTTATTGGAAGTGGTCAACATGGATTTACAAAAGGTAAATCATACTTGACCAATCTCATAGCCTTCTATGATGTTATAACTGGTTGGCTGGATGAGGGCAGAGCAGCACTTGTCATCTACCTTGACTTCACCAAGGCTTTTGACACTGTCTCTCGTAACATCTTCCTTAGGAAACTGAGGAAGTGTGGACTAGACGAGTGACAGTGAGGTGGATTGAGAGCTGTCTGTGTGACAGGACTCAGAGAGTTGTGATTAATGGAGCAGGGGCGAGTTGGAGGCCTGTAACCAGTGGTGTCCCCCAGGGGTCAATACTTGGACCAGTGTTGTTTAACATATTCATCAAGGGCCGGGACGAGGGGACAGAGTGCATCCTCAGCAAATTCGCTGGTGATACCTAACTGGGAGGGGTGGCTGACACCCCAGAGGGCCGTGTTGCCATCCAGCATGTCCTGGACAGGATGGAGAGCTGGGCAGAGAAGAACCTAATGAGGTTCAACAAGGACAAGTGCAGGGTCCTGCACCTGGGGAGGAGGAATGTCAGGCACCAATATAGGTTAGGGGTGGACCTGCTGGGAAGCAGTTCTGAAGAAAAGGATCTGGGGTCTTAGCAGAGAGTAAATTATCCATGAGCAAGCAATGTCCCAAGAAGGAGACTTTCAAGATCAGTCTGGATGCAGCCCTGAGTGATGTGCTCTAGGCAATCCTGCTTTAGCAGGGGAGTTGGACTAGGTGATCTCTAGAGGCCCCTTCCAGCTCTGAAATTCTGTGATTCCATGATTTGTAAACAATGACTTCAAGAATAAATTCAGATGTTGTTAAGTCCCAGGATCACCGCAATCTGTCACATTGCGTTCCCTTTTAACTGAACATGTTCTCATTTAAGACACACAGTACAACTTGCTCATGATCTGTCTCTCTCTTTTGTGTTTGTGTGTGCATACATATGTGTACATTTACGTGTACCTATACATGCACACAGACGTTCAAGCAAACAAAATTAATTTTCAGATTAAATATAAGAAATTCAGGTCCTATGCCTAAGACCAAACTTACCCATCTGTATTTAAGCTAAGGTAAAATTTTTAATCATGATAAAGATCCTCCTTGGGATAACTAGATTATAAAGCAAATTATTAAGAAAGGTAGCAAACGGCACATGAGAACATGGTATCCTGCTACATTTACTGTTGCAAGACACTGAAAACTAATCAGTGCAAGTAACGGTGTTGGCTTTTATACTATCTATTGATATAAACCATATCAATATCAGTATAAATATCCCAAAATTCTTCACCTGCATTTCATTGAGATAGTTGATGAAGAAATTCCATGAGGTAATCTGAAGAGGTACTGCTTTCTGCCTTGCTCTGCCTTCTTTTCAGCTTGTCTTACTGAGTGGGTGGAATTAATGAACAGCATGAGCATGATAACTGAAAGCAGATAAGTAGTTGTGAAAGAGAGATCACATGACACTAGAAATCTTAACTCACCACTAGTTGAAAAGAATAAAACATAGCTTATAATCCCTGGGTTTTTTCAGCACAGTAGTGCTTCTATTTTGATACAGTTCTGGCTGTCAAAAAAATGATCTGACTGGGATCAAAACTCAAAAGCACGGTGTACCAGCACTTCAGAGATCAGAGCCACAGTCAGTGGGATTTTGCTACCAGCTATTAGAGATGGTAAAATGGAGAGAAGCAAAGAAGTGAAAGCTGATCTTTCTCACACTGAAATCAATAAGAGATTTGCCACGGACTTCAAAAGAAGCAGCAGGGCAAAATACACAGCCAAGGAGAGAACACTCAGAAGAGTATCTAGAAAGAAGAGGAATGAAAAGAACAAAGTAAGACATGTAGGGAGCGAGGAAAAGTGGTTTGAGAAAACGTTAAAATGCAAAAGGTTAGAAAATAGGGAAAAAAAGTCTTGAATTAGAAAAGCTTTCACAGATTCTTCAAGTACCTTCTTATCACGTTTTGAATGCTCTTTTCATGTCAGAAAATCAGTTTCTTAAATCTGATCTCGTATTTGTAAAACATTCCTTCAGTAAATTTTTCTTGACTACTTACTTGGCCTGGACTCTAGACAAGCTGTTCTAGGGACTTAAAGGTTACTTCACTACCTCACAGCTCCCTAATGAGCATTGCCTTTTTAAAATACTGTATGTAATAGAGTGAAAGGCAAACTACGTTAATTCTACCTGGAAAGCCCTAGAAGTGTCAGCGAACAGCCGGTTCCTAAAACCAATTAAACAAGTGACTTTATCTGTACACTCACATGCATGCATACATATGAATGATATGAATCCTTGTGTATTTGCTCATGATTTCATTAGATTTAAATTCCAGATAAATAGAAGAGAGAGCTCATTGTATGTATGCTGAAGTCAGGCTGCAACCACATTTAACACAAAGAGAACTTGTAGAAATTTTGAGAGATCTTGGGCTGTTTCCCCAGTGCTCTCAGGCTGGAGACTTGATAGCAGGCTTGGTCTTCTCTCAATCAGCGTATCCTGTTCCCTGGTCTTACTTACATGTCTTTCAACTTGATTTGTGTTATGAAGTAATAGAAAAAAACAAGTAAAAAGGAAAGCAGTGTCTGGATCTGTTCTGGAAAAATAATTTCACCCACTTTAAATCTTCTAACTGTTAGGATTCTAACGAGTTTATTGTTTAGATTACTATATGTATTCAATGGACAAGGGAAATTTCCTCCAGAGACAGATTTGATGCATCTGTTTTAGGACTGTGAAGCTCTTTTCTTTAGATTTTTTTCATCGAGGGACTCCTCCTCTTAGGAGGATTCTTATTCTTCATTGACAATCTAGGGATACTTAGTGACCTATTTAGAATGAATAAATCACTTCTAAGATTAGAGTGAGGTGACTGACTACTTAATGATATTTATGAATGCTCATTGTATATTAAAATTACATATAATTCTAGGAAGTCCAGTTAAAGATTACATCACTACAAATAAAGACAACATTTCAAACTTGTATGCATTGATCTATTAATGATATGTGTTTAAAAATCTGCTTATTTATTCTTGCAAAAGTGTAAGGAATAATCATACAGTATAATATAAAGGATACATACAAATGACATATTGAAGTATTTCTAAATGTAGAAAGCCATTTATCCTTAATAACTGGGTTACATTAGTAAATGAAAATAAGATTAATAAATGTCTTTTTCTGAGTCCTTGTGCATCACCTAAACAACCTCAGCATTCAACAAGGATAGTATTCCATTAAAAAAAAAAATATATGGATATGTATGTGTAGTTTTGTTTGTGTGTGTGTTTGTATTATTTTCTTTCCTTTGTGCATTATTTATTATCTAAAAAGTAAGATGAGTTGGCTCTGAAGGAACTCAACATAAAGTGTCAACACACCAAGTAACAAATCAATGGTTGTTTAAATGACTGTGCTTTCTGGAGGAAAATATATTTCAGTTTGGGGCCCTAAATTCATTATGCCTCAGTGCATACTGAGTGAAAAACACTATCTCTGTCATTAATGTGTTTATAAAAGGCTCTTGTTGTCAACACCAAAGAGTCAGTTGCTTGCTTGCTATTTTACATTTTCTTTGATGTATTGTCTGACAGTAAAAGCTAATGCACACGGCAGCTTTCGAAGACTTTGAATTGATTTTAAAATTTAAGTAAATTTTTAAACAGGAACAAGCTTAACTGCATTATTAATTTTTATGAATTATTGCAATACCTCAGTGAGAAATTTCTATTAGTTTAATAAAAATTAAATTTAAAAAAGTCTTCATGCTTCATAGTGTCCAAGAATGGATTTTAATGATTTAGTTTTTCCACAGTGGTGATTTGCATCTGAACTTTCCAAGCCTTGCTGAGTTCTTGTTTTTCTTTTATTTTTATTCTATGAAGGTTTCTACAGAAAGGACAAAAAGGAGAAGAAACGATTCTAACCAATTTTTAAGCCACACATTACACAAACGAGCAAACAAACCCAGGTCCATTTCTCAGCAGATTTTAGAGTGCCATAAACCTATTTTATTATTCCTCTCTAACAATATGACAAAGAAGTATCACAAGAGAATTTTTTCCTTTATAGAAATTTTATTACCCAAAATTATGTGTTAGCCCTTCAGGAGTACCAAATTGTCTTTAAAGTCGTAATTAAATATGCATGATAATATAACCATGAATAGAAATAAATTTGTGATTTTTTTTTGGTCCATCAGGGTCTTACTCTGCTTCATATTTCTCTCTATGTATCTCCCTAATCACAACGGGAACAAATGTACAGCTTTTGGGGGTAATATTAAGGTAATCAAGCCCATAAGAGCAGAGGTTGTCTCCTCTATACAGGACATAAAGCAATAAATAGAATGGGGAGTAACTATGATTGTCCTGTTTCCCTAAGGTATTGCAGGGCAGGTACTATTTCTTTTGAAGTACGGTAGCTCCTTTCCAATTACCTTCCCACAGACTTTGTATCTTGGGGTAGTCATTTAACACTCGTCACTGCTACCTAAAATAATTTTATTCCCCTACTTATCCTGTTCACATTGCTGTAACGTTTTTCTGACCAAAAGGTAAGATGAAATGTAAGCTCATTCGTTAGTGAATGATTAAACAAACATGTAATGTTGAGTACATACAGCTCATGAAGTTACTGAACTTATTTATAGATTTATTAAAATTTTTTTTTTGTTTAATTCAACTTACAGTTGAAATGCTGATTGACATGAGCTTGTGATGTTTTTAGTTGGGGCTTCAAATTATTGGGGTAATAAAAAAGCAATATAAGCTTTTTATGCTCTAATTGTCAGAAGAATAACATTACCAGACTCTCCTTACAAGTAATTTTCTCTTTTGGGGCAGAGAACTTCATTTCCCATGAAAATGTGTTTAAAAGACGTGTATTTATTTTAAGGGAGAATTTTTTTTAACAAAATTTTGTTTAATTTACTTGAAATATTTGTCCCCTCAGCTAAATTACTATTATTGTTATTGTTAAATAATAATAATAATAATAATCATAATCATCATCATCATCTACTTCACCTTAATGAGATTACTGGATTACTGTAGGGATGGATTTAGCTATAGACTAGTGAACTACAATGTTTAGAATGTCCTTACAGAGCTCTTACGTAGACTCCATTAAATAAATCTAATTATAATTTCTCACATAACAGAGTATATATTTGCTTAAGTGAATTTTGGGTTGACATAAAGCTTCTCTGCGTTGTGGCTTATCTCTTGATATATTTAAGGTGTTTTTTTCTGTTTGTTAAGTATAGTGTTGTCATAAAGCTTTCCTGAAAAACTCTCGATCTCTACTTGCTTGAGTTTTGACTTTATTTCTTTCTTCTCTCTGTGAATAACAAACTAGAATTACAATTTGTTATTATTTTGACAATCCTTTGGTTGTTCAATGGAATAGGAACTATGAGAGCAGCATATGAAGCCCAAAACAAGCAAGAGAATGTGATTCTTAGGGGAAAAAGTTGGCAGTTGCAAACAGAATACAGAAGCAAAGAATTCAACATACGTAAGCATGACTTCTGAAAATATGGGTTTTCCAGACAAAATCCTGGTAGCCTTAGGGAAGTAGTAGCAACAAGACATGGGAAAAAAGCAAGAGAAAAATGAAAGAGGAAAGGGAAAAGAAGGATTCTTTTATTCGGCTTCACTGGAGGAAAAGAAGAATAAAATACTGATAGAGTGATGCCAGTAACAACATCAATAATACTATAGCTTCTGTTGAATTTACTCTGTGACTATTGGCTGAAACAATACAGAGGTGTCATTTTTAGCAAAAAGAAAGAAATAGAAGGAGAGATATATGCTTCATATATAGTGCAGGTGGTACAAAAAAATTCTCCATTAAGAAATGAGTTGGTGGCTGTGGGATGTGATTCCTGTTTAAAGGAGAAAAAAAAACCAAAACAAAACCTGAATAGTAAAGGTAAATGAGCTGTCCAATGAGAGAGTCATATAAATGATATGTGCTGATGAAACAAGATTCAAGATGAAAGAACTCAGGAATTAAGGTAGTAGTTGATCCAAGAGTGTGGGAGTGGCAGACAGCAACAGGGAAAGCATTAAGTTGGAAGAATAATGCAAACCTTCTGGGCAATGGAGGAAAGGTTGTGAAAAACAAAACCACTTCAAATCTCAATGACTCTGTGGGCCATGGACATTTTGTAAGTAATATACAAGGCTGTAGAATTTGCCAGGGGAAGAGCTGATATATATTAACCTCTGCCAGCTGGTGTGGAACTTTTATTAACCCCTAGCAAAGGCATTGTGCACAGCTGAGGGAGGAGAGGGGTAACCTTTTAACCTACCAGAACTTATTGTAGCTTTCCTCAATGGTTTAGGATGAACCAAAATGTGACTGCTGTTCTAAAAACTGAAAAAAAATGTTCTCAGTTTTTCATCTGTCGTATTGACAATTATATTATGAAATCACCCAACGGTTCTATTTCAAATCCATGATGGAGTGAGCTGTGATGGACTGCCAGCAACACTGATCATCAGCAGTGTAGACTGGAGAAATAACTGTGAAAATAATATACTGTAAAACTACTTACTATGATTCTGTAGAAAAATGGAAACTGTTACTGAGCATCGTTTTCACACAAGATGAAAGAGTTTATGGTAGCTGATAAGCAAAATCACCACTGCTTCTGAACAGCTCAACAATGCAAGACTTGGATTGGATTGCACTGAAATAGTAGACTGTCCACCACATGAAGATAGCATGGTGTATCTACCAATTTTATAGAAGATAAAAACAATTCAATGAGGTGATGATCTAGAAGACAAGCTAAAGTTACAAATACATATCTGCTTGCAGTTGTGAACTGAATTCTATTAGCCCAGGTGGAACCATTGAAGATGGAAGAAGTAAGCCTGCAAAAAAGATTGCATACATGCATGTAATCCCCTGAAAGTAGCACAGGGTGAATGAATAGCCAAATAGTGGAGAGAAAGCCTTTCGGTAAAGGGAATACCTGCTTTGATCAAAATAACACTTAACAGGACACTGAAGGAAGCCACAGTCTATTAGATATGACTGAGGACATGCTGACCAGTTTATTTAGGGAAGGGTGTTCAGTGTGATGTCAGTGATGATTTTGTTTGCATTTGGATAAATGCCCTTTCCCTTCCTAGTAGTAGTTTTCCAAAGGAAAGAGGCAGATGGATCCTGAGTGAAAAGATAAGAAAAGCTATTCAACTACTGAATTTCAGTTATTCTTTAAAATATGTGTACTTTCTATTGTTTTTTTTTGTTTGGTTTTACAAATAATTCAAATACGCTGTCTTCTAAGAGAAATAGTAGTAATTTTCAACTGAAATAAGGATTCATTCTGCAAAGTTACAAAAAATTGATTAGTGCCATCTGTTATTAGAATTACCTGGCACATCTAATTTCAAGACTAGTTCCTAGAAAAAAAGGCAGTGTTCTCGTGACAGATACAATTTGTGTGGTAGAGTATTGCCATGTGGTTTGGAAGCAGTGGATATACCTGACAAAGCCTTTAAAAAGCTCAGTTAAGAACTGAAAAAAGGTCACAAAAACCTAACAAAGATCAGACAAAAACCTTCCCGCCACAATTCATGTTATGCCTGCATAGTGGTAGTCATTTCAGTTGAAAGGTGAAGTTGGGGTCTTTGCCCAATGGGTGGGTTACATGACCATATATGACCACAGGTCAGATTCTAATTGGGTACAAGTGGGTATAAGTCATTTTGAGTTGGTCTCCCCCACAGCAGTGGATCTGTGGTGGGGGGTGGCTTTCCCCATGGGTTGGGATGCCTTCCATGTTTCATCTTCTTCAATACAGATCAAGAGACTTCATCATATATAGGTGAGTAATTATGTGCATTTTGGGTGACTGACCATAAACCTTAAGAATTCTTAAGTCATCAGTGTAGTATTAACTCCTGAGCGACATTCTGAACCTCTGGATTGTTAATGTTTGTTGGAGTCTCCAAGCGGTTTTGGTAAGAGTAAAACTTAGTTTGATTTTGTTACCATCTTGTAAAAATAAATCCTGGTTTTAATTTGTTAGTCATTCTGGCTTGGTTTGTGAGGTACTATGACACCTGGCACATCTAATTACAAGACCAGTTCCTAGAAAACAGGCAGTGTTCTTGTGACAGATACAGTTTGTGTGGTAGGGTATTTCACTGTGGTTTGGAAGCAGGAGAATATATACTTAAGAAAAAGAGAAAGCATGAATCCATGTTTGAAGCTGACTACTGCGTTGGAAAACTGACTTTCTCTCTCTGCTAGCATTTCCTGCATAGTGCTAAACAATGTAAATGAAACTGCTTCCATAGATAAATGTTTCCCTATTTTTAAGCACCCAAAGTGATACCTTTCAATTCAATAAGACCATAGTTGAAATTGAAAGTATACTGTGTCAATTTGATGATCTAAAATGATACCATTAAATCTGCAGCTTCAGATTCTTGATGTCCTAAGTTGTCTTCCAAGATAAATGTTCAAACTATTTAATTAGTATAGCACTTCTCCTCATTGCATCCTTTTATAGTATACTTATATACAACATAAAGTATAGTATAGTAGATTTCCATAGTATTATAGAAGGGTGTTCATTAACAGTTGTCAGTCATTCAAATGACACAGTGATAACTATTGCAGAAGAGTCCATGAAAAGATTGGTTCTCTGTTCAGTTTTTGATTTGATACTATGCCGTAAATGAGGCCTAGGATCACACACATGAGAAAATGATGCTTTAGATGAAAATCCACAGATCTGTATTAAATGAGCATATTTAATTTTTATCGCTGTACAGGGTCTAGATGAGATGGAATTAGCTTTCTTCTTAGCAGCCTGTATGGTGCTATGCTTTAGATTTGTAAATAAAACAGTGCTGATAAGGCACCAGTGTTTCGGCTATGGATGAACAACTCTTGCACAGGTTTGAGGCTTTTTTTCTGGCTCTGCCCCCACAACAAGTAGGCTATGAGTGGACAAGAAGTAGGAAAGGGAAAAAACCAGGACATCTGACCCAAATCGTCGAAATGAGGAGGAAGGAAGCATATTCATTGTTACTGCATTCATGTTCCTAAGAAACCGTCATGCATGGTGAGGCCTTGCTTCCCAGGAAGTGACAGGACATCTACCTGCAAGTGGGAAGCAGGGAATAAATTCCTTATTTTGTTTTACTAGTGCATACAGTTTTTGCTTCACCTCTTAAATTGCCTTTATCTTAATCCATGGGTCTTCTCACCTTCCCTCTAGTTTCACTCCATTCCATGGCAGTGAGCAGGCAGCCATGTGGATGCTTGCCTGCTGGTCAGGGTCAACCTACTATAATCACTCAGTCTATACAATGAGCAAAAAATTGTCTTATGGAAAAGGTAGCAGGCATTTGTATAGTTAAAAGTTGTATTGCTATAAATTTTAATAAAAGCTAATAAAGTCAAACTTTTCAGGGTAATACACTGACACTTCCCTTGCATTTTCCAAAGTATTACAAATGTCTAAGGTATGGATTGAACAGTAAATAGGAAGCAAGTTCATCCTAGGATGCTCATGTATGGAAAAGATGCTATAAAAGTTTTATAGAAACTTTTATGCACAGACTTCTAAAATAAAATTAGCTTTCAGTTTTAAATCAAAATAAGAACCACTCAACTATCATATTAGGAAAATCTTGTATATTTATACAGCTGGTCACACCTGGTCTGCCTTGTGGCTGACTTTTTTCCTGTTCTTCAAATAACTGTGACAGAAACTATGCCCTGTTCGATTTAAGAACAATAAAGGTTTAAATATAGTAATATCTGTATAGAAGTTTTATTGTTTCTTTTGGTTTAGGTTGGGTTTTGGTTTGGGGATATTTTTTTTCCAGATTTCTCAATAGTTTTATTTAATTATAAGAAAATAAAACAAGACATGGTCAGAGGAGTTTTCTAGCTCTTTTATCTATACTTCCTCTTTCAGGTTGAATTTATAAATGTTAGATTTCATACATGATCTATGGTATTGGTATTACTATTTAAAACAGTCTGATTTAAGTTTAGTTTGAAATGTTTGACAGGTTTAAGTCATTCTGTAACAAAATCCTTTATTTCTGTTTTATATTATTGAAAAAAAATAGTAAATATTTTCTACTGCCATAGTAAAAAACAATATAAGTATTGAACTTCAACTTTCTTTTTTTTATTTTAAGTGGAAAATTCATTTTTAAGCTGAATTTGCTAAAAATATATTTTTTAATGGCTTCAATACTCAGTTTGATAAAAGTAGCCAAAATACTTTCCCTGTTATGCTATCTGGATGCATAATAGAGCAGGAATAATAGAGCTTAGTAGAAATTTTGCACAGACATCAATGAATTGCACAGTAAAAAAATATTTCTACATTTTTTTGTATCTGAAAAGTCATACTATCTGTGACATTTAAAATGAGATAATGCAGTCATCCCTCTTTCTGGCCAAGTTGTTCAGATTATATGATTGCAATGGGTGATATCCAAAGGGTTTGAAGTTTCAGTTTGTTCAGATAACAACTCTGAATAATCCTTCAAGTCACCAAAACGTGGCAGTAAATATTGCAAACATAGGCCTTTAACTATTTTTATTTTTTTTTACTGTCAGGGTAGGAATAACTCAAAGGCAAACATTCTCGCTGTAATTTCAATCCTTAAATTTTCAACAAGTAGAACATTTAAAATAGGCACCTAATATTACAATGAGTACATTGAAAACAATAGAAAGTTACAAATCTATTTCAGAGATAAAATTTATATTTCCATTAAATTAGCTATTTCATCAGGGATATTTGATATTAATCACCACTTGAAATCTGTAAGATATGACTGGATATATTTCAGAAGTTTAGGCTATACTACAATGAAAATGTATGAAGTTGGATCCCATGGTAAAAATCTGTGAATGGTTTTTTGTGGAAGTTAAACATAAAGGATCATAATGACGTCTTCTGAACTTAGAAGTTGTGAAACTACTATCAGATCAAAGGAAATTTCAGTAGATTTTCTTTTGTCTTTCTGTGCCTTTTGAAAAGGAATTTAATATTAAAAACATTTAAATACAGATTTAAATATTTCTTGACTCACATTAAATTGAGATCGGTTGGTTTTTTGGGCACTCCCTAAAATTGTCACCTCTCTCCAAACCCACAAATATTTACTTGGTTAACCACATCCTGTTCTTTCAAATTCTTTCTGTTAAAAAGAAAATAGAAATAAAGCAAGAACAGGAACCTAGTAAATTTGTATAGTGTGTCAAATGATGTAGTCTATACTTACAGTCCTCCAAAGCAATAAAGCAGAATTTTGAACAATTTCAAAGTAACAAGAATTTTGTCCTCATCATGCTACTAAACAAAGTGGTAGGTATGAATACATTGACATATATTTCACATTTAGCACTTGCAGGGATATGCAATGGTGTAGTGAGGGGGTAAAGCCTTGTGGACTAATGAAATGCCATTGTGACATTGTGGAAGAGTGAATAAACAAGATTTCATTTTAATTCTAAATAAGATAAAAAAGTTTTACAAGAATAAATGTTTTTTGAAAAAAACCTTCCGTTAGTAAGTGCAACTGAAAGAATATGAATATGAAATTTTCCTTTAAAGAAAAAGGAGCAGCTCAACCGTTTGAATTTTAAGACTCCTGAACAAGGCAGCTGGTTTAAAGACCATAAGGGAGACAAATCAACAATTTCTTTTCACCTTGGCAGTCATAGATACGAAGTATCAAGAGGGAAAAAAAATAATCAATAAAGTAGAATAAAGAAAGCCCATCAATTGTTATGTGTATGTACAGATGACATCGGAAAATATAGATCAGAATATAAAAGAACCTAAACTACAATGGATTATGAAAATAATCCTTATTTTCTATTTTATCAGAGTTGAAGAAAGAAAGAACAAGGTTAAACTGTTCAAAATGGAGAATCCTAAGTAGGTGAACAATATTACATCTGTTAGCTTATCAGGATTGCTGAATTGTTACAGTTTAAATCTTTCTTTGTACAACCCAACAACTCTTTTATAGAATTTGAGTTCTGAATCTGAATCTGTATGTATTGAAGCAGTATCTAATTTTATTAATGCAAAAAAAAAATCAAACAAAAACCCTGACAATAACCTCAAACCACTTTCTTATTTTTATGAAAGTAAGAAAGAAAGAACAAGGATGGAAACAAGAACAAGAAGGGAGAGAGGAAAGTAGGAAGACAGGAAAGGAAGGGAGGAAGCGGGGCAGAAGGAAAGGAATGCAAAATGATCCCTGAGCTGCACATGTTACAAGAGAAATGATAGTAAAGAGAATGTGCTGAAGAGCAGAGGAACTGAAAGTCCTAACACACTTAGGAATGTGTGTTAGGTAGTAGTAGAGAGGGTGTGAAAAAAGAGCATGGTAAAAGCTAAAAAACCCCAGTTGCACATTCTTAGGAAATTGTTCTCTCTCAAAGTAGGTGCTAAAGCAGGAACTTGCTAAAGTATGTGAAAGTGCAATATTCAGGAGTAGGAAAGAAGATACAGTGAATAAAGTTGAGATATAGTCTGGTTCATTCCAGCAGGCAAGAGAAAATAGAGAACACCCTCTCCCCAAATTAAATGAATAAGTAAAGCAGAAAATACCACACTTCCATAGGGACAGACATCTAAAAATTGTTGCTATGCTTTTTGGGTAAATAGGACTCTGCAAACTGTGGTAGAAGACTAGGTTCACACCTCACATATTTTTTAAAGAAATGTTAATCACAATAATACAGCCTGGTGTATTGGCCTTGTCCATTGCCTATACACTAAACTTCCAGGATCTCAGACAGTGCTGGCTCCAAGCCATTATAATTACATCAGTATAGAATCATGTCTGACTGACTGAATGTCTATTGTTTTCACTAAACATTTTACACCCAGCTAATGTAGTGGGCATAAATCTAAGCAGTTGCAGGGAATTACTGTGTTTGATATATAACCATAATCATTGAGCATATTAGTGGAAAGTAGTTCAAAATGTTTACAAAATATTGTTATCTTAAGCTGCTGAGGGAAGACAAGCACTTTTAAGCCACTCATATTCAATTGAATTTTTTATTATGCAGATGCATATAATATGTAATACTGATCACATAAATGCAAAATAAAAGGGCAATCTTGATTCTGAACGATCACTAAACAACTCAGAGAGGAAATTGCTTGGACAGAATAAGATTTGCAAGGGTGTATGATGAAGGTTTCATTGTGTCTTTTTTGTACAGGTAGGTATGTAAAGATGACTAGCTTCAGATCTTAAATATTTTGGTGGTCTAAGAGAAGTCATTTGTAAAACAGATTATCTTTCCTACACTGAAATCCTCCCAGGCTCGTTTACATTTTCTCCTGGAGTACTGCTTTATAAAGCTCATGGTCAAATCAAAGGACGTGGCTTTTGCAATTACGTTGTGTTAGGTAGGAAAGAGACACTATAAGCTTACACTACTTAAACAGTGTTATGTGTAGTTCCTATGAAATTTAAAAAGATATTTTTTTCCAGTAAAGTATGACACTATGAAGCATGCATGCTCTATTACCTCTCTGAAATGCCTGTACACCAACACACGCATCATGGCGAATAAAGAGGGACAACTAGAGATCTGTGTGCTGTCTCAGGGCCGTGATCTCATTGAAATTAGACAGACATGGTGGGATAGCTCACATGACTGGAATGCTGTCATGGTTGGCTACCTACTTTTTAGGAAAGACAGGCCAGTGGGGCAAGATTGTGGAATTACTCTTTATGTGAGAGAGCAACTGGAATGCATCGAGCTCTGCCTAGGGGTAGATGAAAAATGAGTCAAGAGCTTATAGGTTAAAATTAAGGGGCAGACTAATATGGGAGATGCTATTATGGGTGTTTACTACAGACCACCTGATCAGGAAGAGGAAGTTGATGAGATCTTCTACAGACAGCTGGAAATAGCTGCACGATGACAGGCCCTGGTTCTCATGGGAGACTTCGGCCACCCTGACATTTGCTGTAAAGGCAACACAGCCAGGCACACACAGTCCAGCAGGATTCTGCAGGACATTGATAATAACTTTTTGACACAGATTGTGGAGGAACCAATGAGGAGAGGTGTGCTGCTGGACCTTTGCTCATATTTCACATGCTTTCTTCAGCAGCTTAAGATACTGGACAAAGAAATACTTCAGTATAGCTCTTCCAGTACTTTTTAAATTTTTCTCTGAACAACAGTTGACAAAATGGGGTAGAGGTCACAGAACAAGGACTTATAATTTAGATTATATGTTAGTATAAACAGTCCTCTGAAGTTCTCTTATGTTTTCTAAATGAATAACTGGGGAAAAAATTATAGAAGCATTGATGTAATTTGCCAAAGGTCACTGGCAAATCTGGAAGTGGAATATAATTTTCACATATAGCAAAGTAATCTTTAGTAATATCAACATAGTTCCTTATATCACATAGTAATACTAACATGTTTTATTTACTACATTAGCATGTACAAAAACAAGTTGTAATAATATTTGCATGTACAGAGCTTCTTAAGTAATCCATGAGAGTCCATTTAATTAGACACTAAATTACCATCAGAAGACTTAAGTAATTATCAGGTTTACAATGTTTCTGGGGAAAACTCTCATCTGATTCTCTCCTGATGTAATCGACTTGATTACACTGACTTCACTGGAGTTAACACTAATGACACCAGAGGCATTCTCAGGTCTCAGGTTATGAAAACATTCAAGTAACTCCTTAATTTTAAGCAAATGAATATCCCTTTTGACTTTGTTATGTCACATCCCTATAGGGCTTGGAGTTGTTGTTGTAATGGATATTAATGTCTTCTTGCACTCTGCAATCAGAAAAAGTGAACTTTGTCACTAATTTTAAGGGATGTTATAAGTGAGTTGTCCAGCTTGGTGCTTGATAGAAAACATACATGCAATCACACACTTGTCCCACAGGCACCCCACACTTGTGGACCCTCCCTGAATACCAGCATGGCCCTTGTCCCCATCTGATATCCCTGCTGGGATCCAGGGTCTCCTACAAGCAAACCTAGCTTGAGATTTGCTAGTGAATGCACATGCACACCTGCTTTGGGAAAGATACAGACACTCCCCCCGTCCCAGCAGCCAGCACCAGGCACACTGGCTGTTACTTGCAGTCCCACTCCAGCCATCAGTGCTGAGCCCTCCACCCACCTCACTCACACCAGGCTCTCCCAGTAGATGGGTTATTGCTGGATATTTTAAGACCCCCACTCACTACAGTAGCTTGCAGAGAGACACCATTTGCTCCATTAGTGTGACAACCAGATTTGGTTGTTGTCATTGCTTCCCCATTGTGTCCAGTTTAGCTCTCTGGTCAGGTTTGTACCCCTGTTTCTTTGCCTTCACCCCACTTCCTATCATCCCATTTAACAAAGTCTTTGATTAAATACTCTTAAGGGAGAAGACAGTCTCTCCTTCCACATATTCTTGCAACAAACCTAATGAAGAGATAAAATCGTGTCTTACACAAATTCTTCAAAAACTTAAATTGACACTTGCAGTTCATTGTCATCAAAATTAGGTGTTTAAATTAATCTTATGGATAATTGTATTTGGTTTTTGGACTCCATAAATTTTACAGATTACATATATGAAACAGAATGAGAATTTGTATCTGATTATAGGGTCTATCAGCAAACAGCTGAATTAAAAAAAAAACCCTGTGATCTTTATGAGAGATTTGAGCTTTTCCCTGTGTTGATTTTATCTGTCCATTTTTTTGCCTGTATGAAATTAAACCTATGATTGTGCTTGTCTTTAAGAGTATCACCATCCATAACAACTCACCAGAGAACAAGATACATGGAAGAAATATTTAGTATTACAAACTTACTTCTTGGAATTAAAATATAAAGCAATTACCTTAATGCCAGAAAAAGTAACATATGGACTGACCTCTGTACATTAACAAGTTTTCCAGCCTCCGCAAACTACATATGTAGTTACAAATGCTTTCAAGTTTAGGAAGCAGAGATATGGTTTAAAATTTGAATTAAGAAGCCTGTTTTCACCAGTTTATCCCTTCTTCCTCTGTTTCTGAGTCCTCACCTTCATCCGGAGCCAGGGAAAGTCTGGGAAAATGCTCCAGCTGATATCATATGGCTTTGGATGAAGCCACTTATCTATTCTGCTGTCACTAGCCTACTTGCCTGCTGTTGTTCTCATGCAACTTGTATTATTACTAGGTGTTCTTCCAATCTTCCCCTTAAAAGCCTTACATTTCCACTAAAATATTAATATCTAGGAAGTGTTATCCATTGTAAAACATTGCAAAGAATTAAGTATCCTTATTTGGTCAGTTCCTAATTTAAGTTTATATAAAGAAGATTATGCTTACTTTCTCCACATACCTAGCATTACTAAATATATCCCTGTTGATTTAAGACTAGAAGTTTGTATTTGCATAAGCTTAAATGGTGGTTCTTGGATTCTGAGGTTAATACAAAAGACTGACTGAATCAGCAAGAATCAGACCGTTACCAGAAAACACAGGTCAGCTTTTCAGTGTTTAGATTTGTGTCTCTCAAATAGGGTCACAGCACTTTTTGAAGCTTAGCTATGGAGTTCCCCAGTAATTAATGTCCTAGTGCTACTTAGTTTGTACTGTGTACTCTAAACCACTTACAGTCAAGCTTCACTGCAGTGCAGTATGATAATTATGAGCCAAAAATGGATATAACCATGAAAAGAATAAACAGGATCCAAAAAGAGATATCATAAGATAAAAGTGTAGATAGTAAGATAGAAAAATATTAATGTTACAGCATGAAATAAAGTTTCATTACGATGCAGTTGCAATTTGATGTAAAATTCTAGTCACTTCCATTTTATAGAATCATAGAATATGTTGGGTTGGAAGGGGCATTTAAAGGTCATCTAGTCCAACAACTCTTTTGACCAATTGGTAAGGCTGCATTTGATGCACCCCAGGTTTGCCCTCTTGGCTGCCAGGGCACATTTCTGACTCTTATTGAGCCTGCTGTCAACCAGCACCCCCGATCTCTTTCTGCAGGGCTGCTCTCCAGCCACTCCTCTCCCAATTTAGACGTGTGTCTGGCATTACTCCCTCCAAAATCCAGCATTTAGTCTTGTTAAATTTCATGCAATAGATGTTTGCCCAGTCCTACAATCTATCTAGATCCCCCTGCAAGTCCTCTTGTCCATCATGAAATTCAATAGCACCTCCCAGTTTCGTATCATCAGCAAACTTACTAATGGTTCATTCAATTCCTGCGTACAGATTATTGATAAAAATATGGAACAGAGATCCTAATAAATCATGAGGCACTGGACAATTCTTCTATAAATGCTGTCACCCAGTAGTCAGAAACCTCTGAGCCCTCCGATCCTGCGATTAATGAGTGGGAACTGCAGGGTCTTTACGCAGGTTTACTCTGTGTGATGGCATTGCCGAACTGCACTGCTGGAAGACATTGTATGCAGCACAGATGAACAGAATGAAAAAGGATACTGTCTTAAAACACCTCTAAAAAAACAGATGGGTATTCACAGCTATAAAAACCCCCTTTTTCTGAAGAGGGGAATCCACTGATTATTACTTACTGATGAAAAGGAGTAAGTGCTACATTTCATAGATCATAGAATGATTTGGTTTGGAAAGGACCTTCAAAACCATCTAGTTCCAACCCCCCTGCTATGGGCAGGGACACCTTCCACTAGAGCAGGTTGCTCAAAGCCGCATCCAACCTGTCCTTGAACACTTCAGGGGGTGAGGCATTAACAGCTTCTCTGGGCAACCTGTTTCAGTGTCTCACCACTCTCATCATAAAAGATTTCTTCCAAATAACTAATCTAAATCTCCCCTCTTTCAGTTTAAAACTATTGCCCCTTCTCCTATCACTACAGTCCCTCATAAAGAGTCCCTCCCCATTTTTCCTGTAGGCCCTCTTTAAGTACTGGTAGGCTACTCTAGGGTCTCCCTGGTGCTTTCTCTTCTCCAGGCTAAATAACCCCAACTTTCTCAGTGTGCCTTCATAAGAGAGGTGCTCCAGCCCTCTCATCATCTTTACTGCCCTCCCCTGGACTTGCTCCAGCAGGTCCATGTCTTTCTTATGCTGGGGAACCCAGAACTGATCACAGTACTCTGTGTGGGGTCTCATGAGAGTCGAATATGGAGCATATGGAGGAAAAGAAGGCCATCAGAAGTACTCAGCATGGATTCACCAAGGGGAAATCATGCCTGACTAATCTGATCGCCTTCTATGATGGTGTGACTGGATGGATGGATGAGGGGAGAGTGGTAGATGTGGTCTACCTTGACTTCAGCAAGGCGTTTGACACGGTCTCCCACAGCATCCTCCTAGGGAAACTTAGGAAGAGTAGGCTAGATGAATGGACAGTGAGGTGGATAGAAAACTGGTTAAAAGACAGAGCCCAGAGGGTTGTGATTAGGGGCGTGGAGTCTAGCTGGAGGTCAGTGATGAGCGGTGTTCCCCAGGGGTCAGTACTGGGCCCAGTGCTCTTCAATATATTCATCAATGACCTGGATGAGGGGATAGAGTGCACCCTCAGCAAGTTTGCTGACGACACAAAGCTGGGAGGGGTGGCTGACACCCCGGAAGGCTGTGCCGCCATCCAGAGAGACCTGGACAGGCTGGAGAGCTGGGCGGAGAGGAACCTCATGAAATTCAATAAGGGCAAGTGTAGGGTGCTGCACCTGGGGAGGAATAACCCCCTGCACCAGTACAGGTTGGGAGCTGACCTGCTGGAGAGCAGCTCTGAGGAAAGGGACCTGGGAGTCCTGGTGGACAACAGGATGACCATGAGCCAGCAATGTGCCCTTGTGGCCAAGAAGGCCAATGGCATCCTGGGGTGCATCAAGAAGAGTGTGGCCAGCAGGTCGAGGGAGGTCATCCTCCCCCTCTACTCTGCCTTGGTGAGGCCCCACCTGGAGTACTGTGTCCAGTTCTGGGCTCCCCAGCTCAAGAGGGACAAGGAATTGCTGGAGAGGGTGCAGCATAGGGCTACTAAGATGATTAAGGGACTGGAACACCTCTCCTATGAAGATAGACTAAGGGAATTAGGTCTCTTTAGCCTGGAAAAGAGGCGTCTGAGGGGGGACCTAATTAACACTTATAAATACTTGAAGGGTGGGTGTCAGGAGGATGGGGCCAGGCTCTTTTCAGTGGTGCCCAGTGATAGGACAAGGGGTAATGGGCACAAAGTTGAGCATAGGAAGTTCCACCTAAACATGAGGAGGAACTTCTTTCCCTTGAGGGTGGCAGAGCACTGGAACAGGCTGCCCAGGGAGGTGGTGGAGTCTCCGTCTCTGGAGACATTCAAAACCCGCCTGGACGCGTTCCTGTGTAACCTGCTCTAAGGTGGCCCTGCTCTGTCAGGGGGGTTGGACTAGATGATCTACTAAGGTCCCTTCCAACCCTATGATTCTATGATTCTATGATTCTATGAATAGAGAGGAAGAATCACTCCCCTCAACCTGCTGGCCACATTTCTTTTGGTGCAGCCCAGGAAGCGGTCAGCTGCAAACATATATTGCCATCTCATATTCAGTTTTTCGGTGAAGTGATCACAGCTTTGCTATACTAAGCAAATAGTCAAAGATGTGGACATGGAAGCAGCAATGAATTTAAGTCTGCAGTACATAAAAGAAGATGAAAAAATACAAGAATTAGTAAAGATTTAAATCAGCCTAAGAAACCCAACAATTTTTTATATTATTTTTGAGTATGAGCGGTTGGAATTGTTATTGTGATGGACTCCTTCAGGAATTTTTCTCTTCAGGAATAATTTTTTTTTTCTGGAACCACAACTGCTATAACTAATAAGAATATTATTTCAGTAAAAGAAGTAAAAGAGAGATGCAACGTGTACGCCATATGTAGTTATTGTATGTACAAATTAGAGAAAGAAAAATAGAAAGAAAATGAAACAATGCAAACAGATGTTAGGGTCCTCACACAAAATGCAAAGAATGTGTTGATAATGATGAAGAAGCTGGTACCAGTAACCGGGGAGATAGTAGAGAGGGTAATTGTGCAGCACTCAGACCAAGCAGGAAATGAATAAGTAGCAAAATAAATGTTTGTAATGTAATGCTCAGGCAATAAAATGGAAGAATTTTAACTACTGTTTCAGGATATAAGTCTTGTTATTTCTGAGCATCAGAAATCTGCATGTCAAAAATGGACTTTGCAGGTCCAAGTAGATTGCAGGTATTGGAAAATACAATTTATTCAGAAAAGCTAAAGATGGATGGGAGTATTGCTATTGAAATGTATGTTAATAATATGAAGGTGGAGTATGAGAACTCCATGTGGACGTAGGCAGTTGCCTGAACTGATCCAGGTTTCCTGAAATCTTTATCCAATGCAACCTTAAAAAAAAAGGCAGTAGAACTATATAGCCCCAGCATTTAACTGCCACAGGAACAGTACTGGAAAAGAGCAGAGTGCCTACAGGGAAACGGAAAAGAGATTGCCAAAACTTTCAACAATTTCATCAAGTTTGTGAATCACTTAATTTAATTCTGAGATTACACTTTATAACTTGATGCAGGCTGAATTTTTACATATCAAATTTACCTAAAGCAGAAGCCCTAAATATAGATTTAGTGACATTCTTAGGATCATGTGTAATTTTAAGGATTATGTGTAAATTTAATTCTGTATGTACTCAATTATCACTGTATACCTTAAGAGTTTGGTGTTACAGTAGCATCATTTAAACTGTAAGAGGTAAAACTACCAGAAATATAAATACAAACATTAAAACATCTGAATGTCATGAAAGCACTTATTTGAAACATTCAATACATCAACATCTGAAGCATTTTCCCCTATGGTATGCAATTAAAAGCATCAGCTTGGGTGTTACTTTTACTCAAGATTCAAGGTTTTGACAGAGGTGAATGCCATCAGTCATGACAACTAGCTATAGTTTATGCATATAATTATTTTCACAGAAAAAGTGATTTTCATGGTCACTACTTAAAATATTATAGGGTTAATGTCTATTTCTGATAGAATGGATGAAAAGCCAGCTGTGATGTAATGGTTTAGTTTACGTGAATAGTTTGAGTTTCATTAAGAAAATGAGAATAATCTAGTATGCACATGACCTAAATCTTTGCAAATCTATCATGTTCCAGGACTCATACTACACAGGTCAAATAGTATAAGGAACTTTCCTTTGAAAGGTTGCAGTATTATATTTTATTTATTAATATATTTTTAATCAGGAGATGTTAACTTTTAGTATAAAAGCATTTTTATCCATTATAAACACATGAAGAAATTAATCAGACAAAATTAAAGCAAATTTTTTTTTAATCTGACAGACTCATATTTTTGAACTAAGAACTATTCTTTGTTAGTAAAATGAACATAAAATGAATTCATAAAATGAATTTAATTTTTTTTTAGGCTAATGCATAAGTCGTCTTTTGTCTGTCCTGCTTGGCTGAAGAACAGAAGTTTGAATTAGTTTCCAGAATTTCCATTAATTTTCTTCAATAGAATTTCCAATGAAAGAGAAGGTTGAAGATTAATGCAAGAATTTGAAACTACAAGTACATAAATGTTTCCTATTTCCCATTAAGAACAACAGGGTTTTTCTGTATCTCTGCATATGTAAGAATAAGCAATATTATTGCTTTTTAAGATAGCAAGTCTTATAAATATAATTTGAGAAAATAAATAGCAGAAACATTTCCTCATGCCAGAGTATAAATTGTTTGCTATTCTTAGAAATGCACCAAGCATCTGTGGTTTAATTTTTAGTTGACCTCAATACATTATGGATGACAATGCTAGATAAATAGTTTTGTTAAGAAATCCAGAAGAAAATGCCTTGGGATTTAGCTGCATGGTTCATAAATCTGTTCATGGGTTGTTAGGGGTTTTTTTATCTGTTTGTTTTTTAATCTGCCTTTGTTATATATTTATGCATATTTTAAAACCAGAAACTAATACAAATAAGAAATTCAATATACAAGATACTCTCTTTGTTCCTTTCTACAGTTCTCAGATTATGTGTAGGATCTGTTCCATTTTATATCAGCTTCTCAGTCCTTTGCTATCATGAAAAATTAATGCTGGTGGAATGATAAGGAACTCACTTTGTCTTGCTTGTTGCCATAATCCTTTTAAGAATATTTGGATAGATGAAGTCTTTTAGAACTTCATTGATAGAAGCTGGTTTTTGCTCAACACAACGTGGTTCAATCAATTATTTATAACCTTTGCTCATATACTTCCTCCTGGCTCATGCCACTGCAGAAGTTTATCTGGATATATGATATGTATCTGGATATATATCTGGATATCTGGATATTTATCTGGATATATGATTTCCAAGGGGAAATCATGCCTGNGGAAATAATGAACTCTTGTTTTGTTTTTAAATTTTGCTAAACTATAATTACAGTTATATTTTGTAGACTGTGTCTCTTTGTAGTAAGGTTGAGGGTTGGGTTATTTTTTGGTTTGTTTTCTTTTTTTTTCATTTATAGCTAACATATTGTAAATCAGCATTACCCTTACAGCATGCACATAGTAACTCTAGCATATTTTTTACCTGTACAGAATTCCTGTGTGGAATTTATAGGTTTATCCCTGCAGCTCCCAGGGGTTAATATTTTATTTTATTTCATTTCCAGCAGAATGCCTTACACAACAAATATAGTAATTACAAAAAGGACAACAATGTCAGGAATTTTTCTGAAGCAGTAAAAGCTCCCTAATTCCAGACTACTCTTCAAAGCACTCAAAAAGAAGGAATAACATTCTCACAGTCCACAAAGCCATGTGATCACCGAAAAAAATGCTATAGAATTTTAATATCTGAAGAGGTTTCTGAAAATATTTTTTGTCTTATCATTATTTCCTTCTGCTGACATATGTAATAATGATATAAGTTCTTTTTGGAGTGGTTCTAATTTCAAAAGGTTCATGGCAGGATGCTATAAATATCATAGACTCAAAGGATCACAGAAAAATTCAAATTGTAAGGAACCTTAGGAGTTCATCTAAATGCAGCATCCTGCTCAAAACAAGGCCAGCCCTCAGTTCAGACCAGCTTGCTAAGGGCTTGATCTAGTTGATCAATGTCTTAAAAAGCCCCAAGGATGGAGACTGAACAACCTCTCCAGGCAGCTTGTTCCACTGGTTCCATGGATTTCTTTGCTATAACCAGATCCTCCTTGTTTCAATATATGTCCATTGCCTCTCATCCACTGGCTTAGCACCACTCGAAGGAGGCACCCTCTGTCTCCTTGATGACCTGCCTGCAAGCGCTGGGCAGGAGGGAGCGCTGTGTGTGTCCTGCTGTTATGTACCTCAAATCCATCACTTGACAAGGCTGAATAAGCCCAGGTCCCTCAGCCTCTCCTTACAGGGCAAGTGCTCCTGGCCATCTTAAAGGCCCTACACTGGACTTGCTTCGGTCTATTGATGTCTTTCTTGAATAGAAGGGCCCAAAAGCAGACACAGTGCCGTAGATGTGGTAAAATGTCTGTGAAGTAAAGGGGTGCAGCCATTCCCCTTGACCTCTTGGCCATGCTTAATACAGTCCTGGTTGCATGCTGACTCATGCTCAGCTTTCCATCTACTAACACTATCAGGTTCTTCTCAGCAGATCTCCCCAGCCAGTCAGGCCCCAGCCTGTCATTGAAGGGGAATCTTCCTTCCCAGAAGCAGGACTTGGAATTTGTCCTGATTGAATTTCATAAGGTTCCTGGCAGCCCATTCCTCCAGCCTGTCTAGTTCCCCCTGGATAGCAGTTGTTACCTCAATCATATTGAGTGGTTACTCAGTTTGGAGTCATCTGCCTATTTGACAAAAAAGATCCTCTTCCAGGCCATTAAGAAATGCATTTTACAGGGCAGGCCCCGGGATAGACCCCTAGAGTACTTCACTTGCTACTGGTCCCAAGGTAGAGTATGACCTTTTATTCACTACCTTTCGAGCCCAGTCTTCCAGTGAGTTCTGTACCCCATCTATTCATCGTCGGATCTAGATCATAAAATCCTAACATGGGTACAAGAGGATTGAGGTGACTGTTAAGACTGTCATGTGAAGAGGGTGAGATGAAGATGTTTTAAATCAGTGACTAGACTTCAAATGAGGTTCTCTTAAGTGATTTGTTTTGCTAGAGAAGAATGAGGAATATAAAACTGACATATTGATGTAATCCAATTAAAATGTGTGTACAGTTAACGGTACTTTAAAAAACCATTCCCCTTAAAAACATTCCATTGACTTCCACAGCAGTAAAGATAAGGTACATCCACAAATTCAAAGTTCTGGTTTTGGTAAGATAGATCTTTATATAGGGTCTTAAAATGGGAATACTTCTGAGATGAGATTGTTCATACCTCCAAGAGCCTTCAAGATACTGAACATTATAGCCTCCATCAAACAAAGCACTTAAACACATAATTTTCTATTTATTTCAGTCTTGCAATTTAGGTGCTTGAATTTAAGCTTTAGTGCTTTTTTGGACTTGGGTCAAACTGTTGAGCGGCATGCAGGAATGATCCTGCATTAAACTTACTAAGGAGAAAAACATAGTATGATCTTGTCCATAAATTATAAAATTATGCAAAAGGTGCTTTCTGTGCAGGAGACATGAAACAGGCAGATCAGTAAAGAAAATGCACTGGAATAGGTTCCAAGAACAACATTATCTATAAATACACAATTAACCTCTTGTTACATCTAAAAATCTTTATTAAAGAAGAAATACTATTCCATAGGCTTTAAATCCTCCAGTTTCATTGATATTACTACATTAACTCTTCCTTTTCCTGAGAAGTTTTTTTATCTCACTATAAAAGACACAAAAATATATGCTAATGAAATTTCTGTTGCAATTGAGCACCATTAAGTAAAAGCTTATAGAAATTAAAATTGAAAACTTCAAATAATTCGGGTATATGATTTCTATTTATCTGACATATATGTGTGTGTTTACTTAATATAATGTTGAAGCAGAGCAATAACAACAGTTTTCCCCATTAACATGCAATACAGATAAAATGAAAATATACGGTCATAACATAACCTGCATTGAGACAGAAATGCAAGAAGAAAGAAGACCAAAACTGTAGCATATGATTCCAGCTATAAGAATTTATCAAATACTCTAATTTCTTTGTATTTGTGAAATACAAGTATGCAACTTGTACTCACTTATGGAAGTACTGTCATCAAGAAGGAGCCACATGTAAATTCCAATGCCAAGATAAAAAAATACATAATAAATATTTAAAGTTTAGCAGTAATAAATGTGTGTTTAGCTTTTCTTTTGGGCTTCCTAATGACGGTGTCATTAGGAAAGCCTTCTTGGGACTGCAGATAAGGAGAAACTGTATGTGAGAGGCCTTCCTTAAGGAATGAGTAAAGTAGACACAAGACCCCTGTTTGATGATTAGTTGAGCCCTAAAATACAGGTGTCAGTAAGAGAGGATGCTAGTAAAAATTCAGTTCTTTAGCATGACCTGATACATTTGGCATCCCAACTTTATATGCTATAACTAAAGAAGAAAAAGGCAATCACGCTTTTATTCCAGAAGTACATAGAAAATATCAGGTCTTTTCTGTGTATTGATGATTAGTGCAAAGATATTGAAAACAGTAAGACCAAGCAAGCTCCATCCTTGACATATCATTCCATCAACTGATGCTAAGTTCTGCAGAGAGACCAGAGCTCAGATACATGGTCTTTCCAGCTATTGCTGCATTTTAGCCAGTGGATGTTTCAGCTCATTCAGTGTTTATTTCAGAGATCTTTCACCACCCAATTACTTGTCACAGCACTGGAAGGGGCTTCCTGAAGACAATTTTTGCAAATAAACTATGAACTCTAAACTAGGAACTGTGAGACGTACACTTCCTAAAAAACCAATTACTGCGGAGGACAACAGGATGAAAATAGAATAATGCTGAAAGTAATATATTTTTATTAGAAGAAATTAAATATGATGTATGGATTAAATAAGCAACATGTTAATATTTAAGCTGCAGGAACGTTCTGCCACATGTGTTTCTCATTAGGAGCAGCAAGCAATTTAGAAATTATATCTGTATGTATAGATGTGTGATATCTATAGATGTGTGTGTGTAAATATATATATATATACACACACACATGACTTAGTTGCCATTATGGAAACCTGGTGGGATGAATCCCATGACTGGAGTGCAGCTATCGATGGCTACAGGCTGTTCATCAGGGATAGGCAAGAAAGCAAGTGTTGCCCTCTACATCCAGAAAAGGATGGAGTGTGAAGAGCTATCTCCGAAGAATAGCCAGGAGCAAGTTGAAAGCCTATTGGTAAGGATAAGAGACCAAGTTATTTACTTAAGAACTGTGAAAACAAGAGAAAAAGAAGAGAATGTATCATACCAAAAAATTCATTAAATCCTACTGATTTTATTTGTCCCTTACATCAGAAATTATCAAATGCTAGCCAGAAGTGACAAAGTCAAGTTTCCTTCCTTGTCTATCAGTTCAAAAGGACAAGAAAGCTTAAGGAGGTGTTCAGTAGACACCAGAGTATTAAAGAGCAGAAATTGTTCATACAGTTCAAAATGTTTTTTCCTACTATTTGTCATTTATTTCATTCCCCCAGTCCTAAGCAATTTAGAACTTTCAAACTAGTGTTTTCAAATGGAAAAAAATATTTCTTAGACTGATCAGACCAACATACTCTACTGTATTTAAATTCCAGACCTGCTTCTTCAAATTATATTATGAATACTTGCATTCATCTTCCTGATGCATTTGACTTCAAAGGGACTAAACATTAAAGTGAAATTAATCAATTGCAAAAAAATTTGCAGAATTGGGCCCTTAGAGAACATGTTATTCAGGCTAGAAGTGCATAGAACACTAAAGAGACAATAATGTAAATAATAGTATTCCTTTACATGATATATTTAAAAAAAAATGAAAATGTGAATTCTTTCAGGCTAGAGGGTACTAGGTAAACTTCATCTGTTGAATGTGTTTTTTTTTGTTTTGTTTTAGAAACTCTTTCTTCTTTCCCCTTTGCATAGAATATTCAAGTTGTCAAAAGAAAACAGTTTGACTTCTCAGAGGATCATTTAATCAGTGGTTGTGTTTCAACAGAAGAGATTAGCAGCTCACTAATTTCCAAAAAACCACCTTGATGGACAGAAAACAGATAGACAATGAAAAATGTAAATGATTTTGTACATGTAGAAAATTTAACCAGATTTTTTTCCATCTTTTGAGTAAATACCTGTCAGTTTAGGGAAAGATGAAGTATATTCCTCTCCCATCTCCCTTCCTGATGAACTTGGCCCTTTTTTGTCCTTGATATTATGTTAAGTTTTCATGTTGATACCAGAACAAATGTGGGTTTGGGGTTTTTTTTTGTTTTGTTTTAGTTAGTTTGTTTGTTTGTTTTGATTTTTGGAGTTTTTAACATCTTCTTTTTCCACTTGGTGCTTTTCTTTTTTTTTTTTTTTTAAATAAATATGTTATTGACATCCAAGGTACGGTTCGTGTATTAGTTTATTGGTTTTACTTGTTCACGTATTAGCTGAAATAGTTTCTAAGTTGCATGAGCTGGCCGTCAGGGGGCAGTAGGAGAGCACACAGCTCCTTAGCTCACGCTACCCAAAGTATACATGTTACCTGTGTGGCCATCCTACTTTCAGATCCCCTTAAGTGTCTTATGCTTGAAGCTACAAATCAATCTTGTAAGCATTGAGAGTGTGCAGAGATCCCTGAAGGTAGGTTTTCAGAGACACAGTCAATGCCTACTTCAGCAACTTGGATTTACAGTAAATTTAAGCCTAAAGGCATCCAACGCAGAAGTAAACAGAATAGCATAAGCCAGTAACACACTAGAACAACAACAATAATATAATTTCTACTTTTTTCTAGATAGCAATATATGTTAGAAAACAGGTTCTAGATTTTACCTCATTTCTTATTTGTACTCTTCTGAATATTCTTTTTGCTTTTTATGTCTTTCAAATTCTAATTAAATATTCTTAAATGCATTAGTTTGAACTTCAGTACCCTCAGGTAACACTGGTGAAATTTTTGAGATCTAGAATAACATAAAATAATGCACAGTTATCCCATAAGATGTTCTGTTGACTGGAACAGGTGCTTGATAATATGTCTTCACCCAGAAACATTAGCTGAATTTTGTATGCAGTTTTAACAATTCAATCCTTTCTCACTAAGAGTGATAGATCCAGCATATACAGAAAAAAATACATTTTTTTTCCTGTGAAAGTCAAACTTTCTTTCCAAATACATTACTTAGACTGAGTGTATATATATTCTTCAGTATCCTGTTTTATTGTGCTCTGCTTTGGATATGTTTTCATACCCCTTTTTTGGATCATGATATTCAATATAAGAAATACTTATTCATGTGAGTTACAACAGGTAATCTAAGCTGTTGCCTCTTATTAGAAGACAAAATCTGTAAGCAATATGTTGCTCATATTTAGGTGAGCATTTGAAGTTTAGACATCCATAATCATTCATCTCATCATACAGTTTGTCTAAGGATAAGATTTTAAATAGTGTTTAAAAGAGTTAGAAATAAAAAACTCAGTGAAAGTAAAAAAATAAAATAAATAAATTTTTATATTCAGAAGCCTTTCAACAGTATAAGGGACAATCTCATGGTCTAATTTAGACCTCTTTAGCTGTACAGATTAAATAAATTGAGGGAACATGAGTTGGGACCCTAACATTCTTACACAGCCACTCAAGTAAAGCATCTGAGTACAAAGCTGTTGGGGAAATTTGGTAGGAAGGGAATTACAGAGCCTCTAAATATGAACCTAATGTAAATACCTTTCCATATGCCAACAATTCTGTGTATGAAATTTCCAAAACAAAGCACCCTAGATTGCATTAGATTTTCTGTTGTCCTTAACTTAGAAAATTTAGAAAAAAAGTAAAGGTAATCCATTTTCATTTGTCCTTCATAAGTTACTCAGCTTGCCATAATATTTTTTTCCTGTTACTTTGGTTCTGTAGCCTCTCATAGTATATAAATTTTACCTTATCATTAATCGTTTTTGTCGCCTTTGCATGAATCTCATTAATCTTTGGTACATCTTTGCTGAGATGAAGCAACTGAACTGAATATGAGGTCATCTGAGTATTTTATAAAGCATTATATTTTATATATATATGTGTTTCTATTGATCTTATTCATTTTATATTACTTTCTTTAGAAAAGTTTGTTGTTTTGTTTGTAAGAAAAATGCTTACGTTTCTGTTTCTTCTGAATTTGCTTGAATAAAGAAATAAAGAGCTCTCCTTTAAGTAACCTTTACTGACAGCCAACAAAGAACTTATTGATATATGATACACTTCAACATCCATAAGCCCATACTATAAATAATACATGATACTGAATAGTGATTTTTGTCGTGTGATGTAATTCAACACACCAGTCTATGAGGTATTGTCCAACCACACAAAGTGCTGGAATTTCAAATGAAACATTTTCTTTTTCTAAAAGAGTTTTGCTGTAAAGAATTGATACAGTCAAAAGAAATAGATAACAGAACCAAATTGTTAGTTATATTCTGTTCAAACTTTTAAAGTGAAGGCAGCAATAGGTTCTTCTTCATAACTGTTGATTTCTTTTCGGTTAATATAAAAATCAACATCATCTGAAGAACAATTTTTTCATGACACAGAAGCAACCTCTTAGGTCAATTTTTACAATAATTAATACATTTCAATATATTAGAGTAAAATTTGCTTCCACATTGACCTCAGTGTCCCAAAAAGCATTTAAGTCACTCAGAGAGTAAACCACCTTTCAGTTGATGTCCAACTGATACATTTTTTACAATTGTAGTGTTTTCCATTAAGTAGTAGAGCAATAGACATCTAAGATATTTGCTTCTTTTTATTCCTGTAATACTGAATAAATACATGCAGCACATTTTCTCCTTTTTGATGTTTACTCTTGTGTAAGACACTCTTGCTCGAGTCCTCCTGTTTTCTTCATGCATCGTATATTCTTTTTTGACATTTAAGTAATTTTTTTTTTTCCTATCTTCCTGTCCCGAAACATGGAGGCCAAGCTCCTTCCTGAGTGTCGTAATTTGTTGTTCTGTGTTTCCAAAGGAACAGAGTCAGTCTTATTTCGGTGTTACCATTAATCATCTTCATTATTTACAGATTCGAACAGCTTTCTTTTCAGGTTCATTTGAAATGGATAATAAGCTGAAGTTTCGACATTTTTTATCTCATTTTTGTTCAACATGTCTTTAAAGTAATAAATTGTTCTCATGAAATGTCAACCATTATCTGTGACAAGCACAAACAATATTATGTGTGTAGCAAATCTCTGCTGGAGCTTTCCAGAGGTGTCAGGGAGGCCATCCAGATCATTGTATGCATTTCTGCCCATTATGAGTCTACTTGTGTGGGATTATACATGTAAAGAAGTGTCTAAATATGCCTAAAGACACTAATTCAAGGGTGTATTGGGTTTGCATGGCAAGGTTTTGGTTGTGGGGGGCTACAGGGGTGGCTTCTGTGAAGAGCTGCTTGGAGCTTCCCTCCATGTCCAATAGAGCCAATGCCAGCTGACTCCAAGACAGACTTGCCGCTAACAAGGTCGAGCCCCTCAGCGACAGTGGCAGCGCCTCTGTGATAGCATATTTCAGGAGAAAAACTTGCTGCACAAGAGCAACAAGAGAGAGGAGTGAGAATCTGAGAGAGAAACAACTCTGCAGACATCAAGGTCAATGAAGAAGAAGGGGGAGGAGCAGCAGAGATTCCCCTGCAGCCCACGCTGGAGCATATTTGCTGGCAGGACTTGTGACCCCGTGAGGGACTCACACTGGAACAGTCTGTTCCTGCTGGACTGCATCCCATGGCAGGGACCCACATTGGAACAGCTGGTGAAGAACTGCAGCCCATGGGAAGGGCTCATGTTGGAGAAATTCATGGAGGACCGACTCCCATGGGGAGGGACCCCATGCTGGACCAGGGGAAGAGTATGAGGAATCCTCCTGCTGAAGAGGAAGGAGCAGCAGAACAAACATGTATGAACTGACCAAAACCCCCATTTCCTGTCCCTCTGTGCCACTCAGGAGGAAGGAAGTACAGAAATTGGGTGTAAAATTAAGCCTAGGAAGAAGGGAGGGGTGGGGGAAAAGTGATTTAGTTTTTATTTCTATTTATCCTATTTTGGCTTGACTGATAATAAACTAAATTAATTTTCCCCAAGTCAAGTCTGTTTTGCATGTGACAGCAATTAGTGAGTGATCTCTTCCTGCCCTTATCTTGAACCATGAGTCTGTCGTTACATTTTCTCTCTTCTGTCCAGATGAGGAGGGGAGTGATAGAGTGGCTTTGGTGGACACCTGCCAGCATTAACCCACCACAAGAAGGTTGCAGTTATTTTGCATTAGCAATATCCTTTTATAGTATTTAGGTCCTCCCTCATCTATATTCAACTAACTAGGCCAAAAAATTATGCTAGACATATGTGTTTATGCCTGTGGTTGATGTAATTTTCCTGGATTTGTCTTGTGTCCAGATTAAATACACATTGTATGTCTCTTAAGTACCTAAATTAATAGAACTCTTCATCCTGTCAGCTTTTCTACTGTTACTATTTTATGTTCTGCTGCCTTCAAGATGGAACAGGATATTAGCTGGTTGTTTTCCATTAATTGTCAATGAATTTCTTGGATAACTGTCTGTTTTGCAAAAATCCACAAAACCAGAATGTTCAGGTTCTGACAATTTATTTTAAGGGCATCTGTGCTGGTAAATCCAGCCTTATGCAGGGCTGTATAAAGACATATGGCTGATATCAAAGATGCTGTTACTGTTCAACTGCCACGGCCTCAAACCTTGGCATCAAATCACAAACAGTTTTTTCTTTCAATAATAATACATTATTATTATTTTTTGTTATTGTTATTGTTATTGCTGTTTTCTTATTCCGCAATAATAATAATAGTCTAATACACAATAAATGTTAGATTTCCTTTTGCACAATGAGATTTCCTTTCCCTAGCAGGCAGTTACTTTAGAATTGCTATTAGTATCAAGGATAAGCTGGACATGTAGACAATTATGGCATTACTACATTGTGCAACAGCTCATCTCTTTTATCATAAGAAGTATGTAATATGTTAGTATCATACATAAGGTTGAAAGTATTATTCAATTGCATAGACATATACACAGTTCTGCAGCTGGAAGGTGAGGAGCATTAAGAGTAGAGTGGAAGAAAATAAGAAAAAAAGACTAAAAAAAAAGGCTTTTGTAGTTTAACATGACTAATGATTTCAACTCCTATGACACATTTCAAACACACACAATGGCAATGATCTCAGGTTGCATGTAGATGACTAGTAAAACTTAACCCCATAGGAACACCTATGGCTAAAGTAAAATCTTGTTTCAATTTATTTTTTAATGTTTTCATTTATTATACTTATATATTTCCCAATCATACAAATCTGTTATAAATCTCACTGTACCTGTGCATCTTTTCTAATTTTATATTTCATGGTTCTAATGAGTTCATACTCAATAATTTAACATATTTGTATCTTATTTACAGCATTTCTACATGCCTAAGTTATACTCTTCTCCAAACCAATCCAGCCTGGGTCAGAACACAGCTGAATGTGCTCTGTGCTTTTTACTCTGATGTATATGGTTCTTTAACTTCACCCAGTCTTTTAAATTCTAAGAATAATATGGGTTCATGTACAATTAAAAAACATGTTTTAAAACCAGAAGTTTGTTGTTTTGTTGTTGGAGGGGTTTTTTTATTTGTTTGTTTGTTTGTTTTTTCCCTGTAAATAAGAGCCTGATAGATGGAGAAATTTTTGTCTCCACACACACTGGAAAACACAGGAACTACAGAAAAGGTAGGCAAAGTCTGAGTTATGTCATGAACATATATTGTGCCAGGTCACTAGATGAATAGGAAATGTAAAAGAAAAAAAATTTAAAAATTGATTTGTAAATTATACGTAGCTTTTATTTATTCAAACTTTCGGATTACAGTCTAAATTAGAAAAGGAAAGTAAACATAAATCAACAAATATTTTACATAACACTGTACCATTTATCTGCTGATTGAAGACTACACATTGCGAGGCAGTCTGGTTTTATATTCTGGAAGGGAAAATAATGAAACAAATATTAAACAAATATTCCAAATACTTTAAATTGGTAAATTAAGCCCTGAGAATGGAAGCATTAGAATAGCTCTCTCATACCCACAATTATAAAGGACTTGAAAGGAGACAAGATTTAGGAAAAAAATAAAAATTAGGAAGACAATTGTGACTCTGCTAGGTCTGTGATATACAATCCAAAGAACCACAAGAACTGTGATACGTTTCTAGTGTCTTTTTAAGAAAGTCCTAACGCTAAAAAAGAATTAACAGAAAGCTCCCTCCAAAACCAGGAACTAAACTGCTAGACCAAGGTAAAGACTGAAGGAGTACTGCTATTCCCCAAATTGATAGCATTTATTCTAGCCATAACAGTGATTAACTACAAAGGATAACATTGTTTCTCACATGAGTAGTAGTCAGGTTGAGAGGTTATACCTTTGGAAACTAGCCTTCTATCTCCTGACTGCTTTTGACATTGACAACACATGTCTAAGCTTATGTTCTTTTTAATATCTGCTTAAATTAGAAATAAACTATCAGGCCGTTGTTATTGTTTTGTTTACTTGTTTGTTTGTTTTTCTGTCTTTGCAGCACTGAAAAAGCAGAAAGGATATAAAACTACCACCAAAAAAGTGGTAAAAGAGTTTAACAGAATATAGTGAAGGTGAGACATCAAGCTGCTGCTGCTATTCAGCCAGCACAAAAAATAGAAGGCACCGTTGCTAGCTGGATATAAGGTACTCCTGGAGCATTTCTTAAATCTTCCAAGTCTTTGGATGAGTCTACAAATGCTGTAGACAAATGCTAGAAGACTGTTAAATGTAATGGTCATATCTTTTCTCTAGTATCCTGCATTAGCTGTGAATTATATGTGTTGAGACTGAAGATGAGGGTGTGATGGTGAAGTGTGGGATCACTTCATCAACTGGAATTAGGAGTTACACCGATCCATGCCAGTTTAGTGTAACCAAGCTAGTACAAAATGAAGAGGAAGTAAGCCCTGATAATTTATTGTTGTGCCTTCTTTAAATAATCAGCTGGATATGCTAGACTCAGTTACTCTACCTATGAAAATTTCCTTAATTCTATTACATCAGGATGAACTATATATGCTCATGCTTTTTATCTCCCTAGTAAGAACTGACAAATCTGAGAAAATTCAATAGATGAAAGTGAAAATAACAATGCCTTATCTCACTTACTTTTAGTCTTGTCTGTTTTTTTTCTTTTGCAACCAATAATTTTCTTTTGCCTTTTGTAATTTTGATAAACAACAAGGTCAAATAAAAAAATCACACTTCTCTGCCATCCCTTGTCAGGAGATACTCACTTTAGATATTTGGACTTTAACTTGCCTCAGCACATGTCACGCACATTCCTCTCTGGGGGTTGTGCAAATGACTCTGACAGCAGCAAGCAGAGCAGGGGTGGATGTGAGTGTGTGTGTTTTAGAATCCATGAGTCCAACACTGCAATGAAACACTTGTAGTGACTAACACGAGAATTACTGAATTAGCATGTGTTTGGCCTTACACTAGGGGCTGGTTTGTTGTTTAGGGTTTTTTGTTTGTTTGTTTGTTTTATTTTTTTCTTGTTATTTGGGGTTTTTTTAGTTTTTAGTTTGATAGTTGTACTGCATAGATACAGTGCTTCATATAGGCAGTCACATTTGAGAAAACTTGCTCCCTCTTTATCTGAAGCATCACTTTTTTAACTTTCATGCCCTGTAGAGCTGTCACAAGAGTAGCAAATGTGTTTGGCATTCCGTATTAATTCCATAACAGCAAACTTTATAATATACAGTGATTTATAGGGAACCCTAACTCTCGTCTGTGCTGAAGACTCTTCCAGTTCGGCTTTGACCATGTCTTTTTTATTGCGATTCAAAGACAGAAAGTCTTTTACCAAGGCTAAAATATTGATTACCATAATCTCTCTCTGTCACAGCAGTGAGCTTTCAATTAGTCCATCCATAAAATGAAGTATTTAATGGGAAATCATTTAAATTACTCACAGATGTTTGAGCTTCCAGAGAAATAAAAGAATTCATAAGAAGGCTCAAATTAAAACAAATGATACTTAAAAACACAGAAAGAGAATTCCTCTAGCTGGAAGTCTGAAGGTTTGAAATGTCACTAAGTGGCATAAGTACAAAGAGCTCTAAACAGTTCCAGACATCTGAAACTCCTTTCCTTAACTTATCAATTGATATCTTGAAAATGTAAAGTAGGTTCTTTTTAAAATAGACAGATTAAACGAAGGATGTTGTACTGACCAAGATGGCCAGTTCTTCCAGAAACAAGAACTTGAACTCTTTTCTTGCCTCTACTAATACATTTCTAGTTCATGACCCCCTCATGGTCAAGCACAAGTGATGATACCTTCTGTGGGTTTGTTTTCCTAAATTAGAGGAAATGAATGGACTAACCTCCATTGTATCTTGCTATTATTTTTGTATCAACTGATCGTTTCTTATGAAATATTAAACATTTCAAAAAATGGGATTGAAGCACATAAATAGCAGGAACCAGAAGAGTTCACTCTGCCTTCTAAATATTAAAAACACAAAGAGAAAGTAGACATTAGGTACTTGAGATCACACTTCCACAGTAAGATTTTATTTTCTTCAAAATAACATTTTGACTAATGGAATATAGACATAATAGACATTTCAAAATACTATGGTGCATAGCACTTGCTCATTCAGATTGATGGTGCATTTACTTATGTGTTCAAGGTAAATATGATTATTGCCATTTCAGTAAAAAAGAGACAGATTAGGATTTTTAAATTTTTTTAGGTAAAGTAAAATCCTTACAAATCTGATGTGCAGTGTTGCCAAGAAGTTAAAGTTGCAGTTGACAAACTTTTTCATATTTAAATTGCTAAATAAGGACTGAAGATAAATCTGTAGGTAGAAGATTTGTATAAAATTCTGATATATTCTTATGCTATTTCCAGTATAAAAAAGATTACCATGCCTAAGAATTGCTGAAATATATTTTTCTGTGACAGGAGTAGTGCTGGAGGGGAGGCTGGAGGAGAAGTTTTGGGGTTTTTCAGGGATTTTTTTTGGTATTTTGACAGCAAGTATTCCACCGGAATATCTAACTAGTCATAAACAATTCATTTTGACAAAAATGTTAATAGAAAGAGATAGTTCTGCTTCCTTATATTAAAATGGGAATATTTGATAAATACAGTTAAATTCCACTTAATTGGACCATTTTTTAGTTCACAGTATAAATGACCTACTTTTATTTATTTATAATTTTATATTACATTCTACCTTTTAAATATTTTATTTATACATTTTAATTTTCAGAAAAATATAAATTTAAATATTTTCTTTGTAACAAAAGTATGAAAATTTAGTATTCTCCTCAGGATGAAATGGTTATCAAGTATTGAAACAGGCTGCCTAGGGAAGCAGTTGAGTCACCATCCCTGGAGGTATTTAAAAGTCGTGTAGATGTGGTACTTAGAGACATGGTTTAGTGGCAGACTTGGTAGTGCTGGATTAATGGTTGGACTTGATGATCTTAAAAGCCTTTTTCACCTTAAACAATTTTATGATCAACTACACCAATTCTGTGTGTAGGTATGCGTGCAGACAACTGAGTCTGGAGACAGATGGAGAGGGGACTGTGGGTCATAAGGGCCATTAGGCCTGGGTGCTAGCAACTGGAGAGACTAGGGTATGTATATGTTTCCCTAGAAAACTTCAGTTTTCTTCAAATTTTGGTGCTTGCAAGTTGGGGTAAGTCACTATTAAGCTTTACTACTGAACTTTGAACCTTAGAATGTCCAGGTGCCAGCAGCTGTTGAGAGCAGGGATCTGAGGTCAGCTGTTGGAAGGACAGATTGACTGTCTAATATCAGCTACGGGAAGGATCCATACTGCATGTATAAATCTAGATCCCAGTAGTGAATTTCAGTCACGGTCAGCCAGAGGGAAGGAACAGGATCAATACAACCATGCTGTTCATGTTTGCAAGAGTTCTGTGTGCTCCTGCCCATGTTAGTCTTTGTGGTCAGCTATGTGTCTGCTTGTTTGTTTATTTTCCTGTTGTGTGCATGTTTGTGTGTGTACCCATTGTGTGTGTACTTTTATTTAAGTCCAGCCTTGCCACTAGGAAGACCTGGAGACACAATGCTGCAGCAGCCTTGCCTCTATATGACTAAATTTTGTAGCCTCTAAAAATGTTGACATTCTGATTGGTGTGATATAATGTACAGTGCTGACTATGTTTATCATATAGATGATGTATGTCTTTACAGTAACATTTCTGTTGCATACATTATTTAAATGTCACTACTCGCTTTTACTGGATTTGTAACATTTCAGCCATCCAATTCAGATGCCTGGACAAAACCTTCCATTCTCTCATTCCTATGCATGAGCAAGTTATCTTTTTCAGACATGAGTAAATCTAAAGGGGAAAAAGAGCAGAGAGGAATAAAAGACAACCATGCTGAGACCATCAACAGTATGACATAAGTGTATGGTATGAGACAACAGTCTCAAGGGACCATGATCTTTTGTCCAGCCTGCTGAAGAATATGTCAGATTTTTTTCCCCTCAAGGCATGATTTCTTTACTACAATATTGGATTATGTGAGTGGCAGCAAGAGGATGACTCCATAATCTTTTAAGTTTGGCACATATAGACTCTTAAACACGTGCACATGCACACACATATATATATACACATACATATATAGGTATGTAAATCCAACAATCATAACTTTTTTCTCAATTAACTCCCTGCTCACAGCCAACTAATGAACTTTAGGTAATATGCTTGCTCTCTTCTCCTGTTCATATCTTCTAATTACAAGGAAATATTGCTCTAAGATGCAATATATGTCACAGATCATCACATTTTATAATCAAATGAAAAAGTAAACATAAGAAATTCACAAAGTACTGCATATGCTAACATTGACATACTTATGAAGTTCTACAAATTTTAATGCTGAATTCTCAAATAAATTCTGTCGTTCTGAGTAATAGATACATGGTGACTAATTTTCACTGGAAATTAAAACAAAAAAAAAGATATACAGGTTGCTTGTGAGAAGCCTATGACATTTAGTTTCATGAGTCTGACTCTTAGTCACATGGTTCTGAATTAGTTTGTAGGCTTTAGTTGAGTAATTACTTGCTTAGAAATTCCATGCTTGCAGATGCTTAAGTGGTGGCTAATACATCGCATAGTTTGAAATATGTATACTGCATTGAGCTGTGATAATTAAAGAGCTATAAACTCCTTTAATCTCTTTTGAATTCTCACCCTTTACTGTTTGGTTAATAAAATGTGTCTTTCTAATACATTTCACAAGTTAATAGCTGGAGACGTGTAGTGGGTTTGCTCAAAACACAGTTTCCTTCTGAGAAGTGACTGTCTAAAATTGCACCTTCTTACTGTGTAGTCCAGCCCTCTGTGCATAAGATGTTCATGTACCTACATTATTGCCTGCTATTTGATTTATTCATAATAATTTCGTTTGCCTTTTTAAAACACCTGTGGGCTTCCGGTACTGAGGCGAATTGTGGCAGGCAAGTGGTAAAGAAAATCTGTGCTCCAGATATTTTACAAGCTAAAATTACTAATTAACATTGGTTTAAATTATGTTGTTCATGGAATTAAAGGAAGTGAATTGCGCATTATTAGTGACAATATTTAGGTAAAATGCAATTGCATTTTCCTTTTGTCAGTGTACAAGGCAGTCTGGTAGATTTAGAGCTCAGCTCTGTCTTTTCTCCTGCAGCTGAGGAGAGTGCTGAAGTACATACGTAAGTAGATTTTAATCAAACTCATGTTTAGTTTAGAAGCTACTAAGTATGAAGGGGATAGGGGGTTTCTCACTTTCTTATTTCCAGATTCTGACACTTCTGGCACTAGAATTTGTCTCTCTTGACATCTTTTTTTTTTTTTCTGTGGCCAAGCAATGCTCTTCTCACTGCCGTTTACTCTGTACAAAAGACATGGAAAAGCAGATTCCTCAAAATTATTAGAAAAGGTAACATAAGCAACCATCTCAGTTATGATACCATTAAACAGAATTATACTATTGAGTTTTCAGTGCTGGAACTGATGAAAAATTTTCTTGTGTATCATCTTTTGTCAAGCGAGACTCTGGAGCCAAGTCCTTAGCACATGTACTATAGTGCATGCAAGTAAGGACACCTTTATCCGAAATCCTTGCTAAGAAACCTGAAAGATGATCTCCAGTCAGGAATCAGGATCTTAAACGTTCATTAGCTGCATATTTGTAGATTGTCTTTTTACATCTCATAAAGAAATGACTGGAGACAAACACAAAAAGGACAAAAATCTCAATTGGGAACCATATTTTCAGGTACTTAGAGTAGATAAAAGGCAAATGAATAAAGGAGCTTTACCTAAAGGATTATTACTGGGATTCTCTTTGGCAGATAGCATTGATTTTATATCTCTTTGTATAGCTACAAAAATTCTCTTTTTCCAGGGAAAATGCTGCTTGTGACTTTTTTCATGATTCAATCAGTAATTTTCAGCCACAGGCTTGCTCTTTGGGAAGAAGGGTGGCAGATTCACTGCTAAGAATGAGATCATAATTGTGAATTGTTGTCTCTTTTTGGTATTTGGATGTTAAATTGCCCTTGAAAAGAAAGTACTTTGTTGATAGCAGACATGTACATGCCTGTTCTAGATTTGTCCTTAAAATCCCACCTACCTACAACAGAAAGTAAAAAACTTTTTTTTGTTGTGTTTGAGAATGAACAAAAAGCTCTTAATTGCAGATCCTCTTAGAAGCATCAAGATTAAGATATTGTGTGGCTTTATAATGCTTCTCACTTGAAAATAAATTAATTCTCAGAGTGAAGAAAATAGGAAAAAAAATGTCAGTAAGTAAAAGTGAATCTTGAACAGTAGATGGAAAAAAATGAAGTAACTGAAAATAGCTGAAAGTACAAATGTATATATGTTTATATTTATTTAAAAGAATAAAAAAGCAATAAAAAAGAATATTTTCTTTACTAGCATTCACTGCAGAGATTTGTAAACTCATACATATTATATGATAATGCAGGTTTTATGCAAATGTTTTCTCTGCAACCTGAACAATAACGATAAATAATTTCTGGGTCAATGGGAAATACCTGAGATTTGTGTAAGCGCTTGCTCTATTCTCTATTGTTTCTGACATATAACACAGCATCTGGTTTCTATTATTGTTTAATTTACATAATTCACATCAAATCCCTGATCACAAATATTTCTGCAAACTACACAGTATTCACTGTGTGATATGAGTTTGTAGTGAAGCAAAATTAAGGCAGTATTTTCTTCCATAGTAAGATCACAACTAAAAGGTCTTCATTTCCCAAGGGAAAAAGTCATCAGGGAAAAATTTGTGTTTTACAGTTTATGTAAACTATTTCATATCCCAGGGAAACCAGAACACTTTCCCTCCCTGCAAGTCTTCAGAATTTCAACATATAACACCCTGTAATTTGAGAAAGAACAGATCATTGTCAGTCAATTTTCATGAGCATATGTATCATTCAGCATCATAGCTCATCAGAAATTATTTCCCAATTTCACACGAAGCTGAAATTTGCAGTGTCTTATACTTTCATGCCTAAAAATTGTGTTTATGCTGTGTTTTTCATTAATATTATGAAGGGAAAAAATATGAACATGACTTTAAAATATAAAATATGTAGTCTATGTTGTGAGGTTTTTTTAATTTTCACACACAGTTTATTAGTCATATATTTAGGGATTAAGAAGACTTGCATAAGAAGGAACAGGATTAATTGTGGAAATGTGGTGCATAATTGTTTTCATTTTACTGGAAAATTAACTTTGAAAGAAACACAACTGTGAATAGAACAAAATTATAGTAAACCGTAATACCATGTGCTTAATGTTTTAAATTATTTACTGTATTAGGAATAGCTATGAACTTTTCATTTTTTCAGGTAGTAACTTACTTATATATACTACATAAAAGCTTCATCCCAAAAGGTGTGCTAAACTCAACATAAAGAGAAAAAAAAGAGGCAAAGGTTAGTGGATTACACAGTTGATATAACTGATATTTATTTTTCTATGAGTAGCCCATAGATTTGAAAGAGGTTAAAACTCCTGCTACAGCTTATTTAAAAAAGTTTTTGAAACATGCAAAATACCTCTTTTATTGTTTTTAAATTACTAGTAACGTCATTAATGCCTATTGTTTTACAATCAACATTTTAAAGTGATAAACGAATCATATCCAATCTACTCAGTTTCTTTTGAACTAGCTGTGCATGTAGTAATGTTTCTCTCTGTCCTTTACTTAAATTCTCTCTGTTTAACCTGATAATCTGAGGCAGAAGAAATTAGTTCAATGACAGTTTCAGAAATATTTCAATAAAATGTTTTGTTTTCATTTGCTTATAACTGTATCTTCATCCATTTAAGCTCTACATCTCTTGAGGATAAACTATTTTTTTCCGGATAAATGAAACTACTGTTTCCCAGAAAAAACGCATTGATTTGTCAGTCTTAAATATAGATAAACAAACCAACCTAATTGCAGATGTCTGTGCAGAATTTCTATTAGCACCATGCATGGGAGCAGAAAAGTGAACTGAATTTGGCATTTGTATCCCTGAGTCTGACTGATGTTTGCAAGCACCCAAGTATTTGGTAATTCACTAAGTATTCAGCAACCATTAAAAGGTCATTGAACATGGTCCAGCAAAGGTGGTAACTAATTTTTTCATAGTATTGTTCCTCCTAGGAGGACAGCATCTCTTCCTGGGTATAAGACAGAGTCTTCTGTAGTTTGGATGCTCAGGAAACAGCCTCTGAAATACTGTCTGAAATGTAAGCAGTTCTCATATAAAAGTGAAGGAAAGACAGGTGGTAGAAGACTCATAAGAGAAATGAAGATAAGCTGTTCAAGGGTTAAGTTTAAGTGTCAGGGAAAAAGAGAGATATAAGACAAAAATAATCCAATGGCACAACAAAGACAAACAAATTTTGCCAGCAAGTGTTCTGTGCAGTGTTTCAGAAGCTCTGGTGTCCTGATGGTCTAAATAAGAAACTTATACAGAGCATGAGGTGTCTTCTTTGGGGTTTTATTCCCATAGAAAAAGCATGCAGGAAGAATGGCTTATGCCTATGAATTATCTGATATAAAGACAAGATAAAGCTGGGGTGCACTTTGAAATCCCATAGTGTAATAGCTACAGACAAGCAGATACTTTCAGTCTGTTCAACATGAAAAGACCAGTTGCTATTGAAAACAATTATATAGAAAATATTCAGCTAGGCCCACTCAGAATCTGTTCTTTCATTGTCAACAGATATACATGAAGCCCTTTCAGAAGACATTAATGTCATCTTATCCATATTTTAACCTAGTTTTCCTGAGTTATTTTTGTTATGTAAATAAATCACATAGCGTTTAAAACCTGTCAACACAATGAGCTCATTATTTTCACTAGATTTTAATTTGCGCATGTTATCTAACAGAGCTGACTTTCTTGTGATGTGAAAGAATTGCTTTGTGGCTGATCTAACATGGAAAAGTTATTCTCAATTCTGTCAGGTACAATGATAAATAAAGAACATAAATAAACCTACATCAAAATA
>VXBO01012839.1:3172-209899 GCA_013400135.1 Rhinoptilus africanus
TTATGCCATGGTATGCTATATAACCCTGAGCAATTTTCTGCTCTTGGGCATGCCTGAGTTTTCCATCTGAAATAGTTTGACTATCCTGTCTGTTGAAGTCTATTACCTACCTCCCATCTCATAACCAGACATCCCCACATAATGCCAACATAGTAAAGTGTAAGTCTAGAAATTAAACTTAATGCTAGGAATTTCTTGAAACGTGCTAAGTCTGATACAAAATTTGTTCATCCTGGTAGAATAAAAAGCCTCACTTAAAAGTTTTTGGTTTCTCGTTGGAAAAGATAAGGAGAAAAGATCAAACTGTTCTGTCCTGCAGCTTGAACAACTTTTACAATCAGATCAGCTGAACAATTAGAAAAAGAATTAAAAAATTCTCCAGCCAGATAAGAGAATTGTCAGTTATGCCATTTTACATTTAAAGTAATTTCATTGACACCATTGGAATCGTACTGTCTAAAACTTGATGTAGCTATCATCAAATTTTGTGAGTTTTAAGGGGAAGGGACCTTATGAACAGATTTTGCAGCTGTAGAAAACAGATCATAAAATCAAAGGCTGCACCAGCCCCTTTTGTTTAGGGACTTTTTCATTCAGAGCAGATTTTTTTTAGTGAAAGTGGTACCTCAAGAATAAGAGAAAGATCTGTCTTACAGAACTATGATTTGTATCTGTTGTTCTTCATCTCCCATTATACTTTATTCACAGCGAGCTTTTATCCTCAAGAAACAGTAATTGAATTGGTGTTGAAGAGAAAGTTGACACACATAAATAATAAAAAGGACAGCTTATGTCTCAATATATTTCAGATGCATTTCCACTGTGACCAAAGGCTCTAAAGACACAAACAGTAAATTTCAGCTACTTCCTTCAGGATTAATTTATTATACCATAATCTTTGTTTATGATACAGGCAGAATAGCTAAGTAATATCTAATAAATCAGAGTCTTTTACCATTATAACCTGAAGCACTTTATCGTATTGTATTTTCTCTCCCTATGTGAAATTTTTGTCACACAATTTAGAACACTTGAAATACACATAATGAAAATAAAACTTCTGTATTGCTAGTGAAAGCTAAGAAAACCAAGTGTTTACTTCATTTACTGAAGAGGTGATAAGGATTGTTTGTGTTTATTCTAACTCCAGTAATGATACCGCATGATTTCTTTCTGAAAAAGTCATCTTCACGTATATAGACAAATTACTACTACCATCACCTGTGTTTTGCATTTGCCGACTCATGAGCTTTTAAGTGCACTTAATGGGGTGGATGTCAGGAAGACAGCAATATGACCACTGTTAGTGCATTAACTATGGGTTGGGTTTTGTTTGCTTTTTTAATCCTTTTGTGTATAGGCTTTATTTTAATTCAGTAGAATCATAGAATCGTTGCACACAGCCTGATACTGCTTGCCGTTTATTTCAAGAGGAGCATGACTGAGACCCATTGTCATCTCTTTCTCTGATTTCAGAGTTCTCTTCTTGCTGATTAGTGCAGAGATTTTAATCTGCAATTTTTTTTTTACAACAGTCAGAGCTGTCTCAGTGGAATAAGGAGAACTCAAGGGGACTGAGGAGGTTCTGCAAAGTTGTTTTTTTGGTGCTGAATATACTTTAACCTGCACTACAGCTAGCTTTTTGGTTAAAATACTGGAAGCACGTAAGCCACCCACTGCTATACTCATCAATACTGTGGTGCTTGTCACAGTATAAATAAGGAGGAATTTGTTTTCCTTCGTGATTAAGTCAGTGCACAGTGTATTTTTCTTGGGTGAAGTATAAAGGAAGGGTCCTATGTGTATTTGTTTGTGTACCGGTTTCAAAACAGAGCCTATCCCTAGATAGAAATTAATGTGTCAGGCATTACCCAGAAGAGTATTTATAAGAAACAGCTGAAGAATTAAGGGAACAGCAGAGTTTGTGTAAAGCAAACAAAGGTACGCTGTATGATTAAATCACTGCTTGATGTGCTATTCTTAGACAGCTTGTTTGCCACAGAAATCCACCCATTATCTTCCTATTTTTTGTGTTGGTCTGATTTTAGTGTTCCCGTGAAAAGCTGATGACTTTAATAAATAGTGGAAACCAACACAATAGGAAGGCAGAATAGAGAATTCATTATCTATATGTCAAAAGCTGTTCCATGGATTTGGGTGTTTTCTGTATCAAGTAGTGGAAGCTCAGGAGTATAGGATAATGCCATAGCAAAAATGTTTTCCCCATTACTTTCCCAGTACCGTTTGTCATTGTTTCTTCATAGAATGAATATATTCATGCAATTTTCTACTCAGGTTTGGGGGGACCTTTTTTGCCTTCTATATGCCTTTATTAGGTAACATAATGCAATGCTGCGGTATTATTTTCTATGACCTTTCTTAATCTGTAGTTCTGGGCTTTAGTTCATTTTTTTTTCTCATTTACTGAACTCATACATTTCCGTGCAGATATCTTAAGGGAGTATTTATTTGGTTAATAATAGCACTAATACAGGAGAAGGAGTCGGTGACTATGATTTTACATTGAGTGAAAATGTTCCATTTCTCCAAACTGTTCTGCATTATGACATTACACTATCATCAAAATACTTTTAAATATCTTTTTAGGCTGGGTAGAGGAAAGGAAGGACAACTGTTAATAAAAGTTTTTCTTTTTTTTTTCTCTTTCGGAATATTACCAATTTTTCTTCAGAGGGATAAAGTGTAATGATAACAAAGAACAGAGAATAGTCATTTCTAAGGTGGAGAAAAGATGGAAGAAAAAGTAGAAAAAGTGTTTAATGTTTCTGTTGGGTTGGTATCCAGAAGATCTGTGCTTTGGGAAAAGACGTGAAGGTTTCAGTTGTGGTTCTGTAATTATTTTTATTTTTCTGTGTTTTCAAGACCTCAAAAGAGTGACCTGTAAAACCATTTGAAAGTCGTAGCTAGAGGCAACATACAACCTCACGATAAAATGAAACAGAACATTCCCTTGCCACTGTTGTTCTTTGCCTGTTGGCTTGGCTGATAGAAGATGGGGCCACTCTGGATATCATGCTTTAGGTGACCTTGAGGAAGCTATGAAAATTGTGCTTTAAGATGCTGAAATGATGTTGAGTTTGTGTGTGTTTTCTCTCTTGAAATGAACAAAGGAGCACGTTTCCAGACTTGTTATAAATTCCCTTTCTACATGTGTGTAAATTGAGGCACAAAGAAATTCACCTGCCTCTTTTTCAAGGGGGAAAAAAACCAACTCAAGAAAGAATTAGGAATAGAGAAACTCAATCCTCTGTCTTCTCTATGTAAGCAGTAGATAGGCTGCATTTAATGAAAGATTAAAGTTTCCTTAATCCATGAGTTAAGAATGGTCATGCAGTTTGTGCATAGTAAAGCAATTCAGATAAGTTGTTTCACTGGTGAGAATTTGCCTGCTGCACTTAAAACAATCCTTTTTAGTTTACCAAAAAGAAAAAAGTTCTAAGATACTCATTCATCAGTTTCCAAGTCTGTTTGCTTACCTAAGCACATATCCAAAACCATTTAGTTTTGAGATTAAGTTGGAAATCTCAGGAGAATAAACTTCTCTGTGGGTATTTCTGATTTCATTTACATTCAAAATGAAGTGACTGTCGTGCTGTGTAGAATCACTCTTTTCTCCGTGTCTCAACTGGATTTTATGTGGGAGTTGAGAAGTTAAAACAGAATTTTATGATCATCATATTAGCGTAGCCCTAAAAGTAAAGCTTTAATTTTAGCTGAAGGCACTTATTTCTAAATGGGTTCTGAAAAGGGAATTCTGTCTTTTTTGTCTTTTTTTTTTTTTGGAGTGTTGCAAATAAACAAACAAAAAAGATTATTTGCATTTAGGATAATCCACGGGGAACAGTACGTTATTTTTGTTTTGATATTAATGCAGTACAAATAGTTGTACTAACCAATAAGATTACTAGTGAAAGTGAAAAATTGGCCTTCCTTACCAAAAAAACAACCCAAAAAACCTACTCTGCAAAGAGTACAACAACCCCTGCCAAATTGTCCCTCAAAATTGAGCAGCTTAGTCTCATGTCTCATTTGTAGCTCAGGAGGTGTTCCCTCAATGTTGTGCTCAAGTGTGCGTGTGCCATTGATGTTGTAAGCACCTGACTGCCACTTGACGTTTAAGACTTTATACTTCATAATTAGCCAAAAGTGTGAATTATGTAAATGGTTTATTCCTCAAAGTCCCTTATTCCTGTAACTTAACCATCTGATTAATCTTTGGTGAACAAAGAAAACAATGGGACTGTGTCTGAAATTGTACTGAACTAGTGGAAATGAGATACACTTTAGCATCTGAGAAGGAAGCGAAAAAAAAAGCAGCTGCTTTAGGTGGTGGTTCAGCTAAGAAGGCAGAATCAGAAAATGACAATTGATTCACTAACCATCACAGCATCAGTCCACTCAAGAGGTTCGTGAAGATCCCATTGCAGGTCTGGATCAAAAGAACTAAATTAAAGCAGGCTTCCTGGAAAGAACTAAGAAAGAAAAGTAGCATTAGGGAAAAGAAGGAGGGCATCTGAGTCTAAGAGCATTGATTCTGAATTTTTCATCAGTCACGTGAATTTAAAATCAAATTACATAGCTATTGTGGCATTGCAATTCTGCATATTCCTTTATGGCTCTCATTCCATATTACAACTTTCTCTTGCTGAATGTGATGTTTAATAACAGGTTCCCAATGCTATGCACCCAATTTATCATTTCTTTTCTGAAAATTGCAAGTAGTATCTTATTCTAAGTTTACAGTCATTGCTCTTCAGTAATGATACCGCCCAATTACATCAAATATATCATCTGCTATCCTAAGAAAAGAGAAATATCATGGTATCGTGAATATCAATTATGCCATAACACTTGGTAAATGGCAAATTTTTAATGGCAGTCACATTATTCCTTAACGTGAGCCAATTTTACAGTGCATAGAACTGTAAAATCTTTTCTTTCTTTCCAAAGAAATTCTCTTTTATTTCATCAGTACTAGTGTCTTAATAGATCTTGCAGTGAAGATGGCAAAAGTGCAATTTCATATAGAATAAATGTGTGTCTTAGGATCCTTTGAGAAGTTACATTTTAATTTTTTTCCCTGAAAATATTCTATTTTTTGCCAGTAGAATATTTTATTTTGGAGAAAGTAATTACTTTCAAAGCATCTTTCTGTATTTTCCCAGACTTCAGCATATGCATATTAGAAAGTGTTTAGAATGAAGAGATAAAAACATTTTTATGCTAAGCTTGGCAAACTATGCAAACTGTTGAACTGAGTTATACAGCCATTTTATGAATAATATAAACTTACTAAGGCTACATAATTGTTATGGTCACCTTATTGATATAACTGATTGAATTTTGTGTTTGAAAAGACCTTAAGTCCACAGAATAAGAATATATTTTAAAATTCCTTAAAATGTAGTAAGGAGTAACTGGCAGGTCTTCTTACCTGCTTAGGTTGCAAGATTTCAGTGGAGACCAAACCAGTGAAGCTTTCATTTTTGTGAATAATGACCAGTAGTTGAAAGCAATTTAGTAACAGTCTACTTATTCCCTTTTCAGACACACAGGAATATGCAACACTCTGAAAAAATGTCTAATATCCTAATATCTAACCTAAATCTCCCCTCCTTCAGTTTAAAACTGTTACCTCTTGTCCTGTCACTACACTCTCTCCCTATCTTTCTTGTAGACCCCTTTAGGTACTGGAAGGCTGCTGTAAGGTTTCCCTGGAGCCTTCTCTTCTCCAGGCTGAACAACCCCAACTTTCTCAGCCTGTCCTCATAGGAGAGGTGCTCCAGCCCTCTGATCAGCTTCGTGGCCCTCTGCTAGAGCCTTTCCAACAGGTCCATGTCCTTCTTGTGGTGAGGACTCCAGAGCTTCACGTCACCAACAAAGATGTTAAATGGCACTGGGTTTGATTTGGTGTTAAACAGCATGCTGATTTTGGACTTCTAGGAAAAAATACACCTTTGTTGGGGTCTATCTGGATTATTTTTTGGGGGTGTATGCAGACGATCTAATGCAAAGCTATCACAATGGTGGCACTCTTTATGGTTGCAGGGGTGTGTTGACCTGTAGCATGTGAGGGTCTGACAATTTCTACTGCAGATATATAATCAATATCATGATTATCCTGATAATTAACTACTGAATGTACCAGTGTACAATGGAAACAGTCAATATGCATGAAAAATGGCTAAAATATAGGACTGCATTTTGTTGTGTCATTTTTTTTTAAAAAAAGAATGGTCATATAGATCCCATGCAACCTCCTAGCAGCAGTTAGCTGCAGAGTTGTATTGTCTGACTTCCATGCAGATTTTCAGTAGTGAAGGTGAAGAAATGTGGACAGATCAGACAAAGAAGAGAGAAGTATCATGTGTCTTTCTATAACTATTTGAAATATGTGTAGTGATTGATGGCTGAGGTTCTTGCTTTCTTTCATTTAAGAAGTTGATCAGTATTAGCGGTAGGTAGAGAAACTAAGGAAATAGAAGTGATGTGTTCCATTTGAAAGGGATTGTGACTGCCTTAGGAAGTCAATAGTTTGATGCATAAAAACTTGAGCTGTTTATCGATTTCTAACATAGTTTATCAGGTGCATTGTGCTATTGAATTCATTTGCAAAATATTTCTTCTGAATTAAGGCTTTGCGAAGTGCAGTGAGCTTTAAGTATACCAAAACATAAATAACACTGAATAAAAAAAGGTTAAGTTTGTCTTTCATCCACATTTGGCATCTTGTCAAGTATTTTGTTCTCTGAGATAAAAGATGTAACAAACTTTTTTACGCTAACTTCTGGCTAGGTGGTACCAAACAAAGTGGCCAGCTCTGCATAGGTCTAGTAAATTCTCTCCTTGCGTTGGATTGTTTAGAGAGTATGTATAAAACCCAAAGATCAAACCACAGATCTTACTTTTATGTGGATGGACTTCTCAGGTATGTAATTTCAACACAAAAAAAAGCTTGGAAAAGTTTTTTCATCTTATTTTGAAGAAATAGAAGTTCACTTCCTCCTCTTGTTTTATGTTTTAACATACAGGGCAAATATTCTTCTGAAATTTCACAGTTATTAAATGTTTTAGTTTAAATGATTTAAAAAACAAATAAATAAAACCCTACAATGTAGGTCAAAATGTTGAAAAAATTAATTGCATTGCTTTTCCACATGTTTTGTGATTTGTTTGTTTATTTTGCGTAGCCATTTTTATGCATACTTGCTTCTCCCAGTGTGTCATAGAATATCTTTTGTAATTGCTCAGAAAAGAGAAACATGGATAGCTGAATAAACTAAAACACACAATAAAGCCCTGCAATTGAAGAAAAAGGAGATAAAATTGGATGGAAAAAAAGAAACACATCCACACAGCTATATTGGTTGATAAAAATGTAGTTAGATCCTTTGGGATTACTTGGAGAGCTACCAGGAGGCTTCAGAGAAACATTGATTTTGGTTTGGGCTCTGACAGAAGTGTGCAGAAATAGTGTCTCTTGAGTTGTGTGATGGGTTAACAGGAGTAGTTTCTCTGTCCAGATGTGTTATGGCATAATTTTTTGCAGTAGTACTAATCAGCAGTGTCACTCCATATATTATATACTGTTCCCAATTTGAAAACTTGCTTTATAATTCTGTGCCTGCCTGAAATCAGAGAGGGGTAAGGATTTTGCCGTGAGAGTAACCTCAAGGGTAGCTGAAGAAAAAAGGAAATTAAAAGGAAAAAACTTGTTTCAGTAGAGTGATTTTATTGCTGAACTGTAAAACAAACCAAGAAATGAAATAGTAAGTTTAAGATACAATAACATTGGATTGGGAAGCAGCATGTCCACCAGTTGGTACATACTAAAGCTTTTCATTTTCTGGGCACATAACACACAGTATCTTCTTTTGTTGAAAAAAAAGGATAAATCTTCTTTTAAAAGTTAATATGCAGTCCCCTGCAAGATGAAAACAGGAAATATTTTGGGGGAAAAAAAGGTGTAAAAAATAGTTGGATAAGTCTTTTTTTCTGTTTTTTTTTTTTCTTCTCCCCAATCCCCCTCCTTACTCTCCCTGTGAGAGAGTATCACACTGGGGCTTGTTTTCTTTGCTTCAGTTTCAAATTTTTCTTCATTATCATCTAGTCATCTTAAAAAATTTGAATCTAAACAAGAGATGCATGATTAAGTGTAAGTTTATAAAGCAGATAATTAATATGCACAATCACTACATGTAACCAGATTTAATATTCAATACACCGTATTCTTACAAGCCATTTATATATAGCAAATGGTAGCACTTGGCTCTGTTCTCTGGTTGAACCATACCATGTATGCCAACATTTCTTGTAAATCTAGATACGCTATGATTAAATTACTTGACTCATTCTTAATCCAAAAATTCAAACACTCTGATACTGACAAAACTGGTATTTGATTCTTACCGAACTTGTAAACCAGATTCCACAAGCATGAGGAAGAGATTGCTATGACTATGCAAGAGATTAATACTGGGATTTAGTTTTGTAAATTAAATTTTCTATTTGACTAAAAATACGGTTTTCCAAATTGCAAAATTCCACTGTCTTTGTCTGCCACTTTCTCAGTGTTTGGTTGTAGGCTTTGAGTCTGGTAAAAAGTGAATGTTGTGTTAAGGTAAAGGATTGTAAAATGTAAAAGTATGTATTCAACCCAACTGCCTAAAAACTCCTTAAATACCTATAAATTTAACTAAATTTCATTTGTTGTTCAGTATCAATACATTGTGTGGAAGTACATCCTTGTAAACCCTGGTTTACAGTCTTCTTCATTGTCTTCCACAAAAGAACCCTAAATTTGGTGAGGGCAGCAAGTGCCCTTGCTAGTCTCTTCATTGTACTTGAAGATAGCACAAGAAGAGACTGCATGAACCAGGGAGCCCTGAGAGTCCAGGAAGGGTCAAGGGCATGGAGTGTGATTGATTGCATGGTCTCCATGAGGGCAGGAGTCCTGAAGCTTGCTGCAGCTTGTGGGAATGCAGTAGCCCCAGTCTCCATCTAGACAAGAAAGTTTCCTGGCAAGGGCTTAAAGGTAGTGAGGAATTTGGATTTTGTGAGTGAAAATGCAGCTATTAGCTTGTCTGGATTCTGGTTTAATCTGGTGTATGGAGCCATTGAAACAACAGACATTGCTGGAGAACTGATAGTCTTTCAGAGTCTTACCACAGATTTGCCTGAAAGTATAGCAGTTTTATTCTCACAGTTAGCTGGAGAAAAAAATCCCGGCTCAAAAAAGAACCACAAAATATGCTTCCAATATACCTGGGCAAGTGTTTGCAGGGTAACAGATTCTGCTGGGGGATTCTTGCATGCAAGGTAGATTGATGTAGGTGTTGAGACATAACTCCCAGTCAGGCTCTCTTGCTGTAGTGAAGTTAAATTTGGGACAGGAGGAGCATGGCCACTTTCAAGTTAGCTTGTAGAGTCATTTCGTAGTACTTTCTTAGCAAAATGAGTGTCTGTTTCAGGTTTTCATCCATGAATGTGTAAAAAGGATGACAGAATATTCAAAGCTCTCTCACAGAACAAATAATATCGCCTTTGAGAATTCTTTTACTTATTTCAGTGCCCTGTATTTGTCATTTATATGATACTGATTTTTATTAAGGATATGTTTAGACAGCGTACTTTTGTGCATGGAAGCCATCTTCCAGTCATAGTTGAAAAAACAGTAGAGGTTAAGGAAAACACAAGAACCAAAAGACTGAAGCAGTAAAAGAAAATTTTAAAAACTTAAAATGTACTGGCATTATGGGGCAACCATGAACAGGAGGTTTATTCTTTGTAATTGAGAGACTTAAAGTCCATCTGTCTAGAATTTGGTTTGCACAACTGTCATAGTACAGAGCGTGTTCCCATTTGCTTGCTTTCCACAAGACCACCCAGGGATTTCCAGTTATTTTTAAAGAGGAGTTGCTGTGGAATTGACAGTGGGAAGAATGCAGGGATGCTATTCTTTTCATCCCCTTCACCCTTCCCCTCCCCACCACCAAATCAAAGACAATAGTTTCACTGTGGACTACTCATTGAATTGTCTTAAATCTGCACAGAGCACAAATGCAGGCATTCAGAAGCTTCTAAAACCGTATTCAGTTATTCTTGGCCTCTCCTTTGAGTTATAAAATTTACTTTTGATTGTGATAAGATGCTCCAGCATGTATTTTAAAAAAAAAAAAAAAGCAAACCTGCTGATCAAATACTGTCAGGATGAAAATAGAGAGTTACTCATATATGCACAGCCATGGAGTTTCACAGTTTTTGGGATGCTGTCTTCTAGGACCACCACTGTATCAGACAGAGCTCTGAACCTGCCCTTCGAGAAATATCTGTCATTTGAGCTGTTGGAGAATCCTTATTAGTTGCATAAAGCCTGCAAGAAAGAGTTAGGCAGGTCTAATTCCAGCTGGGAGAGGAGAGTCAAACACATATCCAATAGCTAGCTTATTATAGAACAGTGTGAAACATAAGGCTTATTTCAGGAGCTTACTGAGTTTTGTAGTTTATCCGTTATATAGTTAGGGTCATAGGTTTTTTCTTAGTCGTTTATTCAATTTTTATTTCTGGAGCACAGCAGCATCTACATTTTCATCTTCTGGGTTTTTTTGACCTGTCGTCCTGATTGTTTTAAGATGTAGCTGGATTGCATTCAGTAGCTCTATATTAAAACATGTAATACATGTATGTATTGAAAGAAATATGAAAATGTATGAAAATATCTAATTGTGTATACTGTTTGGATGGAAAATTGAAGATGATAGCCCCTTTCACCATTTAACAGAGCGTGAAAGAGCAAGAGAGATTCAAAAACTTCATTAATTGCTGTAACATGATGTTACAAGCCACCTGCACTTCAAAGAATTTACAGTGAAGCAGATGGATTGATGAATAATGCCATCAAAGATTTTGAGAATGTTTATTTTAAAAATAAACTGCTTTCTAAGTCATTGACAATCAAAGCATACGATTTACAAAGATGTCACTGCTCTTTTTTTTCTCGTATCCCGCATACTTTTAAAAACATATCCTTGTCTTTGGGAGTGGGATCCAGAGACAACCTTTTCATAAGCAGTGACTGCAGCGGATTTGAAACAATCTTCATGTCATAAGAAGATTTATAACCCCTTATGTTTCGGGGGTGTCTAATAACTGAGGGTAGGAATGGAGTGTCAGTGTTTTTTTTTTTAACTTGGCTGTGTGTGTCTGGGGCTCACGGAGGTGCAGAATTTGTCCTCTTGGCTAGACTAGACTGAGTAGTGTAGCAGGATGCTGGATGAGCATAGCTAACATAATAATAATCTACATTGACAAGTTTGCAAAAATCTTATCTTCTATTCACTTTTCAATAGAAATTTGTGCCACAATAAGTGGCTTTATAATTAGTATGTTCCTACTCATTAGAGGGCCCAGGAAACAGAAGTCTTGAAGTAACCTTATTGCAGAGTTGTGTTTGACATCCTAAGTCCCGTCATTCCAACAACAAACGTATTATTATTTGTATGAAGTGGAGGAGATTTTATTGTTCAGAACTAAATATCAGAAATTGGGGATGTAGAAGAGGAAAAATAGTGACATATTTCCCCTCTTTGAGAGTTGACATCGCTACATGTTCTTTTTCTTCTAGAATAGATTGACTCATCAAAATTCTTTTCATGGTTAAATGTGGATTATATTAGAAACTTGCTATTAAGTTACTTTTGGACTGACTTTGAGTGTAAATTTCATCATCTTCATTTTCTGAAGTCGTTATAAACAGGAAATCTCTGCTAATTTTTAAATCTATTTTAGTACCATGTTATAGTGCCTACTAGGTGAGTTCTTCTAAGAGAAGAACTGAGATGCACATTCTGACTTTCAAGAAATAATTTCTAATTCTGCAGCTTGATTAGATGTTGATTGCTTCATAGTCTTTTCCTTGTAGAGGGAGAGTGAATGAATATCTCAACTCCAGTTGAAAGAAAGTAGAAGTAAGCTTATTTTCTCATTGTGAAAAATATCTGAATGTGAAAAATAGTGAAAATTATTGGAATCTACTAGAAAGAAAAAAAAAATTGAAAAGGAAATTAGGGAAAACCTTAATTATGGTCATTTTTATTTAAAACATTTTCTGTGCAGATGCTTGGAACAGTTGAAAATAGAAATCGAAGGGAAAACAGTGGAGGAGTGGCATGAAAAAATTAGCACTTAAATTTCAGTCTTTATTAATATTTAGTGTGAGATGCATTAAGAACATCAATCAGTCTTTCTTTTTTGCTATCAGGTAGTGGCATGCTCTTCTAGATCTCCACTTTGGTAAAGACGATTCAGATGTAAAAGGATTGACGTATCTGCAGATAGCAGGGCAATTTTGTCCACAGTCTGAGTCACTTTCTTCCTTTAGGAAGGAAGAGAAAATGAAAGATAAAGATTCAAAGAAGTATGTGGAACTCTAAGCATAATAGACTAAATATGTACTGAAGTATTCAGTGATGAGTATTTGAATGATGCTGGGTTGTTGGTTTTGTTTTTTTTTTTTTAAATACCAAAGAATAGGAATACCAAAGAAGAGAAATTTTGTGCTAAATACTGACAGCATATATCAAATACTTAACTGTGTAGGAAGTGTCAGAGAAAATGTTATTCTGTTCATTTATTTGTTTGGATTTTTTAATTGTTGTATATTTTATCACTCTGTTTGGAATTGGAGAGGGTAACATGAAATAAGGAAGAAAGCCTTAATAGCTTAAAGAGATTTTTAAACACAGAAAAAAGCAAGTTAGTTTCAGTAGGTTAATATTTGCTAAGCAGGAGTTTGCACTGGAAAAGAAAATGAAGGCATCTACAAATCAGAAAGAAAAATTGAAAACCATTTATTTCATTAAACAGAATTGTTTGTAAGTCATCACTGTTAAGAGATATCCTTGTCCTTGAGAGACTGGTGGGACTGTTAGGGTTATAATGAAGTGTTCGTAGGCATAGGTGTTTAGGCATACCTTGGCCGCATCAGCCTGTGACATAATTGTACCCTCAGAAATTACTCCTTTTCTTTCTTGCATGAGCTACTCATACCTTCTAGGAGACTAGGTGGTGTGCTAACTGTAGTAAAAGATTGTGTTTCTACTTCAATGGCAAATATTTACCATTTTATGCTTTTCAACTCTCCTCTATAACCTACAACCTACCCTGCTGCTTTTTCTCCTTCTCCTCAGGACAAGAAGATAAAATAAGCTTTAGTGAACTATTGCTACCTTTCCATCTTCCTTTATATGTAAAATGATTGAGATGTAATCACTGGATAATTGATTGTTTTTTATAATGGGTAAAATTTGTCATTTGCATTTGGCTAGGTTTAATTAATATTATTCAGTGTATGTCAAAGTAGATATTTTGATGATGTATGTCTTAAATACCTGAGACACAAAATTTGGTGAAATAATCGTCTCTAAACAGGATAGCACTCCTGTTTTCCCCTGATTCTTAGTATCTGAAGTAATTATACAAATTAAAGCATGCCTCTCTGCAATTGGAGGAAATCTGACATTCTAAACAACAACAAAATCCCTTTGTGATGCAGATGTTAATGGAGAGGTTGGAAGGCATCAAATACGGGGAATATGTGTTATTTTCCTCTTGCAAAAGCGGGATTTTCAGTCTTTCAGATAGGAACTTGCACAGTTTTCTCTATCCTGTCAGCACTTTAGAGTGTCATTCTAAAAGATGACTGCAGTTCAGATGTGGTAACTAAGTGCTTTGATGTCTCTGTTCATCCTTTGCAGATCATAATCCATTTTCCCCCTCAGATCACCTCAGACTGTGATGTTAATCAGCATAATTTATATTCACTGTTTAGAAGAGACTCTGATATCGTAAATGCAGTGGAATCTGCTTAAGTAATGTGGGATCTTTTTATTTTGCATTTATTTCAAAGGCTTGTTTGCAACAACTTAAGGTTTTGGGGAAGGTACTGTCATTTGAACAGTTTATCAGAATGAGACTAAAAGTACTGTTCATATTTGGGGGTTTGGTGGCTACATTTTGTGACAAATGATTACCTTCTGTTGAATTCAGTTGTGTTTTAGTGCATAAACCCCATTTTAGTTTGTTTTTCCTAATGATCTTTTTTTTTTCTTGTAACACTGAGATCAAATATGTGACTAAAAAAACTGGTCAAGCATGAAATTGTTTCTCAGTATTGTGGGAGATGGTTCAAGTGGCAGCAAAATCAGGAGAATTGTGAAGATTTTTTTAAGTGATGCTCAAAACCAGAAAAGCACATGAAGATAACACATACAAATGTATGTGATGCTTGCTTGGCAAACCAATAATATTAATAAACAGTAATCAGGGCCCATGTTTAGCTTTGGATGTACCTGTAGCCATAGCCACAGGTGCAAGAACTGGTGTAGATCTTACGCCTTATGGCAACTGCCACTGACAAGCAATTAGAGTTCATTATGACTGTGCTTATGCTATACTAATTAACATTCCTGTTGTGCTGTTTTCCTTGTTTGACCGTGTGACAGCCGCAGGCCTGATGGCCTCTGTGAATAATCAGATGAGGAATTGCTAGCTGCGGTAGAATTTGTACCAAAATGCATTCAAACACAGATGTGATCCTATCTTCTTGCACATAGTATAAACAAGACTGAAATTCCCCAGGATTTCCTGTGAAAAAACAGTAGTAAATGCATAGGAGGGATAAAAGAGAATAATCTTGAACTTGTTCCTGCCCATAATTATTTATTGCATTTCTGTCTACAAAGACAAGTTATAGTGATCAGACTGTAAGCCAATGTATGATTGGAGTTGTTTATAGCTCGATGTGCTAAGCAAGCTTTCCAAGTCCCAGAGCCTCCAGTCCTCTTCCGTCTAGAAGAAAAGTGCTGTAAAACTAAATGCTTTGTCTCAAACAAGCCAAAAAGAAACTGACTTTCCTGGTTTGGCACTTGTTGCTTCCAGTTTGGAATGGGGACCTTGTAAGTCATAAAATATCACCAGGAGCACTGTGGCTGTGGTCAGACTGTGCCCCTGCTCTTCTCTAACAAATACCTGGCAACAAAACAACACTTTTGCATCTGGAAGAAGATAGTGTACAATGGTTGGGAGATGGAACCAAGATGAGTTAATAGACCAAGTAGAATCTCAAAGTTTGAATAACTCATTCTCAAGCCTTATGTTTTTATACATTTAATGAAGTAGAACTGGGTTCTGGTAAATATTTTACAAGTTTATTTGGGGGTTTTTTTTCCCTTCCAAGAGTTTGGTGGAATGAATTGTTTGCTGTGAGCGGAGAGTAAGGAAGGACAGGTGGCACTCCTCAGTCATGATACAGTCAGATGGTGGACAATTACTTCATTGTGCAAATGTCCAGGGGTAGAAGCTCTCAGATGTGTGAGGCATTTCCCTAGCAGGGTAATCCACTGCCTGTTGGTCATGACATATAGTTTGGCAGTTTTATGGCCAGTATCAAATTGAATACATTAGGTCTTGAAAACACATTTTCATCTGAGTTCTTGTGAAGGCAAAAGATATTGAATGGTCCTGACAGAGAACAAAAGGCCTATTATATTAGGATCTTATTTACCTCATATACTGCTTTTCTTCATTATTCGTGTTTGCATTAGAGATATATATGTCAAGGTGGAAGTTGCCTATCTTTATTTTAGTTTTTCTTCAGTTAGTAAGTGCCAGGTCTCTGGCAAAGGACGGTATTATGAATAATGTATGAGAAACAACTTGAGTATGAGGATGTTATCCTTTGAAACTAGTGGGAAGCATTGTGGGTCATTCAGAGCGCAATATCTTTGGGATACAAACCCCCAAATAGTTTCTTGCGTATGTTATTAGGGAGGGGAAGAAACTCTTTAATGCATCAGCTATCCTGGCAAAGTAATGGAGGAAGAAGGGACTGTGTAAAATGCAAGTGATGACACTTTCTTTCCGCTGCCACCTTCTCTCTGACTTCTCTCCTTAAATTTCAAGTAGAGTTAGTTAGGAATATTCTGGCAGCAGAGTTTTTCTTGAGAAAATGCATAAGCATTTTGATTTCAAGAAACTTTCACTGCAACGCAAGTGAATTCTGGCCTAGTTTCCTGCCATTTTGCCTGGGGGCTGCTGAGGAACTCAAATCAGTGTATCGGTGGCCCTGAGGAATCTCTGCTGCACTGCTAGCTTGCCTATCAACAAGCCAGCAGCTTCTGTGGTTGAAAAAATTAGGAGCCTGGAAGCCTTGAGGGTCTTGTGACAGGCACTATCGAGGCTCACAGTTTTCAGCAGAGAGCTGACACACATTTTGGAATCCAGCCTCAAACTTAGGGGAGCCTGTGTTTCTGGAGTCTTGACGTGGTAGGCTGATGTTTGGAGGCAGGGGGCAATGGCAGTGCTTTCCTAGAGTTTCTGAGAGCGGGAACATCAACAGCTCTTTTGAAAAAATGAAACCTTTTGATTTAATACCAATAGTAGCTTAAAATATTAAAACTTCCAGAGAAAGAAGGAGGACTTTGCCTTGCAGTATGTATTTGTACTGTGCTAGCTTGTGAGCCCTGAAGCACTTTAAGAAATATCCTTTACACTTTTGTATCATCTTTCCAGATTCTCCATAATTTCTAGGGGAAATTAATCTGAGCAATGGCTGTTATCTATTAGTTGTTTCCCTTCCCTGGACATGGCATTGGCATCACCATCTAACTCTTGTTTTGGGGGAAACTGGTACTAGGTGCTTTGTGTGAAAAATTATCAACATCCAAAAATTTAGGTATTATGTAGAACTATCTGTAGAGGAAATGAAAGGTAAGAAACAGAAAAATACTAAGTGAGGAAAAACAGCACAAATGACAACAGAGAGATTCAAAATAAAGTGTATGAGAAGCTACAATGGTGCAGAGAATTCAAGAGTAGCCTATGTGCAAGAGACAGCAGAGAAAGGAGAGAGTAGGCATAGAGATAAAGGATACTACAAGGTAGAAGGTAGAGGTTAAGGAAAGGATAAGCAGATGAAAATAAGAGAGCAGGAAAGAAAGAAAGCAGTAGAGTGCTAAATGTAGGGTAGGAGGGAATATAAAGGAGAAAATTCAACAAAAAGGCAAGGGGGTGGGGGGGAGTATTAAGAAGGAAATGACAAGCACAGTACTAAGAAGCCCGTTCTTTCTGTCTTTAATGAGTCGTTAAAGCCTCTTTTTTCTTTCAGTCCCTGACTGCAAGAGGGGAGGTTTCCACAGCCTTTGATGAAGCAGGATACAGGGGCAGGAAGTCTGAGAGCTCAGGGAGGAGAGGGCTCACCAGAGCCTTTGGGAAGCTGCTGAGGACTTTGCTGCCACGTGTACTGTAGGAGCTGATTTACAGGATGAATCTTTCATTTTTAGAGAGCGATCCAGTGCAATCCATCCGGTCATTGCAGAGGGCTTGGGATCCTGCTGGAGTTCCTCCAAGTGTATGTGCAGAGGACATTGCTGCTTAGTAGTATCTTTGCAGTTGGGAAGATTAATTTTATGATATTAATTGGCTAAAAGTGTCAATGAATGTAACATACATCATAGGAGGAATGTAGGGGAGGCTTCATGGCAGGACAGAAGTCATGCAATTAGTGTTACTTCACTATTTCAGTAGATAGATACTTGTACGTACAAAAAAAAAAAAATTATGGTTTGAAATAAATTTATTTTAGATATCAAAAGACCAAAACTGAAAGATATCGCACAGTATCTGCAGAATACCTGAGTCAACCAGGAGTGTATGTATGTAACATACCTGATAGACTTGCCCCAAATGAAGGAAACCTTATTTGAATTGAAGTGGTATCTCTGTGGGTAGTAATATAACAATCTAATCTTGAGTGCATACAAATTTTACAGCAGTAAATCTTACAGCCTTCCTATGATGCCATTCAATATAGGAAATGGTTTGTATCTTTAGACTTCAAGCCTAAAGTTAAAAAAAAAAACAAACAAGCCTCCATAGCTCACAGCACAGAATGATGCATAAATGTATGAAATAGCTATGTAAGGTAGATAGTTGGGTCATTGCCAAGAAAAATGTAGATAAATCTGCTTTAACCTCCTTAGATAATTCAGGTATAGATGTATGAATTAAATAGCATTTATAATACAGTTTGGTCTTGCTGATGATGTAGTATTTGTCCAGGTGAATGAATGATGAAAGAGGGAAAAAATATACAGTTCCTGCTTTATGCCCTCACACTCCTTTCTTATCCAAGTTTTAATAATGTTTCTCCAGTTAGTCTTATAAATTGTGTACCTCATTAAGCATAGTAACCAACAACGCACATATGCCAGTAGTGTCCACTTTCCTTCAGAGATTTAGGGTGATGAGAAGATAAAAGGTCTGCCTACCAGATGGAGCTTGTCAGATTAGCAATTGGAGCAGCATAAAGAGCACTGTCATATTGTTTTTTTCTTTTCCCTTCGTTTTTTTTTTCCTTGAGACACAAAGCAATCCTTTTATAACGCATGTGCATATTTTATGGGTTTTTTTAGGAAGAAGGGGAGGAAAAAAGGCCTCAGCAGAAGGTCGCTGGTGGTTGTACCACTAGCAGAGTAGCCGTTGCCTTCGGGCACTTTCCTGCTTTCTTCCTAATAAGGAACATTAGCAACCAGTGGCTCAGGAAAGGCAGAGCCAAATAAGTCTCTTGGGGACAAGTAGGCCACATGAAGTGAGGGCCATTAGACAAAGCAATGAGATTACTGCTCCAGAAAGGGTTTACCACATATATTACCACATAGATTTTACAGGGCTGCCAGCTCACTCAACTTACAAATGTCAAACATGATTTAAAAGGTTATTACACTATCAAGAGAGAAAGAGGATGATTTTCTATCACTGAAATTTCTATTTCATTCTCTTGCACACACTGCATCTTGCAGAGTCCAATATAGCCAAATAACCTGCTTTTATCTTTAATAAGTGTTTTATGGCCCTCAAATTGGAAAAAAACATTTTCGCTTTATTTATATTAGAGAATTTATCTCCTCTCATCACGTAACGGTGTGATAAATATTGCATGTAAGTCAGGTATTGAGAATTTGAAGACTTGTCTTTTGGACTGACTGTATTTGTATGCTGTATGTCGAAAAGGGCAGATATCCTTAATTACTGTGAAATTGGATTGATGTGTTTTAAAAACAGTATGTGCTTTCCCAACACACTGTAAAGCAGTAGTGCTCTATATAGATTCAGATACTTAGATACACTTGTGTCTATTTTAGTAAACTATAAGAAGGTTTTATTGTATCTTATCTTTAAAGCAAAACTGAGAAAAAAAATGTTTTTCCATTTTATATCCCTGGGTATTTTTTTCTAGCTTAACAGGAACCTCTGTTGAGGTGTGCGTTTCATTGTATTTTATAGCTGGGTATCAATTTTAAGCAGTTGCTTCAATACTAGCTACCCTGGTATCATATTTTGCTTCCCAATCAGAATTAAAATTGAAACTTATTAAGTACTGGCTGTTTTGTACCTAGTTACTTTATGGCTTCCAGCAGAGTTGCTAAATTACACAATACAGTGCATCTTTACTTCAATTTTTTACTCACCTAGAATCCATTGCAACATGGAGCAAAAGCTGATTTGTGTGACTGGATATTTAAAAGGAAACCTGCTTTTCTTTTTCTCCTTTCTCCTTCTGAGGCATCTTATTTAAGCTTCTCTAAAATAGTAATGATTTTTCCAGACTTGCTTTCCACATGTACAAATCACTCCCATTCCCACAGTGAATGGGTATTTGTATTTATTTGTATAAATCTGTATAATCTAATTTGCTAACTCCTTGTCTTTGGCTGACTCCAAGTACAGCAGTACATTGGAGCTTGTAAAGAATGATGGGATTCACTGCAGTTTGGGGCAGTAGTTTTTAGTCTTTGATATTCAGATAATACAGATTTTTATTTTTTCTTTTGTCTCAGTCCTAAAGCATTAAATTTAATACTCTATATTTACACAGGTACATATGTATCAAGATTAAATTAAAACATTTGGAAAAAGCTTACTGCTGAATCTGTGCATGAAAAGCAGCGCTGAATTGTTCCAAAAACAGTACGTCTGGTATCTTCATCTGTCACTGGAAGTTTGAGAATCTCCATGTTTCGGTGGGCAAAGTGCCTAAGTTAGAAAGGAACCAATCTTGAAAGAAACAAGAAAAATCACCAAATTACCCATAGAAGTAGAAATAGAGTAAGAAAAAGTAACAACTGATCTTTTCCATCACCATTTTTCTACAAAATTTGTAAAAAATATGTTTCAGATTTTTAAAATAATATTTCAGACCTCTGGAGAGAAGTATGTTTTCTTTATGAACAAAGTGGTTTACATTATACAGAGTGTCAGTCAGCTGGAAAAATCCATGTACTTCATTCTTGTTAGAACTTGGTATGAAAACAAAAAACAGCAAGATGAAAATAAATTAGGACCGCAGGAATGAACTAAGTGCTGTATTTTATCCTGCTCCGTTGATGTTGAATTCGAGTGGCATAAACATGGAAACCTATTTAAAAGATTGCTTGCAAGATATAAATTGCCTGCTTCATTTTGCTTGAGTGCAGAGGACAAAACTAGTTGAATAATAATGGTATTTTTGCAGTTGTATAACGCTTTTTGTCTGAGTATTTCAAAGCACATTGTAAACACCGTCACATGAACTTTGTCAGCTTGTAAATAAGATCTCAGCTTTACAAACTGCGGTAGCAAGGCAAAGGAGGAAAGTGCCAATTGTGTTTTGTGGCAGAGCTTGAGAAGGAATCCTGATCCTCAGCATCCTGCTGAACCATAAGAAATTATGCAGGTTATAACTATCTTTAACAACACAGGCACTCCAAGGTAGGCTTATGTCTGAAGCATAAAGGGAAATACTTTTCAGAAAGATGAACCTTTAGTTTTGTTTAGATTTACCAACTTATAAGTGGATGTATTTCTCAAACTACATTGTTAAGTATCTTGTTGTTTCAAGGGAAAGCACTGAATAAACAGTTTAAATATTCTCAGAAGGCCAAAAGATCTCTCATGAATTTTTCTCTGGGAAAAGAACGCAGCAAAACCCACCTGGCTTATAAAGCTACTTCATAATGGTTTTGAGTGAGGAAAAGTCTTAATTATTTTACAAGGCAACCATGTTTAATGAGAACTTGCTTATCGATAGGAAAAAAAAGTCAAACTTACTATAAAAAAAAAAAAGGCTTGATAATTTATGCTTCCTTCGTATTCCCAAATAAACTTGGGAGAAACAACAAATCATGCTCCCAGACTTAGGGAGAGAGCAGCAGGATTGTCTCAGTGGTAGTGATGCAGACTCTGCACAGAGACTCCCTGAGCCCTCTTGGGTTAACCTTTGTGCGCAATTCCACTGAAAGGAGACATAACAAAAATGAGAACAAGCATATGGTGCAATGGACCTTGTTGCATTTTAGATAGTTTCACCAAACTGGCAGCCATCTGATAGTTTTCTGTTATGTATTTGGGTTTGGGGCACGAAGAGGGTATTTTTTGAATTTTTTGATGAGGTGGTGAAAATCCAAAGTAGAGCTGTAGCGAGACAGTAGTCCAGGTTCAAGCACTTAGGTATGGGCAAAGATGCAACACACAGAGTCAATTTATTACATTTTTTTGAAAAATGTTTGGTTTGTGTTTTCTGTAGTTTGTCCTTTTATGTGAATGCTTAATCTAACTGGATTGTAGCAGTTTGTTGCATGATGCTGGAGTCTGATCCCAGTTGAAACCCTTGGGTACTGCTGCAACAGAAACAATAACGAGGAATTTGTTTGTCAGGTTTCCCTTTGTTTTTAATTGGATCTGTCAACCCCTTTTAGCTGGAATAGATTTCAGAAATGGTATGGTTATGGGACTCTGTGTGGTCAGTAGCTTCAACGGATAGATACTGCTATCAAGACTGGTAGTATTCATTACTTGGCATTTTTCTTAGCACAGGCTTCTGCAAATAAAACCTAACTTTACTGGATGTGTATTCTGGTTGTAGCAATTTATTTGTATAAAGTCAAAGAACAACATTATTATGGTAGCTGTATATTCTGTGTACTACTTTCCAGACATTTACAACTTCTTTTCTCCAAATTTGTTGACCATTAGGGAGAAGGAGACTGGGAGGACAGTAGAAGAAACTGGGGAGATGATAAGTTATAGCTGGGAAATGTCCTTCCTTGCAGGGCTGCTTTGAATGGCTTGTTATATGACTGCAATTATTGCAATCAGTTTCTATTCTTTTTGAAATCCACTTTCATGTTTGCTTATATTTATTGATCTCTGCTGACTCACTGGGTTTATTTATTTACTTATTTTTACATCAGTAACATGTTCTTTTATGGAAATGTTTAAAAAACCTGTGATCAAACCCTGATTCCATTGAAATAAATCACAGAACTTCCACCAGCTCCAGCTCTCCTCGTCATGAATCCCCACCATGCCAGCTTCTGTGGTGAGGATCATTACCGACACTTCCTGCTCCATCAGCTCAGGTCCCTGGTTTCTGTAGTACCACAACGTTTAATGGTCAGTGCAGTAAACCAGTTCATTAAAACACTTTTTTTCCTACATTGCCTTTAAAAAAGTCCCTACAATTGTTGTGTCCCAAGAATCCCTATAAGCAGCAAGATAGATGGGGATAGGTTAGGTTTTTTGAGAGTTTTATGTGCCCAACATCTCTGTGATTTAAATAGGATTAGGCATGTAGGTAGGAGATGAGCGTGTAATGAGTTTTGTGGATATATCCATAGCTTCCTACTGTAGGGCTACATTATACCTTAGTGCATTTCTCCATCTCTAAAAAGACACAGAGAGTCGGATGCAGTTACCTAAACATAGGCATCTAGTGACATTTGAGATATCTCAGGATGTTCATCTCCAGTTGCTGCTGTAGCAACATAAGTATCTGTTGCAGACTCTTTTTTTCAGCCAGCCCTGTCCCCTAGAAATGCCTGAGATAACCAGGGAACTGATTCCCATACCTTTAGGTGTCTAAGTGTAGGTGGCAATGGGTGAGCTAAGTGCCTATTTTAAACAATAAAGACGCGGTGAACACAGTTAATGGGCTCAGGAAGCTACTAGGTCTGTCCTGTTGTTCTCCTGAGGACACAGATTTTATTGACTACCCCTTCACTGCCTTGTAATTAGAGCTTAGGCACCTACCTCATGTGTTACCACTTGCATTTAGGCACCTATATTTATGTGTCCATAATGGGAAGCTGAAGTACATCAATTATTTTATTTCAGTCCCTTTGGGCAGAATGGAAATCACACGGCTGTACCAGGGAATCTCAACTGTTTTAGGAAACCTCTTTGTCATGAATGGTGATGAAAGAAAACAAGATATAAGGATTGCTTTCAGCTCTCAAATGGAATTTGAAGAAATATTAATTAGGAGTCAATGTGTTGTCTTCTGAACTGAGACTACCAGGTAGAGAGGTAAATAACAATATGGAGTTTCTGTTGTCATTTTTATGTGTGGCTTTTAATCCAGTTTAGGTTTTAGAGTTTGTTTGGAATTGCAAAGATAAAAAAGGATTACAGACTATGTGTATTAGCATTACAGTGGAAGCTTGATGGTTTGTTTGGTTATAGATGTAAAGGAAACATTTCACAATAGTCCAGAGGAAATATTTTGGCTTTAGAGAGTATTGATGGAAAACTTTAATTCCAGAAAGTTACTGACATATTGGACAGAGTTCAGCTAAGAATAGCACAAATTAAAGGGCTAAAGGGTCTAATTTACTAAGAATGTTTATGTTAAATACAAAAAGTTTGATGAAGTGATAACTAAGAGGGCTCTAATAACTGTCTTTAACTATTAATGGTGTATGATGCCAAAAAGGAGAGAGTAATTAGCCTGGAGGAACTGGAGGTAAAATACACCTACTAGGATAAAAAGAATAAATGGACAGGTTATGTCATATACTTCTCATGTCCTAGTTGCTTTAATGTTCTCCTCTCCTACTTAAAACTCTCATTTTCACTTCCAGACTGTCAGAAAAGATGACTGACATTTTACTACGTTAGCCTTCTTTTCTAGCACATTCCCAGACTTTTTGTCACCCCTAATATGAAACACTTCAATATTCCCATTTTTCCTTTCAGTGGCTCTGTGTTGTGTCTCTGTAGCCTAGATCCTGACCTTGAATATCTGACCACTGGGACTTATGTTCATAAAGCCCTTTTAATAAGGAGAAATGAGTGCTGAACTAACATAGAAAATGATACCTTTAGCTTTTATACCCCTTCTTACTGATCTTTTCTCCCACTTCTATAAACTTCAGTGCCTCATTTGTTGGTTTTTCCTTTTCCTGCCTCTGTACCTCTTTCCATAGTGCTTTTTATGTATCTGTATCACATTAGAGCTCGCCAAAAAAGCTTGGCAGGTTTGAAGAAGTGAGAGGGTAGCAAATTTTCTGTTGCATATAACTGTAATTTGTTAAGTTGCTGTGATTCAGCTGTTACCTGCACTCAACATGTCTCCCTAAATGCTTAAGTCCAGCACACAGGGCTTTACAAAGACAGTAAATTCAGAGGAATGCGGGAGTGGTAGAGCCGCATTAGGAGGCGGAGAGTGTGAAATACACCAAAATACGAAAAATCATCAAAATCAGAATGAACATGGTATGTTTGGTTCATTTGGTAGTTTTTTTCACCACTCAAACTATAAGATCCTAAGAACACTGAACAACTTCTGCATAGTAGTAAACTCAGCTCTGGAACCAAGCAAAGACTCTGAGTTTCACAGCTGCTAAGCCCATCAGATTTCAGTTGCCTTACATAGCTCGCCATGTGGTCTCTTTTTCTGCCCTGGATTTGCTAAGCACATGCAAGGGGCTTCAAATCTTTAAGCAATCTTGGCTGAGTTACTTTTGGAAAGTTCCAGTAAGCGCTCAGAATTACCTCATTTGCTGTTTGTAGTCAATGCATTGATGTTATCACTTCGAGCTTTCTAGCTAAAGAGATTAGGTCCCATGATGCAGCCTAATGGCATTCATATGTATCTTAAATATATTTTAATAAATCACCACCTAAACCAGTAAATATAAAAATAAGCTCTAATTATAAATTATTCATGTGTGCGTTTGAAAAACGTCGTACTGTTTCTTTGAACTCTTTTCTCGTGTCAAAAGTAGGGCAAGATAGCAAAATATCAAATTTGTCTATAATAGGCCCAAGGAAACACTTTATAAAGTACAGTTTGTACTTGAATTGATAAGAAAAATGGAAGAAAAAAATCCAGCTTTTGGCACAGCCAAGTGACGGGTTCTGTTACAGGGTTCTGTTCCTTCTGTTATATGCAACAAGGGGGTTTTAAATAGACCTTACTGGCAAAGAGAAACAGCAGGGTGAAGGAAAGCTATAAAAAACTCTGGCTTCCTTTAGCTGAAAGAAGATAAAATTCATAGAAAGCTGAGGTATAATACTTGACCACCTAAACTATATTTGCAAAATGGGCATTGTTTCTCACTGAATGCGCAGGTGTTGTGTATTTTAAGGGCAGAATTAGGCACTCTTACTGCATAAACCCTTTTAGATGAAAATTCAGCTTTGGACAAAAATAAAACAGGTGCTGTTTTAGATTTTACAAGCTTCTTTTGGCTGCTGAACTTTCAAAATAATCCTTTAAACTTTATGCAGCGAGAGATAAAGTCAAGCGAGCTTTAGCTCATGAAACTTCATTAGCCAGTTCTAAATCGTGTCAGCTGAAGGGTAAAGAGAACAGTTAGACAGCAAGATTGTAGGTCTGCACAGCACTGCGGGCTGCTCTCTGTGTCCTCCTCCTAGCTTTTCTGCCCGCTGGATAGGAAAGCAGTAGTGAAATACTTCACTGTTTATAATGATGAAGTGCTTGCCCATGTCTCAGCAGGTTGCCAGAAAAAAAGCAGCAGCACAGGCCGGTTTGATAGGAGAGTTCATCCAGGCATTCTCAGCCAGAAATTCGGAAGTTACGATGTATGTGACATCTCTGAGGCTGTGTTGACAGATGACTTATAAAGGGAGACGTACAATTGGTCATTAAGGTGCTAGGTGGTGGATCTAATGCAGCTCAAGCAGGAAAAGAAAGTGGAGCTTCCTTTGTACATAAATCACCGTGTTTTGTTTAGACACCATATATTCTGTCATGGTTACTCCTTGAGTAAGCAATTACTGCTAGGCAACCATAGCAGAAAGACATGCAGAATTTAATTCCATACTAGAAATCAAAGAATAATACCCAGATCTCAGTGGTATATAAAATAATGATTTCCCTTGATAAAAAAGCATTGCACTGGTTTCCTTTTTTGAACATCAACTCTTCTAGGTTAGTAAGACTTATTACAGATATAGAATAAGTAGGGGTTTGTGTGTGGTTTTCATAGATTTTGACAAAGGAGAGCATAGAGGCAGGAATAATTGACTCCCTGGTCTGTGTGTGTCACAGTTTGTCATGGGCAAGGTTGAGAACTAAAGGGACTATTGAAGTAAGGAAGAATTGTAAAGATCAACACTCATGCTTAGTTTATTCACGAACATAAGTCTGTGTTAAAACAGACTTACTGTGTGTGTAAGTCAGCCAGTACGGAAACAATTTTTCTTGAACAGAAGGTATGTAAAATACTGCCCCTGAAGAAAGCATTTGTTTGTCACTGGTGGTTTGACACTACATCGGACTCTCTAAAATTTCTTCACAAGTAGCATATCCCATCCTTTGCCCATCAGACCAAAAGGAAAGGAAGAACATTTCTTCTGTTTGGATGATAATTCTATTTACTGAAGCAGAAGAGTGAAGTGGAAAACTTTTTAAGTTGAAAAAGTGACTAATGTAGGTTCACAATACCTGAAGTCCACAAGCAGTTATTACTGGACAAGAGCAGATCTTTTTTTCAGTCCACTGGGAAGTACTTTTCCAGTTAAATAACCATCTGCAATTTCTATGTATAGAGCTTCAGTGGAAGTATATAAGGTTTCCTCAAATGGTACTGTGAATTTTATATGTGTTAGCGGGCCAAAATGCTTGAGATTCAAAAGAGAATAATGTATTGTTAAGGAAGCAACCATTATATATGTTAAGCCAATTCTAAAGATAACAGCAAAGTGATCTTTTCTAAGTCAAGGACGGACAGCACAATTGCCACGTGTATTGTGTCTCTTTTATGTACAAAGAATTTTACTTTTAAGCAGTATCAGTGTTCAGATTCTTGTTATTGGTAGTAATAGATCTTTATTACTGAAATAACAGCATTATTACTCATTAAATTATAAGAAGGAGAATGTTTAACAAATAAGTAATTTTAAATTTCCGCATATGTGCAAGTATAGGATAGGTGTTGCTTCTGCTGAGGTACTTTTGGAACACGGCATCGTGATAGTGGTCTGAAATGGCCAATTTTATTTGGGTACCAAAATGTACTGACGTACCAATTGGTGTCTTGCAAAGTAAATTGCAAAGGCGATTTATCATGAGCTGAATCATTACAGAATGGCAAAACCAAGTGTTCGTGTAAAGAAACTGCCCATGTTTTTACAGTAAAATGGTCACATGGATAGGTTAGTCTGTTTATTGAATTTATTCCCTGGATTGCATTCGCTTAGTTGCCAGAGTGAATTTAATGGACTTTTATTGGACAATATACCAGTTGGAATCTACTTGCATGTTTATTTTATATATAGTATTTTGGAAGCCAACATTGTTTGAAAATATATTAGCAGGTATATAGACGTTTATATTTATGTCTTCTACCAGCAGGAGTTAAGGCATGAATTTGTCTTCCACTGCCTGCGTGCATTTGTAACTGTCAGAACTTAATTCTGATTTTAAGTCTACATATTTATCTGAGACCTCTCCAGAAACAGGAATCTGACACAGGGTACGGAGAATTTCATCTCACAATAATCATTAGGGTTATGACACTTAAGCAGTAAGCTTTTTGGGAGAGAAAAGTGGGAGAGATAGAAGGGACAAGCTGCTCTGTGGCTGTCTACGCCATACCCTAGTTTGTTAGTATAAAATCTCAGTTTCTTCTTCAGGCATTTAAATTCACTTGAAAAATGTAAAGAATAGAAGTGGAGTGGTGCTTTAAATTGATGTGTTTTATCACATAATACATCTGTGTATTATGTGATACATGTCTTAATCTAAGCAAAAGAGATATTACAGATTACTTAGAGTAAAAGGTGATTTTAAAAAAAGAATCTGTAAGAAACTCTTAACTGCCAACATATTGTATGAAGGATCATTTTCTAGATGTCAAAATTTTCCAGATCCTTAAAATTGCTTCAATATCTATTGTTATTCTGACTCTAATCATGATAATATTTTCTGTGGTTAAAGATGCTTTTAAGTGTACATATACACATATATGTCAACAGGTACATATGCATACACATATATATGGTATCTAGAACTCTAGTTGTTTGCTAGGTGTGGTATTTACTGCTCTGCTGTTTTCCAACTAAAATTGTTGTGGGAAGCACTACATTACCACAGTTACAACTTCAGTTTGCCAAGGCAACCTTTCATAGCTGGATTCTCTTGGGGTTTTACAGACCCTATGAGGCGCGGGAGAGGAGGGAGGCGGTGGCTGTTCCCATACAGCCTGCCTTCTGTCCTCCTGTCCCTGTTTTTGTGGCTCATACACACTGATCCTGTTGAGTTTCTCACTTTTTCAGCTGTCAGAAGCTTGCTGAGTTCTGGCATTTCTGCAGGATTTCCATGAAGCACACTTCTTTTTTGACCCTGAGCTTACGTTAATGCCAGTCAGAATGGCATTGCTGAGTGTGAGTTGCTGACTTGGAATAAGATAGGAGCCACTTGAGGAGGAGGAGGATTCAGGAGATGAATGCTTCACAGGAGAGCATATACTGACTGACATATACTTTCATTAGACATTATACAGCCATATGGAACTATAAGCAGAGAGAAAGATACAGCTTTGAAATTAAATCAGCTCGAGCCTTCTGTCAGTATTTAAAATGCGAACTTTCCTTTCTCATTTCTATTTCTTTTGAATCTTTAATTTTCTGCTGACTGACTGTTTACTTCAAACTGTGGTCCACCACAATAGTATCTTAATGACTTTTCATGTGCAGTCGGTACCAGCGGAGAAGTCCCAAGTCATTAAGCTTTGGAGCTTGCGTCCAAAGACTTGCTCTTATTGGAATTCAGAGTTTTTCTTGGATGATGTTTTGTTTTCAGACAGTTGCAGCTTCCTTCTTGTGGCTTTGCTGGCTCTCAGTTGTGGCAGTTTTTTGAAAGCCTCTCTGGTTGGAAGGTCTGAATGAGGTGAATTAGTTTTCTCATGAGTTTTTTGGAATAATTTAATCTTAACGTTGTGGAAAAGAACACTAGGAAAACAAGCCTGAATTGCAGTGCTTGAGATCAAAAATATCAAATTCACTTGAAGTTCCTTCCAACCTGGAAATGCAGGATAACAATACGATCATCCCTGCTGTCAGTTCACACCAGGTCAGTTCAGGTCCTTCTGTTACATTTAGTGGATTTTAGATCAGGTTTTCGTAGTTACAGATGTTCATGATTGCAGAAAGTCATTCAGTTCCTGACAGAGAAGAAAGAGGTCTCGGGCAAGATTCCTGTTGAAGATTTAGAGCTGAATGAAGTCTCCCTATATTAAGATCCAAGCATCATGTTCTGTTTTGATTATGATACTCATTTTCATAACCTTTTGATAGTAGTCCTAAAATAGCATTTCATTTTTTCTTAATAGAATCTCACACAGAACAAACCAGTTACCTGATATTTGTTGTTTTTCCTCTTACAAGCAGGGAAAAAAGAAATCCATGTGTTTATGTTCTGAAGTCAGAAATGCTGAAATTTCTGTTTAAAAAAAAGTAGTATGAAAATACTGACTACATAAATTATTATTGCAGGCATAAAAGTGTCTGATTTCTGTTGCTATGCTGTGGTTTATTTTTTTCGGTGTTTCAGGGTGTAGCATACTTTACTCAGCAAAAACCAAAATAAAGTGTAAAAAAAAAAAAAAAGAACAAACAACAGACAAGTAAAACCAATCAAACCCCAGTATGATGGCCTTTCCCCTTAACTACATGTGCATCTCTTAAGGGTCTAGTGTGAGCTCCAACAAGCTACCACTGGGACCAATAGTGTTGGACTTTTGTGCTGCTGTATTGAGGGTTTATTAAGAGCTTTGCCCATTTTATTTGGCTTTTTGATGTTTATATGTAGCTTGATTCAGGATTCCACCTTTCTCCAGTGCTCGTTAGTTGTAGTGGCCTTTCTAAACCAGTCTTTTGGGAATGGCAGTGATTGTGACAGATGGTGGAGGAAGAGAATTGCTCTGGGACGCTGCTTCTCGTTCTGTCTCTGTCTCTCTCTTGCCTTCTCTCCTCTTATTTCAGTGCTGATGTTGGATTCCCATGCACTTGCCCCTGGAGAGACACAAATTGCAGTAGTTACTTATGCAGCACTTCACAGTGTACTTGTGAGAATAAACTCTCCTGCTTCTCTTTGTCAAATAGAAATCAATTATGTTTCTATATTTTTACAATTGGATTTCTCTTTTTCCTTCTTGTAACAGGTAATGCATTGAGAGTATTGGAGCCGAAAGACATAACATTGTAGAAAAGCATGTTACAGTTGAGCCAAAGCATTCTTCAGCTGCTTTTCTGGAGTTATTTGTAATTAGACACGCTCTGATGGAGAAAAGTGGTTTTTTAATTCTGGCCTCTAAAGAGGCAAGATTACTTACAGCAATATTCTTCCAATTTGTATGATCAATATACCCTCTGTATTTGTCCAGTACAAATGGGAAAGGCATGCCACTGTCGTCTAAGCTGCAAAAAAACAGTGTTTTGCCCTGAAGAAGCAAAGCAAAACTCAGAGAAATTGTCATGTGGCAGAAAAAGGAAGAAAATTAGGGTAAAAAAATTGTCAAGATAGTGGGAGGCAAGGAAGAAACAGAAGAGACATTAAGCTTTATAATTTGTGTCCTTTTTATGTCTCCTGATTGGTAAGGTAAAACTTCAGCTTTTTCAGTCAATCATGATGTGTGAGATTTTCTCAAGACATTGTAAAGAGCACAAAATCCCAAGATTTAGCATGAGAATGGCACCCCCTAATATTTCTGTCAATTCAGATACATGTTGGAAAAAATGCTTGGATATACCAGGAATGTAATGTAAAAACACTTACAATACAATGTCACAAATGCTTGTGCCATTTATATTATTAAACCTAAACACATTTCTTTCTCTCTAGCCTGCCTAGTACTAAAAGCCAGATGTCCTTTCCTTTATTTAGAATAAAAAAGTAATACAGAGAGTACTGTATTGTCTCCAGTCTTGCTGAGGTGACAGGCATCTTCCTCTCCTCTGTGTCTTTGCAAAGATTAATTGCCTCTTCAAACCCATGTGCATTTTGCCTTCAAAGCATTCTCCCTTTGATCCCTCTCCTCCTTAGCTGCCCATCAGCGCTTGGAATCGTACAAGGGGAAGCCTAAACTGGATTTGCTTGTATATTTGTGAAATTCACTGTGTGAAAGGGTACCGCTTGCACGTTCTCCATTGCTTACGGAGTATTATTGGATTAACTCTAATCGTGAGCTGCAGTGTATCCTGGAGGGGATCTTGGAAAAATGGGAATAGTTCTGTAGTTTCAGGGTCAGCGCTCTGCATGTCTTGGTGTTCTCTTTTCTTAGTTGGGAAATAAAACCTGCTTTTGTGGTCTCTTTCATTTTTTGGAGGCGATCCCCTAAATCAAAACTATATTAATCAGTATACAGTACTAGAGTGGATAATCATAAATTCATATAGTGAATATTGCATGTAAATAAGCTACGTGAAAGAAGTTAAATGAAATACAAATACTTAATTGTAGGTGCCTACCAGAAAATACAGCACACTCGGTCATCTTCTTGCTTTGTATAAACTTGGGACTTGAAGTGCTACTGACTCTATTTAAAATAAGATTGCGATATATATTTTCATATACTTAACTGTAGAGAAAATCCTGCCTTCTGCTGCAGGTATAACCCTTTTTTCCAACTAAATAAAAAGAAAGGTCCATTGTAATTCTTAGGGTCTTAAGGTCTTGTTTCATGTACTAAAAAGATTGGAAAATGAAATTTTACAGTAGATGACTGAACTCAAACCTGCCTCCTTTTTTCCGTGGTAGATTTTCTGATTTGTTTTGTGTTGCAAGATGTTTCAAAAGTTATTCAAGTGGAAGCAGGCATGTGCTCTGCACGCCACAGCATACAATTTTAATTTCATGGCGGGCAATGTTTTTTTTGTTCTTTGCCAGGCCTTTTATGAACATGCTGCTAGATCCCCTGTCTAATAGCACCTGCTGTGCTAGTGATGGGGATATGTATAATGGTATGTCTACCTCGGGAGATTATGGGTATGGTGAGGGCAGGGGACCAACAGGGAGGCCAACGTGTGTGTATACTTTCCAAATTGCTATCTACGCCCCTGGCTAGATTGTACCGTTAAAAGTAGCTTGCTGTTAACACCAGAATATAGAAAGTGAGGATTAAAAAATAACGTATCCCTGCATGTTAATGACTGTGTGTTCTCTGTGCTTCCTAGCAAAAGCAGCAGAAGAATAATAACCTCGCTAAGGCAGAGCTATAGAGCGCAGTCTTTCAAACTGGCAACCATTCCTTGAACTTGGAAAGCAATGCTATCTGTTCTAGCCTCTGTCACCTTAGGTTTCAGGCAATACGGTGGTAGCTTTATGAATTTCACCTTCTAGGGGACTAGTTATTAGGGCAGATGCAACCAGGGAGTTGACAACCTCCTACACACATTGACTGGACTGACATTTGCTTAGCGGTAACAAGCTGCCATAGCATGGTGCCATGGGGGCCTTTGGGCTTGATTTAAGAGTGCTGACACCAACTGCTTGTTATTTCATATTTTAGAGCTGTCACAGAGGCAACTGATGTCAGCATAAAATTATTTGATAGCTCTAAATCATGAGTAAAGTATGAATATATTGACAGCAATAAGCTAGAAATCAAATTGTTGAACCCCTCAATAGGGAGAAAATTGGCAACTGAATGGTGTGCATGCACACACGTGTCACAGGTAGAATATGTAACTGTAGCCCCATCCTGTGCCTTTGCTCTGAAATCCATGTGTATGATTCTATCTTTTCATATCGTAGTATAACTGCTACTGTTATTGCCCAGCAGGTTTTCTAGGAAAATACTGCATTGCAGTTTCCATTGTGTTCCTGCTGAACTTTTATTTGGCAAATTTGGTAATGATAACGTTCTTATATTGTATATGTAAGCGCAATTACATCTATCTTCACTAATAGCCTTCTTGAAAATTCTGTGTTGAGAGGAGGCTTTTGAAGTAGGAAGATAATAGTGGGCTGTTAGGCTCACTGTGAATATTTATGAAGCACACTGCATTCCAAGCCCAAAAGCAGTATCAATTGGTTTACCTATGTCCCGTGGCATTTTCTTAGATTTATTCTGGTGTAACTCCATTACCACACACTGAATCAAACTTGTAAGCTTCAATTGTGGAGTATCAAAAAAGATTTTTTTTTTTTTAAGCTCTACGGTGTTCCTTTTTTTCTCTTCTATCCCCCCGCCCTAAGCCCATCACATGGATTTGGGGAGCTTCTGATTCTCTAATTCTGTCCCAGTATATACCAATTGAAAGCATTTAGTTGTGATTAAAGCAGATTGAATGAGATAATCCCTCTGAGTGAGCAGCTTCAAAAAGCTCAAACACAGCTCTTTGGGGACATGAACTAACTCAACACAAGCTAATTCCTGCAGCATCTCCCATGTGATGCATTAGGCACGTCGCTTACTTGTTTTGTTTACCAGGTCCCATTAGATTTTTTTTTGTTTTGTTTAAGAACTGAATTTTAAAGTAAGCTTTAGCAGTCATACAGCATGGAATTGAACAGTTTATAATTTTTTAAACTGCACAATAAATGAGTATTTCTATGTTCGAAATCAGAGCAAAGATGTTTCTAAAGGAAGCAGTGATGCATTGAGTGATGACCTCTGGAGGAAGGGTAATAATATGCAAAGCACGGGAAATAGGATTGCTTCACTTTCAGCAATCTAATGCTTTGGTTAGACAGTATCACTCTCTCCAAGCCCCACTGCCTGGCCTCATATTTAATACTTTGCACTTTTTCCAAGTAACAGTAGAATAGTAGCCAAGATTTTGAATCTGAGGCCTTGTAAGTGCAGCTGGAGTTGAGAATGTTGTAATGTTGACAGCTTTTTCCAGTAAAGTATTTTCAGTTGAGATTATTGCAGTTGTTACTTGTTTATGTTTAAATTCCTTTCCTCAAATATGTTATAACCATTATTTAAACCTTAAGCTCTGCAACCTCTGTAGATATTAGACTATCTGAATTTTTTCATTTAACTTTTGAATTATTGTAAGGGGCTTTTTCTGCTAGACCTCTCCAGGATCCACAACTGATCTGATGACACTGGTCATGTGCTAGCCATGAGGCTACAGTAGCAAGTGATGCAATTGCTGTACTCTACTGTTCACTGTGGAGGACAGGCTCAGAATTAAAATATTTGTGAATATGAGATACTTTATTACATGTATGTGAACCAAAGGCAGTCTTTGCTGAGTGCTGTGGTCAGTGGAGTTCAGTTCCAAAAGGCGATGAATGCTTCCTTCCGATTTTCTCAAAATTTCTTATGAGATCAATATTACTCTTTATTTTTAACGAGTTCATTTCCTACATTTTTTTTAAGACCTGTGTGTACTGATTTCTCTGCTTTTCTTTCATCTGAATGCAGTCTTGCCTTGTAAACACTGGTAGAAACAAGGATGCTGGTATTCAGAAATCTTATCTGGTTGGTTTTATTCTGAGTCAGGTGCAGAAAGTCAGTCTGTCACCTGAGATAAAAGCTTAGGAGAAATGAAAGGATACCTCTACTTCAGCATCTTAGTGTAGATCAGGACTGTGCTGTTCGTCAAAAAATTAATCTTGTGATTATCCCCTGTTACTGTCCTTTGGCTCCTCTTACAGAGGGATGCTGGGGCATGGGAGCTATGCTCCTTTCAGAAGGAATTAAATCAAAACATGTGTTGCAGGAGAAATTCTAATGTGTTCCAGCAGCCTGTGGACAGGCAAAGTATGGGAGCAGACTAGGTCTACTTTAAAATGGCTCTACTGAAATCGTGTACTGTGTGGATATTGGGTTCTTGGTGCCAAGCCTTTTATTCTACAGATCTAATCCTGTTATACTACAGTTCTTACTAAAGGGGAGGTGACATAGACTAAGGTGGCATATAACTGTGAACGGGGAAACAAGGTGACAGTATTAGCTTTTTTTGAAACGTCCAGATTTTTGCGTTCTGAAAAAAAGCACAACCATTGTGATAAACATATACATATTTTTAAATTCTTCTGCTATGGCAAAAATAGTTGTAATTGAAATCTGAAACTTGATCTCCACATAGTCTCTAATAAGAACTACTTTGCAATGCCAAATTTGGATTGGGGAGAAATTGCAAGCTAAATTTTGAAGCAATTGGAGAGGTCCTTGGCATGTGTCCAGTTGGCGAGTGTTTATATGTTGTGTTAGCTCAGCTCAGTCCCCAGCCTTACAGCAGAGAGGTGGTTGCTGAGTCCAGGACAACTTGCACGTGTGAGAGATTGTAAATATCTTGGCCAAGTGCTACCTACCTCAATTCTTTTATAGCAGAAAACCTAACACACTAGTGATAGGGCAAATTCTGCTACATTTTGCTGTTGCTCACCAACAAAGGAAAACTAAGGCATTAGCTTTAAAAGTTGCATAACTGAAAATGAATAGACTTTGATGTGCCTGAGTAAAAGCAATCATGTATACCAATTAAAGGGGTTCCAGTCATGTGTGAAGTGCACTGTTCATCCAAAGCATAACTTGCCGATACATACCACCTGCAGTTGTAACTAAATATATTAGTGACACTTGATTTTGAATCCGGGGCTGATCTCCTGGACTGATTTTCCCTGGAGATCACACCCCAGAACAGAGATGGCTCCAATCTTCTGTCACCTATAGAAAATGAAATTTTGCCAAGCAGGGAAGGAGATGCTGAGACTTAAATGATACCAATCTCCTTTTGCAACAGGAAAGGGAAGAATCAGAATTGGGGCCAGACTTTTTTTCTTCCAGGGACACGAGAAGTTGTAGCCACTTTAGCAAATCTAGCTCTTCAAGGTTCAGACGTAGGAAATGTTTGTTATTCCTGACAATTTTGGCTGAACTTGACCTCGGCTCTGACTCAGTACAGATCTCTGTACTCCATGGTTTTGAAAGAAATGTGGAAGACAGGAAGAACAAATAAGAGAAGGAAAAGGATCCTTTGAAAAGGAGAAGTACCTTTGCTTTAGCACTTACCAAGTAACATTGATAATAATTCCTGTTACATGGCTGAACTTGTGAGGAAGGAATGAGGGAATGGCTGGTTTAAATAATTTCCCTCTTTTTCACTTAAAAAACGGTACCAATTCGCTGTCTTCATCTTTGGTATATTGTAGGGCCATTACAGAATGAAATTGCTTGTTAGCTGGAACTATTCAGGACTTTCCAAGTTTGACTGATGATGGTTGCCTTTTTAAAGAGATGTTAACACTTGCACATTGGAATTTTTCAGCGAGATTATCACAGGTCAGATGAATAGATGCATGGAGCAGGAGAGGAAATACTGGTGGGACAGAGGGGAACGGGCAGACAAAAGAGAAGGACAGCAGTTGTCTGGACATGAAGCAGTTATCCGCGTAACTGCATGTATGACAGTTTCATTTTTACACTTGGGCTTTGAAAAGAGCCCAGCTAGTAACTACTAATATACTTACTTTTTTTTTTGGTAATCAGTTATCAGACTGTCTAAACATTGTCTAGTCTTGGCCTAGCTATGCTGATTTGTGTTTGTTTGAGCGGGCAAGGAATTATTCCCATACATATGGACCATTCATCTTCAACAAGCAAGAACACTTCCAAACTCTAAGGGAAAATAAGGTTATCTTACAAAAGTTTCTTTTTCTTGCCAGTATTTTATCTCTTCATGTAGTCCAGATATTCTAGAAAGGGAGAAAACCAAGAATACGGATTGTGTTATTTTTTTGAGAGACAGAATTGTTCTCACTTGCCTCACCTTGAGGACTGAAGTCATAAATCTTCTATCAGGTTGTTGTTATAATTTTAAGACTATAGGAAGATAAGACAGGATAAGAATCACTAGTTTTCACATAATGCATCTAGGAAAATTGCACTGCACGAATTGAGAACCCTTCACTTTGTAGGAGGAATCTAGTACTGTTCTTAGTCCCGTGGGATACATGAGCAAAGTCAATTTGATTGGGAGCAGGGAGGGCAGAGTGGTTGGGTTTCTTTTGTTTTTAAAGGTTTTGTGTTGCCCTCTATTGAAGTACCGTATGTTGAAATAAGCTGACTTTAGGCCTTAAGCATATTTTTCCAAAATATTGTAGAACACAGAAGATAGGCTGCTGCTCTGAACCAGTCACTCCCAGCGCCTCTCTTTTTCCACTGGGGCTTCTGGAAGACAAGCATTTTGTTTAGGTATCTGTACTGAAGTGTGGTTATATCACCTGCTCAGTTTTCTTAGTTGGCATTTTGTTTTGACGGACATATTTATGAAATAGAAAGGAAGGAACCTCTGTCTTCCATCACCACTTTTTTTTTTAATATGTTGTATGAAAAGAGAACTACAGTTATGGGAGTTTAATTAGTTGAATCTATTGAATACCATTAGGTAACTGCTCATTGAATTTTTACCAATAAATGGACTGTAATATTACATGCATTTACCTGTAATATCTATCCTTGTAAAACTGAACTTTTTAATTATAATTTTTATTGTGTGAAGTTTCTTGTCTGACAGATCTTGATAAAGGCTCTACATGCATTGTTTAGGGAAAGGTTCTGTTTGGAGCTCCATTAATAATGGATATCATCCATCTGTCTCTCAAAAATGAATTTTCATGATCTCATTGTGCTGAATGTTATGGCTAAAGCTCACAGTTGTCATATGTAGGAAGAAGAATTTGCCTTAGTAGATTAGACCATTGGTCCATGAAATCAGGAATCCTGCCGTCACCGGCAGCCAGTTCATTGCTCCACATATTAAGGACACTATTCTGATCACTCAGTATACAGAATTTTCTCTAATTTGAATGAAAAAGTAGTATGATAGGGCTCTTTCATTTCCCTGCAGGATATTAGGGCACATTCATGGAAACACGTCGGGACAATACCACATGCTGTGAATATCCTAAAGGGGGAAGGAGAAATCTGTTAGAAGAGGAATAGTGAGCAGTACTATCATGCTGTAATGATGTTTTTCTTCATATTTCTTTGAAATCTTTTAATAACTGCATAAATAGCTGAAGCCCTTGGGCAGCTTTAACTTTTGTGGCACCAGTTCAGCAGTAGATCAGCCTGTGCATTAGTGACCTTGGCAGGATTGCATAAACCGTATTTTCACCTGCATAAAATGTTCTTCAACAATTTTTCTTTTGCTTTAGGCATAAATAGTGTTTTCTGCAGTGTCACATTGGCATGCTAGATTTCAATTTCCGTAATGCTGGTCATGAGGAAACTTCTCTGTCCTCTATCCATGTTAGGTGTGCCATGCTCTGTTTATTGTATTATTGAAGGGCTGACGTAGACTGCCTTGTACTGTTATCTCCCTTCTCACATTTTGGATGACATCACTTGGAAGGTTTTGCAGAAGTTCCTTCATATTCTCAAACCTTGACTGCACTGAAGTCAACAAAAGTTTTATCATTTGCTTTTGCAGGGCTAAGTCAGGAAACAGGGAATTTAATCCTGTTATTTCTGATAGTTTTACTTAAGAATCATCCTCCAACAAAGCAGAACCTGGCAGATCTCTCCAGAACATCTAAACCTAAATTTCCTCTGGAAGATGCAGATATCTTGCTGTTTCTGACTGGTATATGAGGTGACAGGTAACTCTGTGGGTGGTTTCTGAGGTGAAAGTTTGACAGACGCTTTGCTCTTCTTCTCTTAACTTGATGAAATAATGATGAATAATGATGAAAAAAGAATAGTCACAAAATATCAATGGAAAGAAAGAAAATTTGAAAACACTCATGCATGTGCATATTTGCATAGCTGTTCCTAAAGGAAACATTCATATAGGAAACCTTTTAGATTTGAAAACTTTTTCAAGTAGAGACACTCTAAGATACTGTGTGACTTGTATAAATAAATACATACTACAAACAGTAAATTACATAGGTCAAAAAAACCTGCCAGAGAAATAGTCAAATTGAAAAGTCTGTGTAACTTACGCGTGTTCACATATGGGTGATCTAAACATACATTTCAAATAAAGGAACGTTGAGGGAGGGAGGATGATCCATGGTTAAACTGCAAGCATGGGCAATTTCTTTTTATATCCTGCCATCCCAGTAAAATGGCAAAAATAATATTTTGTGGATCAGAAAGCTATTTTGTAAATAAGGACTAAGAAGTTTTCCAGAATTAGAGTCACAGTGTCTATGAGTGTACTTTGATTAATGGATCATTCATACAAATGAAATGGGACTGAATTAATTGGAAATGCTATTCTTTCTGAATATTTTGTTTAGTGCCGTTGTTGATATCCCATTCCATTTATCTGTTTCACTTCAAGAACATTTTTGAATACAACCAGAAGTCTGTGATAATTTCCCCTTTTTGATGGATTTAGTAGGTCGATAAAGTTATCCCTAAGCTGTTCTTGGGAACTTCTTAGAAAAAGATGTTAGACAGCAAAAAAAAGAGAAAGATAATGCTCTTGTAAAGAATCAGTTAAAGACAGTCTTCCTTTTCTTCTTCTCATTGGACTCAAAACGTAGGTTTCTTGGATTAGGACATCAACTGATACATATCATCATGTTTACTTCCACTGACTCCAGGAAGGAGAATTTACAGTGGCTGGTGGTCTTGCTACTGATATCATTGCAAAGATCGCCTTCCAAATGTCATCCCTGTGTCTTGTGATCTATACTTAATCTACGTCTTTGGATTTTTGGCCAAGTTGTAGGGGACGAGTTAAACATATACATTAAGTGGATTAATTAAGCATATACATTAAAAAACAATAGCAATGAAAGGCATTATATACTAAGACATGTTGTCTTTGGAAGCATAGAAATAATTTTCAACATTGCAGTTCACAACATTATAACTTGGTGATTAGTGTTGGAAGGCTTCAGAAAAATGAAAATAGCCATGTAATATAAATACAATTGTGAAACACCCAATGCTTCATCAAGTAACATCAAATCTCAAATTGATGGAGTTACCAGTAGCAAATATATCCTCCTGTGGAACATTTGTGTATGCATTTGAAGTATCAAAATGAGAGGTATTACTTGCTTTGGATCACAGGGCTACATTGAGCCCTGAGACTGCACTGGCTTTTATGTATGGGGTTGTGTTAGGAAATAACAGTGCAATACGATATTCCCATACCTAGAACTGGAGCTTGTTGTCTTGGTGCAGCAAATTGGCTTAACATTGAAAACCACATCTACTCCATAATCCTTCAATTCACTAAGTAACCTGAAGTTCCTATTTACATTTGGTTTTGTTTGTTTTTGAAATATAAACATATTCTAAAAAATCAAAACCAATGGAACTATTAGACACTTTTAAAAGAGATTTTTTATTAAAAGAGTAATGCCATTCTTTCTTTTCAAGAATTGTATTTTTTTTCCAATCTCAGTGTTGTTTTTGCAGCCTTCTGTAGCTCTGCTGTTTCTGATGGATCTTATTGTAGTTTACTCCAGAGAAAGCATGAACAGATTTTAGGTTATTGTTTAGAAACTGTCCTTTATTTGCCTATCGTTTTTTAGTTAGGTAATGATTTTCTTTTCTTAACTGCTTTGCGCAGCGTAGAGGTTACTGGTTTTAACCAGTAGATAGCATGCAATCTCTTTGAAAGAAAGGAGAAATGCCCAAGTCAGGTACGCTCTGAGACTGGGTCACTGTCGTTCATTGTCAAAAGCGAGCGGCGTGGGCTGTCACACCGGTCCTTGCCGTCAGAAGTGACAGGTGAATGTCCCTGGGGGCTTTGGCGGGAGCAGCCCGCCAATCATATTTCAAGGGTGCTCATTCAGTACTGGAAAAACTAACCAAATGATTAAATAAACTTAATTTTCCCCCATTCTTCTCAACTGGCCAGTAATTACATACACTTATAATGTATGGAAATATATATTTAATAAAGAGGCTGTGAAGTTACCGTGCCTAGGTGGGCCAAATGTGTAAATGAGGTAGTAGGCAATTTCAGTTTGTGGTCTCTTGCCTTAGGGAGTGTCTTTTAATGACTTCATGTGATGCCTTTTACAGTTTATCGCTGATGACATTTTGAGGACACACACAGTTAGTAGAACAAAGAACAATAAAACTAGGGTATTTTCCTTAACGTGGTTTATATGCCTTCCAAGTTATAAGCCTGTTCCAGCAAACAGAAGTAAAGGGCTACTGTATATTATTCTCCCTGAAGGTAAGAAGAAAAACGCCTTTCTTAAGGAGGAAAAGGTTAGCTATGTGACAATAAACAAATAGTAACCTAACACAAGAAATTCATTTCAAGAAATAAAATATTATTTTATTACTGATTTTATTTTCTTTTAAAAATTTTATTATTCTATTTTATCTCTTTTTATATTTCTGAACCTTTCCAAATTACCTATGTATCATATATATATATATTTATACACACATATATATATATATACACCTTTACTTATGTGTTAGAAAATTGCACGGTGTCATGTGTGCAGTTATACATTGGTCTTCAACTTGGAGCTCCAAGAAATCTTAGATGCACTCATCCCTCAGGTTAGTGAATGCCTGGAGAGTACAGACAAAGATTTTGAACTTGGCTTGTGTGCTTGTTTAAGGAACAAGAATCCCAGCTGCTTTGGAGGGACCTTTTGATATTCTCAGCTACTCTGGATTTCCTTAGGACTTGTTTCTCAGTCATGTCATTTGAATGTCTCAATCTTTGAAAAGCAAAGCTTTTTTATCATAAAGAAATGGGAATACAGCTAAAATATGTGCAAGTGTTTGTGTATATAGACATAATTATTTTTTACATTAATCTTCACAGGATAATATATTTGTATTATCTATAGATACAGTTTTAACAGAAGTACAGCAAATATTCTGACACATAGTTTGTAAATAAAATCTGTAATCACATATGACTCATATCACACTTGCTACATTGTGTGATAAGTTCAAAGACTATTTGGACAGCCTTTTAAAAGTCTTGTATTGTGTTACGTTGCTACAACTTTGGAGTTGCCTCCCACTTGTGCTTACCATAGGAGGCTTACCAGTATCCATTTCAGAGAAATTTCTTTTTCTTTGTGATGGCCAGAAAAGGAGGAGAATGAAACCTAAGTAATCCTTCTGGTTTTGATGTGATCAGGAATTGATGGTGGCAATAGCCAACTACTGGAGGAGTACTTTCCAGGTTTGACAAAGACACAGAAGTCATGCTTAATCACCAGAAGTGAGATTAATGTGGAAACCGTTCAATAAAGTCATTGAGTGCTTGGCCAAGATCTGTTTACATTAATAAAGGTTACAAATAGATACCAAAACGTACCTCAGGTAACCTGCACAGTTACTAGGTATGTGTTGTTATTAATCAGACAGGTATAAATATTCTGCTGTCCAAAACATGAATGTCTGGTCTGTAAAAAAAAAAAAAAAAAAAAAAAAAAAAAAAATCCTCCATTAAATCATAAAGTGCTTTAAAGAAAAAAGTGTACTCATACAGGTAATAATGGTTTCTTTCAGAAATTTTCCAATCTACCTTAGCAAAAGCCAACGGCTCGCTGAATCAGCCACAGTAAACAGGAAGCTTACTGCTGGAGTTAATGGTTTCACAAATCCTGGTACTCTTACGCCTTTGTTTTTCCCACTTAATAGGTGATGAATTAGTTGGGATTGACTTGACAAACTGAGTATTGCATTGCAAATTTTGTTTAATTAGCCCTTCACTAATTGTTAATAGTTAATAGTTAATATTTTGTCTTGTTTATTCTGCACATGTGGCTGCAACGCTCTGATAGTGTTCAGCATTGTGACAGGGTTTCAGTAGCTGGCAGCTGCCACTGGGTTTATGCTCTTCTTCAGGACATCCTCTTTGCAGGATGATAAGACCTCAAAATAATAATTGCAACAAATTTTGTTGGTTCCCTCCACAAACAGAGTTGCTGATCCTTCTGGTCTCACAGCTTCAAATTCTAGAGGGTCCTGCGACTTTTGCATTTCTGCTCTTTTCTCCTTTTTTCTCCCTGCGTGATAGTTTTTATTTTAGTTTTAGTTTATTTTGATTTTCTTTTTATCCTGGTCACAATTTGTTCTCCATGTGTAATTCCTCTTATTCCTGATAATCCTTTTATTCACAAACCTTATTGAATCTGATTAGATCAGACAGGGGAAGGGAACATTTCCTGGTGGAAATCTCAAGTGTTGATGCTGCTCCATCAATGGAATAACTTGAATCAGAATGGTACTGCATGGAAAATGTATAGGTAGACATGTTACCATTGACATACCTGGGAATTTCAGTTAAGTGAAATAGAAAAGCTGGCCATTGACGGGGTAGTGGAAAGACTGTTCCAAAAATTATAGGCTAGAGTGCATAAGACACATAAAGGGATGCTGACTTTGAGAAGAATCTAGTGAATTAGGAAGCTCAATTGCTCCTTTATTTCATGTATCCCTGTACCTGGCATAGCACTTGGAGCACCACAGCTGTCAGTTCCCAGTGCAGAGCTCCTGTGTGTAATGCAACATCAGTGTCAAAGTGTGATGCACGATTGGATAAGGTGTCATTCTCTACACATTTTTAGTTTGCTTAAAAAATTTTATTCCTTCCACTGCAAAGTTGAGGGGGAGGGTGGGAAGGGATAAGAGGAGTAATTTATAGCTGCAATTGACAAAAACAAGGATTTTTAACTCTCGTGTAGTGCAAATCAAGTTAAATTAGTTGAGTGTCTGTTTCCATGCCAGCAAAAGCTGACTGAGTCCTTGCCTTGGAGCATACATCCCAACAAATCAAATGGTTTGCATTGTGCAATAAATCTGTAGGTATTTGCTGAAGTCTAATTCCACTGTCCTTGAAATGCTCCACTGAACTTTTAAGATTTTAATAACTTCTCATTATTAGGAATATTAATGTCTCAGCTTAGATGGTGGACTGTGAAGGGTTAATTTCTATCCAGGTCAGAGATCAAGGGTTCAGTCAACTGTCATGAGAATATGAAAGAGAACAGTAGAGACCTTTGAATGACCCCCTTTAAAGCAGATAAACTTCCAAAAAATGTTTGACAGTAATTTTCTGTCCAAATATAAAAAAAAGGTAATGTAATTTCTGCAACAACTGACAGCACCATTGGTTTCTCTGTGCATCTCTCCCTGCTACTTAATCCTCACTGAGTTATGATACAGGTTATCAGAGAGATGAATGCACAAATACAGTGTTCTTTAGAAATGAATGTCTTTGATTGTACTTTAAGTGTGCAACAATAGCCAGTAAGCTGGCAGTTTCATATATCTTCCAGTCCTCAGGAAAGCACCCACGTTTTTCTGAATATCTGGGCTGTGATAGGCAGAATAATTTCCATAACAAACGGTTCCAGTGTCATGTACATGACTCAAGGGAGGCTGAAGCCTCACTACTCACTTCAGCTGAGCTGTGTCTTTTTACAGAAATCGAGAAACTGGCCTGTGACTGCCAAGAAAATCAAAAGTCCACAAAAGATGGTGCTTTTTTAGCTATTTGTGAACATTGTGGGAAGAGAGGAAAAAATACTGCCAAAGGATTCTAGTCAAAAGGTTCATTTGTTTTACTGATTTTAAGTGATATCAATAATATCACTTAAACCATGGCAGACAGGGAACAGTGAGTGTTAAGACTTTTTGTGGGAGATAAATGTTTTCTTATTGAACTGTTTTACTTGGGTTTTTTTGTTATGTAATGCCAGTGTTTTCCTATTTATGTCATTGTAAATAGAAGGGGTATATGTAAAGTTATTTTTCTCTCTCTGTTTTTCAAAGAAGAGAGCGGTTATGAAAGCATGTTTTGTTGGCCCGTTTATTTTCTTTTTTAAAAAAGGAAGTTTATTAAAACTGGTTTGTGTGAGCATCAGCATATTATCATAGCAATTTTTCACATTTGTAAAGCAGCTGAGCATATGCATTGATGAATCGTGGCATGCATGTATTAGGATAGAAAAATCCACAACCCATAAACCAGAATGTAACGTTTTCCCATTTCTACTTCAGTGCTATCCCTGAGTTACGAGCTTAGTGAAGGAAATTCTCTTTTCTTGACCCCTTTGGATAAGGTGGACCCCTCAGCTTCAAGGTTGCATGCTTTTATTTGTCATATTAATAGGCATGGAAAAGCAAATCACGTTTCAATTAATAATGCCTTCTCTTTGTACTGTCTGTGTTATTAAAGACTGAAGTGAATGCAAAGAATGCAACAATATGAATACAAGGGTTCTTCCTTGATTTTCCCAATTAAATGGATTGAATTGGCCTATGTCTGTGTGACACACCAAAAAAGATTACCACACGTCTAGGCTTAGAGGCCTCTGGATAGGCTGAGTGAAATACGTAAACTACAAAGGAGCTAAAACACTATCACATAAAAGAAATCTTTGAGAATTGAAGTAACTTCTTATCAGAGGTGCTATTTTAAGGTCCATATTTACATGCAGAATAAACTCAGATAGACTGAGACTCACTTTCCAGTATTTGATAATTTGTATGTTCCTCCAATCTTGTGAATAAATTTTGACTTGTGCGAATGAATAATTAAGATCTATTTAATAAAGATGTTGCTGTCCTTTTAAAATCACTTGCTATAGCAGAATGACTAACAAAGCAAGTGTTTTCTCTTTCATATATAGGCTTGGTGTGATTCTGGCAAAGTCAGCTATTTGATAAATGCCAAAGCTCAGCCAAGATTTGGGTTTTCTAATGACGGTTCTACTGTATTAAATAGCTTTTTAGCATGTTTATCTATGAGAGGAAATATAATTTTATGAATTTACAGAGCAGACCACATCTTGGAAGAGATCGGAATCCAAGTATGGGAATTGGTGTAGTCACTATAGCTTCCTAGCAGCCCAGCAAATGATCTTAGAAAATCTTCTGAAGAGATACTCTTTCCAAATCTGTGTCCTTTCCAGGTTTGATGTGGAACTGAAATATTTATGTAGGCATAGAAAAGGATGACTTAGAGATGAAGCCTGTTGCTTGGCATCATTACACCATATTGAAGAGATGGTGTTAAAAGAAAAGGTGCACCAGTATAGTGTCTTGTTGGTTTGATTTCAGCCGAGTATACGTGAGCTAGTGTGAGCACCCTTTATTTCTTCTAATGAGAAACCATTTCTTTTAGCTCATACTACTATGGCTACACTTTATCCCAGAGAACAGCTTTCCTTTTTGTAGCTGCACATCATGAATAACAGCTTTATTTGGTGCCAAATGAGATGCCCTGATTTGTGAGCTTTCCATAAACATATCTGAATTGTTCAATTTCCTTCTCATTGCATAATTTCCATTTTGGCCTTCTGCCTGCTGATATTCAGATAAAGAGTGCATTCAAGTCATTTACAAAAATGCTGTGAAACTGTTTGACTGTAGCATGCTATCAAACATAACAGGATTGTTCAATTTTTATTTATGTGTAATGTAAGCACTATTCACCATTTTCTTTTAAGAGCTACTTTAACAACTGTCTTGCTGTAATAAATGGTAGCAGAAAAAAAAAAGAGCATTGGAAGTTACCTGCTTAAATGAATATATTCTATGTTCGTGACAGAATGTAACATTGTTATTTATAGGTTTGTTTTAATGCTTTTTTGTTTGAGGAAACAAGCAAGATAGCTTATTGTTTTCTTTTTTGTTCCTTTTCTTTCATGTCCTTTCAACATGGTGATGGATTCCTAACATGGAACTGCTGTGCAAATGGCTTGGCTTTGCTATAACTTCAATAGGTAAGTGAATAATACTGAATTACTACTACTTTTGCTGCAACATATTTTTTTCAAATTTAGAATGTAAAAGACTTAAAATGAATTTCCAAAACAGCAATGAAAACTTGATTCACATTAAATCAGCAAACAGCAGACTGGATTGATAAAGGTGAAATCAGCCTAATTCTTCCTGTTCACAGGGAAAAGTTATCTTGCCATATTTTGGCCTCATTGTCAGGGTAAATGTCAGGATAAACCTGCTCCACTAATTGTAGTGTAGCATTTATTTAATCTTCATGGTTAAACCTGAAGAAAGAGTCATAATGGAAAAGGAAATTTTGTCTTGGAGAGTATATTCCATACTCAAGGAATGTGAAGAAAATTATAAGAAAAGAAACCCTCTCTTCAGCCACTAAATTACAGGAGTTTTCTTTTATCAGTGATGTTTTTATATATTGAGCTAGGAAGTTCTTGATGGTGAACGTGATTGAGAAAGGGCATCAAAGCAAGGTACACAAATGTGAAAAACTGTTTTCTGAAATCACTCTATCCACTGAGTAAGTGTCCATTAGGTACCTTAGTTACAGTGCTATTGACTATTAATTTATAGATTAAATATGGCAATATAAATAGTAGCAGAATGGTCTTCCTGAGGGCATAGATGCTTACTAGGATTACTCTGTGTCCAGACAGTTCTTGAGGTAGCCTTTTGTGCATGTATAGCAGAATGATATTATATATTAAAGAAAAACAAAACAAAACAAAACCAAAAAAACCCACCAACCTGTACTTCATACCACAACTAATGGAAGATTCCATTGTATCGTATTTAGTGTTACATCGCCTATCAATCTGGCAAAGCTTTTTTTTGTAAATATGGACTTTCTGTGTATTTGAGTAGTTTTATTTTGGCTCTTGTAGAGGCTAGGAAAGAATGATGGGTCTATTTGTACATTTAAGTTGGCCTTTGAAGCTGAATTCATACAGACCTCCTCACCCTCAAGCTCAGGCTATGTCCCAGCACTGCCATGTAGGAGCTGACTGTGTCCTGGCAAGAAGGATGAGGAGAGGACCCTGACAGCACTGACCTGCGAGAAAAGCATGTGCATGCTTAGTTACAACTGAGTTTAACTGATGCTTAAAACTGTGTTTCTTCAACAGTTCTTTGCCACTTCATAGCTGAGATGAAGGGTTGCAATTCAAATACAGGAGCAGTAGCACTGGAGGTTCACTCATTTGTGTTCTCTTCAAACATGGAGCATAGATGTGTCCCCATGATGACAGTTACAGCAACAGGACTCTGGGCAACATTTCTGCAGCTGCACGCAACCAGCTGCAATATAATGCTGTGTGCTACAGATATTGTAACGGCCTCTTGAATTTTTTTAGACTATGGCGAGGAGAAAGATGGGAAAACCGAGCAATCCTCCTGTTGAGATTGTGTTCTCAAAAATATCAGTGTTTGTTGTTGTTGCCAGGAGCAAAATTTGGCCTGTGATGTTGCTAGGGTCTCGCAATTAGCACACTTACTGCATAGTATTTGCTTTGCCTGTTTTCACTAAGTAGCCAGCATTTGGCGGAACAGATATGTCAGTTTGTGTTATTACAATAGACACTCAGGAGAGATGTTACAATGGAAAGGATATACTTCAGAATACTGTGACAGGGAAAGCTAAGAAACTATGTAAACATGCTATCTGTTAAGCAGATAGATTATTTTGCTGTACAGCTCCTTTCAGTGTATTTGATATATGCGGACAGGAAGAAAGAAGAGTTGAGTGCATTGTGCTTGTCTAGGTACAGTACAATTGCTCAACATTTTTTTTTTCTTGAAAAACCTGACACTACTGTACTCCAGACTGGAGTTACAGGGTTCACCAGGGAAAGAACAGCTGGCTTCTTTATTAGATTTTATGTCGTACATAAGGAGGCCATGTTTCCCATTGTCAGAATGTAAAAGAAAATGAAAGCTCTGGGCATCATTAAAATCTTGGAAGTGTAGTATGTGTCAGTTCCATTCCCACAACACCTGGATCAAAAGCTTAGCGTGAGGCCACTTAGCAAGCAAAAACAGACTGTTTTCCACACTTCAGGTTTTTGGCATTAAGGTTCCAGTAACTTTCCATTTACACTACGTTCAGCAATATTGTCTTGGGTATCGTACTTCTGGAGGGTATTGAAAAAGGAAAGTAGGCAACTGTAGAAAATAACTTTTTTACTTACTTCTGGATATCTTTTCTTCTACACAGTGAATTAATACTAGCAAAAATTTGAATTAGAAAAATATGTGCTTTGATGCAAAGAGTTAATAGAGAGGCGTCTCTGGGTTTGGGGTTTTTTTTGCGTTTTCACATCTTCTAGAATGCAATGCACATTACAGGTCTTGAGTTACGCAGTTCCGCCCTCACCATGAGGTTTGCTGAACTGGGTGGGTTAATAGAGAGAGAGAGAGAATTGATGCGATCTTTCTTTTGAGTCTAGTAATTCTGAAAGACTACACATTACAGAGCAGAGAGGAGTCAGACCGACTTTTAGCAGGTTTTGTGCAAGAAGATGGTGAAGGTTGTTACACCAAGATTGAGAAGAGATACATGGTAACGTGAATATTTTAGGAGAAATCAGTGACTTTTATCAGTATTCAAAATGCTCAGTGAGTGTCCTATCAATGCAACAAATTAGCCATGTAACTAGAGAAACTGTCAACAAGAATAGGAAAGTATTTTTACCTTTCTACAGCTTAGAATCATATGTAAGATCTGGGGTGCTTTTTGCTGAAAATGTGGGATTGCAAAGAATGGTTCGGCAAAGAAAAATGAGGCTTATACTTTAGAACTGTGCATAAAAGACTGTTGAAATAAATCGTTTGCTCAAATGGGAAGTTGCAATGGAACAGATCCTTGTGAAAAGAACCATTATTGGTTTATTGTGGAGATCAGAGACATTATTCTGAGAAAATAGTAAATAGGAGAGAACAGGAAAATTCAGAAAAAAACATGTAGTATTCATAAATTGGGCAGGGTCTTAATAGATTATCTGTCCTTCCAATGTCACAAGAGAAGTGTTTCTCTTTGTCTTGTAAAATTGGTTGAACAGTCAGAGAAAGCAAGTCAGACACAATGTTTGGGACTGATCACGTCTGGAGAGAATTTGTGGAGCCAGTTGAAGTATACTGAAGTAAGCTGGGGAAGTGTTAAAAATGTTTGATGTTTACTGACATGAATCTTTTCAAGCAAACATTTTTAACTTCTATATTCCTATTATTATTATTACTACTACTACTATTATTATTACTACTGTTATTATTTTTATTATTACTACTACTACTTCAAGTATGAACAGTCTGAGAGACTTTCCATCTTTCTCCTCATAGTGCATTCTAGCTCATGTCATGGCCCAGCAGTTCAATCCCATAACAACTTTGTAGCTGGGGCAGAATTTATGAGCTAATAGTATTCATGTGCTGCTTTTTGATTCCTGTGCCATTAAATATCAGATTATATATTATTTCTTTCTGGTTTTTCCTCTTCTTGCCTGTGGCTTAAAGTTCTACTGGATATGGTCTCAGACACTGGAATTTCTGTAGTTCACTACTTTCATTTATATATGTGTATATACGTATAGGTGGAGGGGGGGGGCACATATGTATATTTGCTTTAGTTGCAAAGTGCTACTAACTTAGTTGCTACTTTACATCAGGGACATGTTGTAGAGAGACACTGAAACATTAAGAATCACTTAGCATTGAATACCAAGCAATCACCTGTTGTTTTTACCTTACAGCTGATTCCTCTCTCTCTTTTCGTTTCTGCTCACATAATTTTATTTTGTCTTACAAAGAGCATTTTAGATAGGTTATTCCCTAGTAGACTGGCTGGCTGCTGCTTGTTAACTGTAGTCTTAATAAATAATTTATGAGATGCCAAAATAGTTATGAGTGAGAGCATTGAAACCCATTGGCTTCCTGCAGCAGTCTTAAATGGTGTTTCTTTCTAGAGCCATGCATGATTCACACCATGAAAATTTAGTGAGGAACATGTAATATTCCTCTTGAATGATAAGCATCAAATTTCCAAAAGTCTGGCCAATATTGTACCTTATGAAGACAGTAAAGAACATTTCCTGTCCTCAGGTGAGAAGTCATGATGTTGAGACAGTATTTAATATGAGTGATTAGTCCGAATCAGCAATTCATGTTCATCAGTTTTGCCTGGAAAATTAGAGCAATAGTAGAAACAGTAGATAATGGATTAATCTCCAGGTTTTGATACATTTGTGCATCTACATAAAGATACTTTCCGACCATTTCCCTTCAATAATGTCTGTAAGCGCATTTGTGCTCATCACAGGAAAGAGCTACCAAAAGTGCTGTAAAGGCTTCAGTTTCTAGTTAAGGAAATATTGGTTTGCAATAGGGGTGTCTGTAGCATTCCAACGAACCCACAGCAATATCTCCTGTTGTTTTGAACACATGACACGTGGCCTGAGGAAGCTTACTTGGTTTCACCAGCCTGGGTGTAGCATGTGCAGTCATGGAGTCAATGTGGAGTCACCAGTGTGTTGTAAATTCACAGCCAAGTCCTCTGGGCTATAATGTCTTCATTTAGAAAAGTCCTTTATCAGAAATGTGGAGGCTTTATGAATTATTTGGATCAATCTCTCCTATCAGGGTTTTCTCTAGTCCATTTCTCATTAATGGTCTATTACAACTTATATCAGCATAGTAGATCTCTGCAAACTCCCACTATCTGGCCTTATTTGTCATGTATTTTATTGACATCTATATTTAAACACTTAATACTCTTCATTACACTCTCAGGGTCAGTAACAGCAGGCCATCAACGTAAAGCAGCTCAGAGCCATCAAAACTAAGCTACTAACTTATGTCGCTCTAAAGATGTTGCTGTTGTTTTACCCTCTCTGTATTGGTTTTCATTCTGCTGCTTTTGAACAGTGCATGTTTTTTAAAAGCAAATTGATTAAATCTCAGACACTTTATTAAACATGAGCTGTTGTAGTGGGCTTAAGTGGCTGGTTGAAATTGTCATATGGAAAGCTGACTTTTCTGAAATATTTTCTTTAAAAAAGAAATGCAATTCTTTTCTTGGTATTAGATGAGGAAAATATGGGAAAATACTGAAGCATCTACATAGTAAAACAATACAAAATGACAAGCAACACCAGGGTGTCCAAAATATATAAACAAAATCTGAGTTTTAGTCTATGATTGAAACTTCCATTCTGTTTAAAGAAAACAAACAGGGAACAAAAAAAAATATGGAAAGTTTTGACTAACTCGGAATGTGAATTTGAAAAAGAAATGCATTTGCATGTCACTTTTTTTGGTCAAAATAGGGTATAGACACTTAAAGGCTATTTCAGAAAGACAGAAAAGAGAAATAGCAGGAAATGAGTTTGTGCCTGCCTCCTCTTAAAAGATGTATACTTTTCAAGTAAACCATTGGAAGTGCTCTTGAAACGTACAGTGTGACCATTGCAGCATGCAATGGTGGGAACTTCTTTAGAAGATGACCTTTTTCCTGAAATGTTTTTTTTCCGTGTACAAAATAGGCATGTAATTAGCAAATGACTATATGTGCTTGCCTTAAAAAACAACAGTAAGCTGTCCATACTGTTTTTATAGACAGTTTTTAGACATCTGAAGAATAACCCATTCGGTTTCTTCGGTGAAAGTCACTTTGGTACGGAGGAACCACTGGTTGCATAAGGCGTGCATAGGCATACCAAGATAATAGATTTAGACTTGGAAACCTTAAGAAAAACCTGATCACCATTGTTTCAGCTTTGGGATGTTCTTCTGTGTTTAAATAGTAGAGAGAAATGTGGTAATATGTTGAAGTATGTTGTTACATTTCTAGGCATAATAGTTCTCAGCAATAGAGGCTGTAGCATGGTATAACCATGTGTTTCTGCCTTGCTTGTGTCTGCTATGTGTCATCTGGCGGCTAAATTAGTTACTTTTCTTGCCGTGCTCTGAACTGTTTAAAATATGGGGAAATCTGTGCTTCTGAACTTCCTGATGTGGATCCAGGAGCCTGGTAGCCCTAGCACTATGGGGGACTTCTATGGAATGTATTATTTGATAAAATAATATATTTTATGGCTATTATTTTTCTGTACATAAAATAATTAGCTTTTTTTTTTCTGTTCTGTGGGAATTGAACGCTTATATGAACATCATCCTTCCATTTTACCTCAATATTTTTCCTATTAAAAATTTCTTATCTTTTTGCCATCTATAGAAGTGACTGAGAATGTAATCAGTCATTAAAATGCGTGTTTTCGTCTCACTGATTTTTCGAAGGGGGACTTGACATTTGCATTCAATTTGATCATACCAAATTAGGTGTGTATATAGGCTCTTGGACTGATGGGATCCTGAAGCATGAACCTCTTTCCACCCCTTCCCCTGACTGTTTTTGAAAGAAAAGCGTGGTGGGCTGATATATATAGCAGTGTGTAAAGCAAATAGTTGGAGAATGGAAGCACCGTATTTTAAAAGAAGTAATAAACTGGTATGGACTAATAAGTAATAACTGAGACTTTGGTACCTTTCTTAGACGAGCAATAAAAAGAACATTCAACATGAAAAATTAAAGGTGTTATGGAGATGTTGAAAGTGATTTTCTGTTTCTTACTGAGGGATTATGAGAGAGATGAAGGATTCCATTCTTTGAGAACCAGAGATAGTAATTTCTCTAGCTCTATGGGACATACTATAGTTAGGAATGAAACTGTGTCTAATAAAATCTGAGGCTGAAATATTACCTCTGGCTTCCAGAACTTTATTCCTTTTATCCTCTCAAAGGAATGCTACATTCCAGTTAACCATCGGAGTACCAGGGTTCACCAGTGCTTGACAGTTATTTGTGATATATCATCTGTGTGTTTCTGTGTATGTATGTACCTCTGCAGGATTTTTCTGAGAGCAGGGGTGGAGAGGGAAAAATGTTTCTTATCTCCAAAGTTGAATGATAATCTAATGAAAAACTTGCAACACAGAGAAGCCTTGCTGTATGTGTTAACCATAATTTTTCCTCACAAACGTTTTGCTAATGAGACTATTAAATCATTACTGAGTAGTAGTATACTACTTGCATGTACACATGTTCAAGGGTCATATGAATGTCAGACAGTAATGCTCCAGTTGTGATGATTCTTTGTGTACCCAAACTATTTGTAATAGATACACACAAATTTTAACCTCCCATGTTGCCAGAAAAGCAGGAATCCTGCAAGGGTGACATTAAGAACATAGAAAGGACATTAAGGCTGCAGCCTTATTTACTAGGCATATGTTCTTCCTGGCTTTGCCTGCTTTGTGTAAAACATCTTGCAAAGGACAAATTCCAATACTGAGCTATCTAAAATGTCAAAATAACTGTTTAATTTTGATACAAATGTAATACATTCATCCTCAATTCATGCTATTTTGCGTTCTTCAGTCTTTTCCCATTACTTCCATACATTTCCTTTCTGATTTTCTTTTTTTTTTCTGAAATGTGGTTAGAAATAGCTTGCATGAGTTTTCATTGTCGTGCATTTTCAAGGTGAGGTTACTAGGACAATATTTTACAATTGGAGCACTTTCCTCAGTAAACATTTTAGAAGGTGTATTGGCTGTGGAATTACTGAAATGTGTTATCACCAGCTCTCAAGGATTACAAATACCTCTGAATTACACTCTGTATTTTTGGAGCCTTATCCAAATCTCGTTAAACTCATCTAAAATGTATGCTTGTAGGTCAGTTTCCCTGAGGGAGGTTGCTTAAGGCAATCCTAGCTAAGGACACACTTGTGAGAACTGCGAAATCATGGTCTCTTCAGTTAAGCGCTTCCGATTCTGTCATTGCTTCAATGAAGGCTTTTTACTTAAATTGGTTATGAATAAGTTAAGAATGTAAACTGAAGCAGACATATGGAGATAGAGAGAAAAGGAGGGATGGAGGCTTTCAAGCAAAATACATAGACTTTAACCAGTTCCTGGTCGGGATTTATCATTGTTGCAAGGACAGTAGCTATAATTTGTTTTCCTTTAGGATACTCTGTTCCATTGCTGGGGTGCTGCTCTAAAATAGTACTTTGAGTTTGGTTTCTCTTCCGCTTCAGATTCATTTGTCTCCATGAAATGCGTAAGAAACAGACAATGGTACCCTATAACAATTTTGCAGTCACTTTTCACAGTTGGAAATGCTTGTTAAGATTGCAATGGCAGTAAAGTAAAGAATGAAGCCCTCTTTAACTACTTATTTTTCAATGGATAGTATATGTGGCCAGCCTTTGTTTCTGAGCGTGCCCACCTTAGAGTTTAGAGATGATGAAGACAAGGTACATTTAGTCAATAATCCTAAATGCCAAAGTGCACTTTTCACAAATTAATTTAAAATTTACAAATGGAAGAGAGAAGCTTATTATTTTACTACTTCCTTCTCTCCTGCAGTTGTAGAGTTCACTTTAAGGACTGTTCAGCTACATTTTTCTTTTACTTTATCCAGCTAAGTGGATATTTTTTATTCCATAAAGGAAGGATCCCTTCTAAAAAAAAAAAAATATATATATATATAAAATCATAAAGGATTTCTAATTTCTGGTAGTATTCTGAGACAGGAAGGGGAAGAGATGGTGAGGAAGTAGGTCTTGGCTTATTTTAATTCAAAGATTAGAAGTAAGGCAAGTGTCTCACTAGATTTTCCATAGTTCAACTGACAAAGAAATTTACTTCACAAGGGGTGAAAGCTCTGTAAGTTTTCATTATTGTCCTGAATAAATACCACATACATTTATGAACTGACTGAATTAAGAAAGACTTTGTTAGACCTCCTCGATACTTAAATGCAATGGAGATTTTTCTGCAGTAATTCTACTGATTTATTGTACAGCGTCTAAATCATGAGTCAGATGTGGCATTTCATTGGAGTAAGCGCATAATTAAAGTGCAATATGTAATAAACCTAGAACTTTTTCAGTAGGAAAAAAACCCAACCAAACACAGATTTGTCTTAATTATAAGAGGAAAGAACTGAACGCAGCAAACATTCTTAATTAGACCTTTCCAGTGCTCTTTTACCAGGTATTTTATATAAACATGCACAAACTGTGGACTTCTTTCTTTTACCCTTCATTTTACATTTTTATATTCTAGAAACTGCTTCTCTTGCAACAGAAGTAATAATCATGTGGGACATCGCCATTATGGAACTTTATCATTAGGTTACAGAATTCTTGATTAAAGCTACAGTATAATAGCTATTAAACAGCGACAGTTACTGACAACTTTAAGAGCAAAATTGCAGGGAAGTATAAAGGGCATTTTGCAAATGAATTGTATCCTTACAGTTCAGCTGCGCCTCGAGAAAGACAGTATCCGAGAGATGTGTATTTTGATGGAGTAAGCTGCAGAAATTATAGTTTCGAGCAGTATCACAGCAGGGAAAAACTGCCGGGCAGGGAGGAAGGGAAGAAGGTGACCTGCTTCACCTCTGGCCAGCTGAACTCCTACAGAGCATCAGCGAGACCCGGCCTCCAGAAGGGGTCAGTGCATACCAGATAGAGCCTCTGAGCTAGAAGCAGAGGCAGAGTTTAGAGACAGCTAAGTGTATTGCCATTTGCAATATCTTCTGCCTGTATAATGATGCTGCTGCTCTTATCAGTTTCACAGTGAGGAGGGAAAGTATATATTTAATCAAGTCGAAGGCTTAGTCATGTCTCTCTGATGCATGGTCTCTGTCCAGAGAGACAGTTGGGGGAGGTTCAGATTAAGATGAGCTACGTATCTAAATTCCCTTTACAGTCAATAAAACCAATGGAGCCAAGAAAACATCTTAAAGCAAACCTCACCTGGCTGGCTTACAGAATCTTTCCAGACCCCTTTGACTATATCGACTAGATCTTGGTTGACGATCATGGGAGTTTTGACACCGATCTCACATGCTGACCTCAACTTTTAGCTCTCTATATTTTGTGCTGAATCCCATCAGCTGACTTTAACAGCAGGACTTAGTCGCCTTAGCATAGGCTAATATTTATTAAGGATACTATTTTAAAAGCCATCGCATATTCACCTCTTCCACAACATCCACCTACCCAGGAGTGGGTTTCCCTTAAATGGTATGTGCCAGCCCTATGCAGATGTCTTAGATAGCCCCAGCCATCTAAAACAGTACTAGACACGTTTTACTGAATTGTACGCCAGCCTTATTCTTGAGTAGTTGCAAAGAAGAAGTAGTAGCAAAGTAAAAGCTAACTTGTGATTTCTGGTTTCGTAAGTTACAAATGCAAGTCCATCGCTATTCTTCCACTGGGACTTTTATATAAGGCAGATAACTCATAGGCGTATGAATTTGAAGGAAGACTAATGTATTGTTACTAAAATAGCCAATTTTAAGAAAAAAAAGATATCATAGGAAATGTTAATTCTTATAGCGAGAGATGCTCTAAGACACAACTATTCTTAATCTACCTAGTTGGGGAACCAGTAGCTGAGAAACCAGAGCAGTATTGGCTGTCCTCCAGCATCCTTAGTGAGCAATGAAAAGATTATAATAATCATTTCTCTTAAACAAAGACTAATGACAGCCTAAGTTAAATTATAAAATATTATAACCAGGACAAGAGTAAAATTATAGTAGGTTTCCTCTCCACCTGGTGGATGTCCCAAATGGTATGTTAAGCTTGCTTTTGTCTTCATGTGGATAGTTGCGTAGTTCGAAGTAAAGGTAATGCTGGTTCTGCCTCAAAATGGGCAATAGGTAGAACATCACTACTGCGTGCAGTGTAACCGGGTCAGTGCATACATGCAGTCCTGAGCAACTTGTAGCTATAAAGAAGTACAAATCAGGCAAATGTTTGCAGGAGAAGTATAGAAATAGTGAATTGCTCTATATATGCAGGGGCTTAGCACTGCGGGAAGGATGAAGCTTTAAGCTCACTGTGTTTGAATGGGATGAGGCTACAGATGTATTTATTCACAGTGAATAGATATGTAAAAAGGGATCCTAAAGTCATTTCTGTCAGATCTGTTGAAACTAAACAAGCACAAGGAAGTGTATGAGCGCTGAATCAGTTACATGGAGGCCTGTTTTCCCCCTCCTCAAAGGGTAATACAAATTCAGAAATCAGATTCTGGAAGTACTCGGGAAGAAACTGCTGCCAACTGTTTGGACTCCTGTAACAACTTGATAGAAATGGAGTTTGATGTCCAAACACTCTTCATATATTTACTTACATTGAGTTAGGTTGATTAAAAAGTATGAGACAACTGTTTTGTTTATTTTTAATTTAAAACATACTTGTAGTGGCTCTGACTTTTCACCTTTTTCTGGAGCACCACATAAGGACTGATTTTGTGTTGATGCCGCTATTAGACAAATTTTCTAAACTTGCCCAGGTTCTGGCATTTCTGTATACCTTTATGGTGTTTTTTAATGCTGTACAATGCATAAAGAACCTTCTGTTCTGCTGAAGATCTTTTCAAAAGCCTTCTTTTCAGCTTTAGTATGACTATTTCAGAGATGGAAAGAGATTTAAAAAGTCATTCTGATGCTGAATACTCATTTAACATGTTGCAGCTGATCCTGGTGGAGTGCTGTGTACAACTTAAGTATCAACAGTGGGGTTTCAACAGAGCTCAGAGTTGCTGCAAATTTCAGTTCTTGGCAAGAATGTCAATTTTGTATGTGCCAACTGTCTGTTATTTAACCAAGCAGAGGATATTGAGTTACTGTAGCAGAAGCAAGATGTATGATTCATGTTTGCATATCCTTCTTCAAAACAGAAACAAAGAGATTTCACTTTTAAAGCGTCATGCTTCTCTCACTAGCCTTTTCCCATTCACATTGCCATAATTTGGCAATAAAAATACAAGCATGAAGTATTTATTCGCTTATTTAGTGAGATGTGGTAGCAGAGCATGCTATCAGGTACTAAACCAAACCAGGTAGGACCGAAAACGGCAGCAGCATAATATGCTTTTGGAAGTTGTAGAGTGATACTCAGAGTTGTTAAAATTCTGCCACTGTCAAATACAGTTTATTTTGAATAAGAGTTAAAAAAAAATCATATTTACAAAGCAGTAACGATTTTAAATTAAAAAATTTATTATAGGCACTTACGCTGGTTTTGGTGATGATGAGTTTAGATATGCTTAGGGTTGGGGGTTTGGGGGTAATTCCTCCTTGTATTGCTTTTGAAAAGATTGGCTTTTCAAAAGGTGTATTTGGGGGCAATTGGGATTTGATGCTGTTCCTTTAATGCTTCATCTTAAGACTGTAGTCACTGTCAGAACAGATCAGCTCAGTGCCCTGTTTAGCCCAGTTTTGTCAGTGTGCCACTGACCACCTCTGACCGCGGCCGTAGGCAGGGCAGCGTGTGCTCCCATCTGGGGCAGCCCCCTGCGAGACACTCAGCAATTCCCCTGGCCGCTGCCGCCCCCCAGCTCTGCACAGAGCAAGCTCTGCTTGCTCCCCGCTCTTGGTCGAACGGTGTTCACGAGCTTCTTAGGACCTGACGAAGTTTTCTGCAGAAATGCTAGCCAGATTTTCCAGATTCAGCTGTCCTAGCTGAGGATGGTTGTTAAGACCATTCAGCATGTAATGAAGTGGGTGTATGGATAATTAACTTTAGGACGGAGATTATTTTTTCTGTAAGAAAACTCAGCTGAAAAGAAACTTTAGAGTGTGTTTCCTTTTCGGTTCCAGATTAATTTTCAGGGGTGGCAACTGACAAGAATTCAACATAAGTATCTCTGAATAAAAGGATGGACTGTTATAGCATGATCTGTCCTGTCTGCTTTATGGCCTTTCCCCCATTCTTGGGGTACGCACGCAGAAATAACTGTGACCCTTGCCTTGAATCACTGCTGATTTGTGTGATCAGAGAATCCTGCAGCTACCTACAGTGTCTCAGTAGGTGCCAGTACATGTCGTACATGAATAGGTCCTGATCAGGTCACCTGTGGGTAAGTGACACTGCCATGAATTACAGAAGCATATTGAAAAGCAAAGTGTACAGTCTCTTCAGTTCATTCGTAGCTGTACTACCTTCATTTTTACTACTTTGAATTAAGATCCCCAAGCTACCTGAAGGATTATTAGTGGTGCAACAAGGTGAAAAGTGTGGTCATCTTAGGTCTGTGTAGCAGCATTTCCAGTACTTTGTCTAGCGCACTTTAAAAAAAAAAAAAGATTCTGGATAATTTGAAACTCCTGGATAATTGTAAAGGTGACTTGACTTAAAATGAATGTAACAATTGTGATCAAATAACAGCACTTATTTTGCATTTCATGAAACCTTTGCAGTATTTAATGTAGGATTTTATAGTTCACCTTATCTTCCTGGTTAGCAGGAGGTTTCATTTCCAAAAATGTTTTTTACTGACCTTTGGGTCTAGGAAATAGGACAGGAAACATAATGAAAAACAGTTTGACTCAGTTTTCCTATTCTATTTCAGGTAGGATTGCATGGTGAATAACTAGGGGAGGGGAATTGATGTGGAAAGGTTAGATTTTATCAGTAATACGGTGCTGCTCATGGGAGTTAGGTGTCCAGTTTGGGTGAAAGGGGCAGCATTTTGATTTCTGTGCACGATTTCCAAATAAGGATATCATGAGTTTGCTCAAAAGGTTCTTATTAATTCTTCCCTACCCAAAGAATGGAAAAGGCATAATCTATTCACAGATATTACTCTTATAGAGTGAAACAACTGAAATGGTTAAATGCTTTCTGAAGCAATTGAGAGGCAGTATTCTATATTTCCAAATTGGAAAAGGCATATCCATAGGTGAACAAATTTTCGTGAAGTCTTTTTTTTTTTTTTTTGTCAATTTGCTTTAAAGCTTTGTTGACCTTTTTTTGTTACTAATATGCAAAAGTCAACTTTTGTTTTGAACTTCTTGATATTGTTTGAAATAAGAATTATATCTGTGCTTCTCTTCTGGGATTGTGGACAGCAATTGCAAATGGGTAAAGCAAAAACGCGACTTCCATTTTATTATGTACATGGATGTGAATTGAGTGGGTCATGATGGGGCAGAAGTGTATGGGAAAGTTTGCATTCTGGTAATGTCAAAGAAAATGATAGTAAGCTTTGTTGTCTAACTAGGATGAAATATTCTCTTTTTACATTCCCTTTGTGTGAAGTTTTCTTACCAAGCTTGGCTTTTTTTTTTTTTCTTTTTTTTTTTCACCCTTTTATGGGGCTTTTTCAGGTTCTGTACCATTTTATCATAATATTCAGGCTCCGAAAATAATTTCTGAGGTTAGATTTTCAGTGAGCATGAAATGTTAAAGTCCTGATTTGAGTCTGTGTCCTTGAATCAGTCACAAAATTGAGGCTGTAAGACATAATTGTATTTTTCTTGAGTATTTCATTCTAAGAGGGGAAAAAAGCTAATAATATGTGTCATAGATGTTTGGATTTGGATTCTTTCAGAGGAGGGAGAGGTATCATTTTGGTGATCAGAGCTGCAGAAGTAAAGAGAAAAGTATGGGAGAATGGTTTCAGTAATGCATAAAACTGAGGAACTGAAAAATAAAAGAACACAAAGGAGACAAGTTGAAAGAAAAAAAAAATGATAAAGAAAACCAGCAGATGGGGATTTTGAGGAAACCAAAGAAGTAACAGAAATAACTGTGCTTTGTTTTCATGTACTGTTTGGCCTTAAAGCTGTGTTAGGCTAAAGTGTCCTTTTTATCAGACCAGTGGGTGTTGCAGAGATTATTTCAGTGGCGAGTCTGTGCAAAGATGAATGTGCTTCTGTTTCCCTCTGCTGATTAGCACAGTCCCAAATGGCAAGTGTGATAAACCCTGGTCTTTTGATGCCCTTTTTTTCCCTTCAACTCAAAGACTTTGAGATCACAGGGTAATTTTTTTTTCCCTAACAAGACACCGGTGTTTTCTCCTGAATTCTTCATAAATCAGACATTTAAAATACTTAAGACGATGTCTTTACATTTCCTGTTTCCATGGAATCTATAGGAGGTTTAAAGTATTTCAGGATGCCCTGCCAGCCCTTAAAGCCATTATCAGATTTTCAGTCTCTTGTGTCTCACTTAGATCTTCTGAGGTGTGTTGCATAGCTGTTTTCAGTTGAGCAACTCTGCGTGAGGAGCTCTTAAATGATGCCTTCTAAACTTCCCGTATTCCTTTGATTTCACACTGGCTCTATTTTTTGCATCTTACTGACATTTGTCATTCCTTTGAGGCAAGTACTACAGCATACACAACACCCACAGCTAGATAATCACAAGCTTGGACCTGTGACTACTTAAAGCAAAGTCTTTTTAAAGAAAAAACGGAAGAAAGCGTTCTTGTAGTTAGTGCACTGAGATAGCATCAGAGGGAAGGCAGCTGCACAGCCACTTTACATAAGGACCGTCTTTCCAGAACTCCTGTTTCCCCATTTCTGTATTTAGGCACCTTCTTTTAAACCCACCTGCTCTAACCTTTTCCTCAACTTGTCTGGAGCAGCTGCAGTGCAGCATTCCGACTAACAGGAACACTGATCAGTGCCCCTGACAGCTCTGCTCTCTTGCCATGCCTGAAGATAAAACATAGTCACGTTTAAGGCAGAACTTGTGCCGGGTTTTTTTTGGTGGCACCAGGCTTCAAACCTGAGAGAGCAAACATGTCAGAAATCATGGCTGAGTGGTTTGGCGTAACAAAGCGGCACAGCTTGATAGGATAAACCTCCTGGACAAGGAGAATATGGTGAACTTCAAATCTTTGCAGTAATGCTGATGCTTTTTTTTTTTTTCCCAACATGCCACCTTTGAATGTAATTACTGAAAGGTTTTCATTTTTAAGAATCCTTTTCTGCCGCATGTATTTCAAGCGTCCCCTCATGAGCTGTAAACTGAGCAACCAGTAAGTTACTTGATTATTATGCAGTGTTAAAGCATGACATAGCTTCTGTGCACTAATGTAATTGTTCAGTTTATTTCATTTAAAATTAAAAAGGAAGATAAAACATAGCAAATAAAAGGATGCAGGAGATCGGAGCGTAGGAAAGAGATGATTATAATCTCTAACTGTGGACTGGAGAACGGAGATTTGACTTCTGGAAGAACAGGCAAATTACAGTTTGGGGAGGAGGTACTAGAGAAAGAGCTACGACAAAGGCGGTTTATCATGAAATATGGAAAGGCTATGCTAGACAGCCTGTAATTATAAGCAAGTTTCCATGTTTGGCAGCAAAACCCTGTAAAAATATTGCTGCATCCGTCATTTCTTGCCAGGCTATGGCACACCGGCTCCCTCAGGTGTGCTGGCAGACGTGTTCATGGCCCCACGCTGTGAACCATGGTTCAGTTCCACCGAGCAGTCGCTCAGCGTATTTTTTAGGAAGCACACAAGAGAAGATTTGGTAGATTAGGTTGCCTGTGCTGCATCACAGTGTGGTCCCACAAAATACTGCGCTGGCGCAGCTACGGTAGCAAAACGAGAGCAGGAATTGGAGGGAAGCAGCAGTTGTTGCACAAGCTCTGTGGCTGTTGAACTGAAGCGTAGATATTTGGTACTTCAGTGTCAGGATGGCCTGAAGTGGTCAGAATTGCATATCATAGCGTATTTCCAAAATCCTTTTAAGCTTCAGGCATGGCAGTTTGCCAGGCTTACTGTTGACTGCCTGTTGATGTGAGGTCTGGTTGTACGAGCGAGCACAAATTTGCAAAGAGAAAACCAAAGGTTGCCTCCTCTTCCATCTTCTGCTCCCACCCGTCTGCCCCTTTCCTTCTGCTGTACCAGGGCCCACGTTCGGGGCTGGGCCGTGTGGACGGCAGGGTCAGGGCTGCTGTGATGTGGAAGGAACTGGCACCTGCAGCCCTGGCCCTCCTGGAGGGGAACGGCAGGGAGCTGGACTTGTCCCGGGCCCTGACAGCTTCTTCTTGATGTGTTTTGGATGCTTCTCTTGCTGCCTTTGTAGCACGCTGCGTCCATATGTTGTGTAAGTGGTATGAAATCTGATTGTATCTATACATGAAGTTATTTTAGGTTTTTTCCTGCTCAATTCCCTTTCTGAAAGAATCTTTGGGACAATGTAGTTAAGTTGTCTCGATGTTCCCTGAATTGATTCCCATCATTTCTAAGAAAGGTTAGTTTTGTGTTCATGTGAGCCTCGTTGCTGATACTTCACCAGGATAGCGCTGTGCTTGCTGTTAAAAACAAGGCATAAAGACACCGAATATGACCCAGGATTCAGCAGGAAACCTCTGAGGAGCACGCAACAGTTTGCTGCTGTGCTTTTGGAAATCTGCCGAGTAGCAGATTTTGTCAGATGAGGGGTTTTGCTGCTAAGTGACACTCTCTGGAAAAGGACAAATAATCATATGATAAAGGTCCTTTTGCACTAAATACTGTTCAAGCAGTAGCTGTTACTCACATACCTACCAAGTATGAAAAAAAAAAGTTCTCTTCTTCCCTGCAATCAATCCTGATTTACACTGAAGCAAATGGGAACAAAGCTGAAGCAAAATCAGAGCCAGGGCTGTCCAAGTAAATCCATAAACTTCAAGAACAGTAAGAGAGACACTGAACAGAAAAAGAATAACTGTAATTAAATAGTGTTAAAACATTGTTAAATATTTACGTTCTGTTTGTCTTACACTGTGATAGGCGTTACAGGTAGGTAAAGCCCTTTTAAACACGGGCAGTTAAAGGCATAAGAAATACTGTTCACTTACTGTGGATGAAATCCAACCCTGTTGGAGTCAGGGGAAGTTCAGTTATTTAATTCAGTCGGGTCAGGTTTCTACTGTTTATAATGACCTACTGTATGTTTGGATACCCTTTCAGTACAGGAATTAGCTTCCACGACTTAAATATTTTTAATGCTTGTGAAGATGACGTGTAATCATTCTGTAGCTCTTTGTATGCGCTGAATGTTCATTGTATTTCCTAAATTATATTATTTTCTGGTAGCCAGCTGGTGAAAACAGCAATAGGATAAACCAATTCAAAGCAACAATGTAACTGGCTCCAGCAGAGGTTTTCCCTGTTTTAGATTTTATAAGGAAGAAATAGGGTTGTTTTGCAAAACTGCAGGAGGAAAGCTGGGTTTCTTTCGGTTTTGTGGAAGATGCTTGCCTGGGGGTAATCTTTCTTCCTGTGTTGAGCATAAATGCCAAACTCCAGTTTGAGCTGGGACGTTATCACAGCTCTTCGGTTTATGTCCTTTTACAGCCAGCCTTTTACAGTAAATTGACTGTAAATCAGAAAAAACCTCTCTCAGTAAACCAAATGGAAACTGTAAAAATCTTCATGAAGGAGTAAAATTCCTGAAAAGTTAACTCTTAAATGGAAAGGGGATTTAGCAGTTTTAGGTCAGCATTAAAACAATGGAATTGCATGTCGATTGACACTGCCATGTTTAGAAGGCTGCACAAGAGTTAGCTATTGGCAGAATTATGCCTTGCAGGGTTTAAAGTCCACTACCCAGTGATCTTGTCTGCATTTGTCATTAACTTGGGCTTTCTCACTGTCAAATCCCTCAGTGATGCGTTTCATTTCCTTCGTACTAATTTTCCAATTTTCCATTTTTTGTCAAGTGAGCAGTTTTACAGCATCTCAGATGTAATTTCTACATGTATTCTGTGAATTGCCAACTTTAATTTCACTTGACTGTCTCTTTGATAGAATTTTCCCTACACCACAATTGTTTTTATAATTCCAGATGGGTAATTACGGGCTAGATGGTAATGCTTTGGGGGAGGCAGGAGAAGTAGGTAGGATGCCTAGTGAGAAGGGATTTGACAAATGCTATTGGGATTGGCAGGGAAATGGAGAAAGGCAGAATCTTGTGAGAAGAAGATGCTATGCCTTTACTTTAGCTTTAATTCAAATACATGAATCCCTATATGTTGGGTTTTTTTAATGTGATATAGTACAGCTAAAAATACACGAGTGATGTGTACAAGAGGAAGAAAAAAAGGTCTAGCTTTTCCTGAGGGATATAAAAACTCTGAAGTCTTCCCATTTTCCTTGATTCTTGTCATCTCTGCACTCCAAATTAAATTGGAATAATAAATAAAAAATCCACTGTATAGCAGGGCAAAGGTTTCTTCTGTAGATCTGTCTTGTTAGCAAGTGTTATACTTCTCTGTGGAGATGCTTACTGATTCCTGCTGATTCATTATGGCAGGAGTGGCTCGTTAACTCTTGCCAGAAAGACGAGTGACAAGCGTGGCTTTCTGGTGAAAAAGAGCAGAAGGGCTAAGCCTGACCTCAATGCAGCGAGTATAGATTTTGTTCAGGGCAATGTGGGCTGCTGACACGGGAAGCAGATTTGGGTTTTATCAAGCCAAAATTGCGTTTCTCAAAACTTTTCAAGCAGCTGCTCAAACATCCTGATCTAATGAGATACAGGCAGACAAACTGCCAGTTCAGCTAGCACAGGGAGAGGGCTTCAGCGCAAAACTTGGAACAGCGCTTCCTGCTCCGTGAAACGTTTGTCCTCCTTTTGGCAGCTTGCTTGAGGGGATCGTTTGCCTTCATATATCATGGTGATTTATATGGGCTGGATCTACGGCTCAAAGCTTGACTGTATGGAAACTTTGTGAGGGAGCATAATATGATCTTGCGGAGCAGGCATACAATTTGTAAGGTAAATTGTCATAACAGTTCCAGATTTTGTATTTCATTGATATACTTACATAAATGTGTATGTGTTGTATTTATATAGCATATACATACATATATATATGAAGCCAACACTTCTCACTTTTAGTCTGCAGTTCCTTCCACATGTTGTATTACACTCGTGTGCATGATGAGTAAAGAAAGTGCATTCTGAAAGGGTACAAAGAAGCGTCTCAGTGCTGAGGTTGTGTCTTTTTCTCATGCTTGGCATTTAAAGGAATTTTTCCTCAACAAAAGGGAAGTTTCTGGCTCTCTTGATAGTGTGAACATTGGCTTGCTTTTATGGGCTCATCAAGGTACATTTCAACTAATAAGTTTACTGGCTTTTCAAATACTCACATATATTCGAGCCTTCTGCTGTCTGTCTGTAACACACACTTTGAATGCTTCAATGGCTGAAATATTTGAAGTGACATTTGTAAGTCTGTGCAGTATAAGAGGTTTTTTTTCCTTGTCCAGTGATATAAAGAAGGCCAAACGAAATGGCATAGCAGAAGTTCCTTTCATAGACGACCGCATAAAGATGAAACTGGCAAAGTAAAAATAAAATAAAAATTAAATCAAACCAGGCTATTTGAACTTTCAAAGCTGTAGTTCCATAGCTTGCTTATTGAGACGGCAAGTAGGGCAGCTATATATTTCGGTGATAAAATTGAATGGCTTTCCTAAATTTTCAACGTAGCTTTCAGATGTCATGGCACATCCTGCTGTGTTCTAATAGTGTCTGAATAGGCAAGATTCTTACAGTGTAAAAGCATTGGCTATTGCTCCTCCTGTGCACAGGAGGAGAAGATGGAGTATAGTAGTTGCTTCAATACTTATCTGGTGGCTACTATTATTAAATGATTTCCATTAGTCCAGCAAATTGTAATTTTCCTCTCTTATGCTTTCCTTGGTCTATTTAATGATAGGATAGGCTATCAACGGATAGGCTGTTGAGAGAATGTGATTCAGTTTTCAATTACCCTGCATGTTGTAACATCACCTAGGAATTAGTTAAGGTTTCCATTAAAGTTCATGTGAAGTATTGTTTAGCTACATGTAAATACCTAATTAGCACTATGCTAAATCATTTATTTCTCTTCTAACCACAGCAGTATACCCTGAAAAATACTCTTTTCCTTTAGTATGTTGTTTGTTTCAGAGTACCTTTTGCATATGTGCATTTCCAGTTACAATAATTCATACATTTTGCACACAGTTTTAATCACTTGAAAGTCTGAATTAGTCTTTTAATTATTAATAAGGTGAAATCCATTGATTTTCTCCAGTTGTTCAAACATGAGTCTGGCCTAATCCTGCCTCAGGCTTGAGGGGCACTGAGATGAACAGCAAATCCTTGAGCTAAACATTCATTTCATGGGATTTAAAGTGTGAGGGGAGGGGGAGGATGCATCTCTCTTTTTTTTTTTTTCTCTTATGACCTTTTCTTCCAGCTTTTCCCATTTTCTTATATGCAAACATATATTTGAAAGTTATAATTCTGTGATGACACAAATAAGTGAAAACAGAGTAGTTTGAAAAAAATGTTCAAACCCAAGGTTATTGCTTACTTAAGTCTACCCAATTTATGTGACTGTCTGCACAACTGATGAAAGTAAACCTGTAGTGCAGAAAGCTTTACTACTGAGGCTAAGAAGTTCTATAGCTAATAAGTTAACCTGTGAGTGTTCAAGCACATAAAAGTCCATAAGATAATGCAGTACCTGTGTGCTGTGTTAATGCAGATGTGTGAGGTTTATCCTATGATTAGTGTCAGATTTTCCTTTTTGTGTGAAGAAGTCTCTTCACTAAAGCCTCTGGCTCAGCTGCAGATCAGTGGTTTGATGCAGTTTTGTCACAGTTTATTTCTTTAGTTGATCTGATCCTCCTTGTTCTTTACATATGACCCTAATTACTAAAACCTGGCATCCATTCATCCTACAGGAGTCAAATAATTTGTTTTACTCTTTTATCTTTTATCAGTTTCATTTTGCTTCACCTCAGACTCCCTCAAGTTTTATTACCATAAGAAGTCTCTTCTATGAGATCTGAATCCAAGCTAAGGGAGCTTTAAAAGAGGAGGGTGGGGGAGATAAAATTCAGCAACCACATAGAATGTGATTAAAAAAGAACACAATCTATAACTATATGTTGTTTGAAGCTGTCCTCGATGCTTTTCTGGAAATCAATGCCAAATTTCTGAGCTTTATTCCATTGTTTTCAGAATTTTTAGCCTCTGAACAGATCTTTTTCGACTACTCAGAGTCCCTAATCTTGGGGACTTAAATTCCCCAAATGATATAAGCATTTCAGAAAGCATCCATGAATATAACAAGTTCAAAGTGGCAAGTATCAGTACCTCAGTTGTGCACAGGAAGATGGTATCCATCTTCTCTGAAGAGAAATAGTGTTTTTCACTGCTGCCACTAAAGGGAAGCCTCCTTTGGGACCTTGTTAGATGCTTTCATGTGAGGACCATTTGACCCACTTCTGACTAGTGAGCAGGCTTAGAAGGCAGTAGTTGTTGGGGGTATGCCTTTGGCTGATCTCCTCCCCCTCTTTGCAGGGAGAGAAAACCCTCAGTGGAATATATTAGGGATAATAACGGGGTAAAAATGTCAGTTAAAGAAGGGTGACGGATGGAGGTCCTAGACAAAAATAATAATAATAATAAACAAAAATCTTCAAAAGCTGTCTCTGTTTGCCACAAAGAAAGCATGTGGATAACATCAAATGTCCTTTTTAAAACTTGTAGAACTGGTATTTGGTTTTAATAACCAAAAATGAATATCACTTAATGTGGACTTTTAAATTAAGCCCAAATTTTCCTTTAACAAGATGAAATCAATTTAATGAAATTGAAACATACATTGTTTGGAAGAAAACTGATTGGTTTTGAACTGTCTGTTACCAATAAAGAAAGGGGAAGGACTGTTTATAAAGAGTGTATGTTTAAGCTATCTGTGAACAACGTGGTGTAAAAAACAGTTTTATGGTGTGGAAATCATCAGCAAAATAATTCAGACTGTATACCTGTAACAGATCCTTTTAATCCTTATATCTAAGAAAAAAACATACAACTTTCAGCCATAATGCCATTTCTTAGCCAAAACAAAAGTAACCTGCTATTTTTCCATCTTGAGGAGTGAATTCCTTTGCCAAATACAGTATTTTTGGTGGTTTTCAGTAGCATAATGCCATTGTAAGGCAGACAGTTTGAAACAGGTAATAGCTGTTTTCTTTTAAAATGTTGAAGATCTACAAAGCCTTTTTAGTTTTTTGCAGGCTACAACAGGCCTTCATGCAGGTACCAATGTTTTCCGGATTATGAGATTATCGTATTTGTGTCCCTGGGAAAGCTAGTTTTGATGTATGATTTCCTCCCCAATCACCTCTAAATATGCAAGACTGGATCTACAGCAGTGCACATGGAAGAGATCAGAAATAAGTAACTTCTGAAAAAATGAGTTATGTTAAGCTATGTATAACCACATGAAATATGAAATATTCTTCTTTCCTGCCACTGGGGTTCCTCATAAATAATCTGTCTGCCTCTGTACAGAACAAAGTAATAACTGTATCAAGAAAAAAGCCAGAGAAACCAATTAAATTGTTGTGGTAAGTAGAAAACAAACGAGAGAGAACTCTTTATAACCCAGAAAATTTCTGCTATTGCTGTCTACTTGGAAGTCCACTTAAACATTGGATCTTTAGATCATTTATCATGGTTTTATTTGTACTGTTGAAAAGAAGCTGGAAACCAACAGATTAATGTCTGTAAGAAAAGTTCTTCCCCAGCATCTTTTGAATGCTTGTCAGTACCTTTCAAATACCTTTTAAATAAGGGTATGACTGAAAAACCAACCCAAAGGGATAAAACCAGAATGCAGAGGCAACGTTAGGCCTGAGGAATCCAACAGGATGCAAGATGAAGACATCTGTAGCTGAATAAAGATGCCGCCTTTAGGAGATTATCCTGAAAATGATTGCAGCTGCCACCAGAGAGCAGAAGTGCCAGATGCTGCCATAGCCCCCGGGGAACTGACTGTGTGTGATGAGTTGTCGAGACAGGAGGGTTGGAGGAAGAGGCATCCTTCTCCAGATCGTACAATAAGAAATCAGACTGTGACATCCCTACCCTTAGCCTTTGTCACCAGTAAGGGAAAATTCGCTATAGGCCTCTTGCTATCAATTATCTTTTCTTTTGCCTTTTGAGATGTGGCTTGTGGGAAATAACTACGATGGCATTTTGTATGGATGGTAAAAGCTCTTTGCATAGACTTTGAACTGAAAATGCATGTTGCTTCACTAAGTGTTAGGATTTTTAATTTGTTAATTATATACTTCGTACCTTTGAGAGCAAAGTAGCAGCATTTTTGTAATAGAGGTGGCATATAAATTAAATATTTTTGTTTCATTAATGAAGTATAGCACTGTTCACTTTATGTGCAGGAGGCAAGCATGAAGCTGTGTCTGCTCTGTGAAACATTAGAAGCAAGATCAGGGAAAGCTGAAGAATCTCTTCAGCAGTTGGAGAAACTGAGAAGCTAAAGATAGCTTCTACATGCAGGAACATCTGCTGAGAGCAAAGCTACTGCATGTCCAGGTTTGCTCCAGCAAAGTTTTGTCCAAGTTTTCAAATGAGCATTTTTATGCATCAGCAGATATCTCACAATCATCCTTTCATTTTGAATGCAACACATAGCATGGTGGCAACTTAGCCCAATATAAACAGCATGGTATCAAGTTAGCTCAATATTTATAATCAAATGATTAACAATGTTACAGAAACATTCTGAAAATTATTGCTATTATGAAGAAACAGGTGATTTTTCTGATTAATTCCTCAAATCTTTGAAGGGATTAATCTTACGATAGCCTTTGCCTTTATGTAAATATCTTTTCCGTCTCTTTAGTAGCTACTGTAGTTTTATGTTTGTCTGTTAGGGCAGGTACTAGTGTAATGAATTTTGTGCCTTTAAAGTAGTTTGACCTCCTTTTATTGTTTAATGTTAGTTCTTTAAAAACAAGGAAACAAGCAAACAAAAATACAAACACTCATAACTGTGAAGAAAAGCTTGAAAATGTGAGCTCCAAGTGTACAGCATTTTATTATTTCTCATCTGTGTCATTTATGGAACTTTTATATATAATGTCTAATTTCATAATTTTCAAGCAAATTCTGTGATTTTGGCACGAGTTCAAGATTTTGGAATGTAATTTGGAATTTTAGTAATAGTTCTTAAACCAGAATTTTCACTGCAGTAACTGTAAATCGTTCTTGGACATAAGAACGGTACTGGTAAAAGCCTAAGCATCTTATTTTTAACTCAGTTATCTGATTAATATAAGGAATCTTTCACTCAGGGTGACAAAACACATTCTGTTTCTAGACATATATTTGCTTTTCCTCTCTGTGTTTGTAGATAGTTACATGTATTTCCTGATTTCTGTGCAGTTATGTTCCCGCGTGAATGGCTCTTAAAATGATTCAGCCTTCCTTAAACATTTTTGGCACCACAGTACCTTTTCTCAGCTCTACATAACTGAGGAGCTTAGAACCAACAAGTGTGAATTAGTGCTTTCAGGTTTATACCAGCAATTCTTTAATTGTAGTGCAACTGAAAGGATTTTTAGGATAATGTCATTTAGAAATTCCAAAGGATGCCAAAATGATCCAGGTCTGTACTCTGATTTTAAGGTACTTTTTATTAAAGAGGAAGTTTATATATACCTGAAAAATTCTGTTAATTCGTAGTATTTTTTTTTCTTTTTTTATCTGTTGTCTGCCCTCTGTATTTATATTAGTATCAAACCTTGATTCTGGTGTTACCAATTCCATCTCTATTACTGTGTTCACATCAATTATTTTACCACACAGGCACTTAATTATGCTATAAGTAACTCTTTGCTCGCTCGTTCAACCCACTCAGCATGTTGAGCTCCTGATTTTAATATCTATCTCAGAGTTCACCACATGTCATATGTCTTACAGACAGAGTTTATAGAAGATAACCCATATGTCAGATAATAACATCACCATCCTATCCTGTTGACCTCACCCTTTGACCCCACGATGGATAGATTGCTGTCTTGCACAGTCACAGTTGCTAAAGTGTTCTGTCCACCGCCAATTAGGATGGATGTCCTGAATTTTCCAACATATACAAAATACTTTACCCAATCAGCAGTAGGCTATTGGGCCATTTGTCTTCATCTTGCCAACTTCATTTTATGTTGTGAGGCAACCAAGGAAAATGGAAGCACTTTTCTGGTCAAAGCCATGTTGTAATGCTGTGGGAGCTAAAGGATGAAGATTTTCTTCTCTGTTCTATGAGTGGTAATCAGTTCAACATAATGATGGCAGATCTCAACCATCAGGCTTTAAAGTGACGAAAATGAGAAACAAATTTGTTGTCAATCATTTTCACCTCAATGCAGTCTAGAAAGTGTAATCGGGAAAAATGGTAACTCGTTGTTTGCATAGAGGTTAAGAACAGCTCCATGTTTTTCACGTGCTGTACTTTTTTCATAACATCAATGTTAATCACATAGATTGTATTTTCAATGATACTTGGATCATATTCTGTTCAGTGATACACAGATTTGAACTCAGTTATTTCTGGGCTGATATACATAGCCGTATATATAAGAGAAGAAAGTATTTGTGTGTACTTTATGGAGACTAATTTTATTAGACATATTGGAAGAAGAAATATCTTGTTTAACTCTTCAGACAAAAGAGTTGTCTAGCCCTCAAGTGAAAATATCTATGGAACATTCTATAAATGATGCTGCCCTTGAATTATTTTATAATTATTCTGGCATCGATCCCAGAAGCAAATGAGTTGATAATACAGTTCACCTGTAGGTGCAATAGGTCCTTACTGGTTTTTAGCAGTTTTTGTCCACAGCCTTGTTCATGATCTGAAGCTTCTGAGTGAACTTTAAGAGCAATCCTGAAAAGATTGTACTGCAGCAGAGAGCATTTGAGCTGACAGAAATAGGAATTTGCTTTGATTAGACTGTCACTGAAGCAAAGCTAAAGTTTCTTTGCAAAGAGCAGATGAAGCCAGCATTTTAAACCACAGCAAGTCTAAGTTTCCTGCTGCCGTTATCAAACATCATCTGTTCTGTTTTCTGGGCTTCAAATTTGTTCTGTCCACATGTGTTTCTCAGCTAATTAACTAGCAAAGTCTGCCAGTACCCTCTTGAGGTAATTCTGGACTCTGGAGTTACATGTCTACGTAGCGTGAAGTCTTTGACTTGCCACCTACTATGGCTTTACGGGACTGTCTATATCAGAGCTGCCAAAAAGGAATGTAGGCTTGTTATCTGTAAATTTAATGTGTTGTTAATCTAAACTCTTCTGAGATTAAGTGTCTCCTTTAAGCTTTGGTAGGTCTATTGGGATGCTGGATCAGGAGGCCCTGAGAGAGGCTGAGCAACTATTTCACAGCTGAATGGGCCCATTCTCTCTCACATGAGTCAGCAGTAGCTCATGAGTATTTGTATCAGAAACTGATAGCTCTCATAAACTCATGGGCATCTGACCTGTATTGATCTTTAGAAGAGATCATTGACCAAAGATAAAAATGTTGTCTCTGTGGAGAGATATGCAAGTAAAATCTTGCCACAGACACAAAACCCAGTTTATCCCTGTGTAGATAAGCACTTCTACATAACTGTAATCTTTTTGATATCTCCCCCCACCCCTCTCCAGCATTTCTAATTAAACAATGATTCAGATCAATTTCTGGGGACAACACTAAGTGGTATGGAATCAATGGTAGGAAGTAAGGGCAGAAGAAAAAAACCTCTGTTGGTTTGCTCCCCTTTCATTACCTGTGAAGGATTGTTCCCTGTTGTATATTTTCTAGTGATTTGTCCGTTCTGCTCTTAAAAGTTGCAGGGCCTGGGTTTCTACTACATCCCTTGAGGGACTGGTCTAATGTATCTTCCTGACAGCAATTTTGATCAGTGGTCTTTCTTCTTCTTCCTAATACTTTTTTCTTTTTTCTTCCTTTTTGTTTCCCTCTTACTCTCAGTTATGTGATAATAACTGTAATTGCTATTTGAATATCTTCTATAATGAACAGATGAGCTTTTCATTTAAAGCATTTATTTAGAGTTTTATTTGTATTTGTAGCTTCTAAAGCAGATATTAAAAATCTTGATTTTACAGGCCCATATAATCTTTGTCTTATTTATCAAGTTTATAAGTATGGGGGTTTTTCTAAAAATTGTTCTGAAAATAAGGTAGGTTTGTTAGCAATGCCCCAGCAGAGCAGCATGGAGAGGATTTATATCCATCTGGCTTTGCCACTTGGCACATCTTAGTGTAAAGAAAACTGTGTTAGACTTTCTATAGACATTTCTTCAAATGGCTATCTAATTTTTTGTGTATTAATGTGGTTTAAATGTTTCTTCATCCCTGTATGCCTACTTATTTTAGATTATTTCCCCTGCAGTATGATGTTCACAATTAAAACTGAAAATTTTTTTTCCTTGCCTTTCTAGGAATCATCCATTGTATTATTTCTTTTATCCTAAGTGACCAAGCCATATTTTCAGAGTCTGTGATTTCTGTGGCTTCCTTTAGAATTTCCTGTTAAAGAAATCATGGAAAATATAAGAATCTTGGTGTTGAAAAAATAAAGTTTTAATGGATAGGCATTTAAAAATACTTGTGTAACAATGCAGGCATTACTAAGAGTACGTTTGACAAAGTGTTTCTAGCAACTGAAGTAACAGCAAAGTGGTTGTATTAATTCTTAACCCAGTCACCAAATGGAAGTGATCAGTAGGCAAGCCCTTTTGTTTAACAATATAAACAAAATCCTGTTTACTCTTTTTTGGAGCTTAGAAAGTCACAGTGTGAGTCTAGCTGTTATTTAAGTTTCACGCTTTGTGGTTTCAAATTGATCAACAGAACTTGTTTTCCGTGATTTCTCATGTTTCATCCATTTGAATATGTACAGTGGTAGTAATATTACCCTGTCAGTAATATTAGGGGATTTCTACTCCAGAAACCAATTTGAAGTCATACATCTCCATTTCTCTTATCTGATATACATAACAGTGAAATTTGAATATTGGCTGGATATTGCGTGCTGCAAATCCTGTCCAATTTCCAAAAATCCATTACTGCATACACATTAAAATAGTTGATAATCTCAGCACTGCAGGGTTTGCATCAGTTAGCAGCCAGGAAAACATAATTTCAATAAACATGGAGTTGTTTGTGGAGGTAAGACATACTTAAATATTATATCTCCTACCCACAGAAGTGGAAATCCAAGATCTGAATTTTCTAAACCTGATTTCATGCAAAGAAGGAAGAACTGGCCAAAATGATTGAGTCTGGTTATATTACTCTATAGGTAGTATTCTCCCACCATCTAAATATTTCCTTGGACCTACTTACACTTCTCCAGCTGTTGCTGTAGGGGAGGAGAGCCCTGTGGGCATGCCTATGGCCAATGAGGTGCTGAAAAGTCCATGCTTGGATGCCTTGGACCACTCACTGGCACAGAGAAAATGTATTTTCAACCGTGCATCGTGTAAACTTAATCTGATTTAGGAACAAGCCTAATTGTGCATGGAGAGGTAATTTGTTTTGAAGTGAGATACAAATTCTGGTTTCCTTACAAGCCAAGATACTGGCAAAGTAAGAATATTAGCAAAGATTGAACACAAAATAACAAAATGTGCACTATCTGTCCCATCTTGCCAATGTTACTTTCATGCAGGACCTCCAGAAAACGTTATTTGTATAAAAATAGCACCTTTTAGAAAAAAGGTCCAATACAGCATCTGGAGAGGAAATTGTGTGTTACTGCTATTTTAAGTCTTTTGTTTATTTTATCCTTATTTTCTGTCACTGACTAGCAAAGTAGCATCATTCAAAGTTAGACCAGAATACCAAAAAGCTGAAAGGCACAGTAAAGGTTCCTTGTAGAGTTCTGCCATTGACTTCAGTAGGAGTAAAATAGACCATAAAACCTTAATTTGAATTCACTAGAGGCTTATAAAAGCCTCCAGGTTTTAAATGGCTTGATTCAATTTGCTAGTGCAATTTGGTATTTTGGTTCTGACTGTTTCTTCCCGTGTATCCTGGTAAAAGTCAGGTGTTATCTTCTTAATGTACACATTGGTGTCACTAACTCTGCAGTGTAGAGAATCTAATTCATTGTGCCAAAGGCATTCCTAGTTTCATACTTAAAGGTGAATTTCTGTCCTTTGGTTAATGAAAATCACTTTTTTCCTTTGTGAATTTCCTTATTTTGTTTTTTAACTCTGAGCTGATCCTTTCCAAATGTCATTGTGCTATGCGAAGGTCCTGGATTCATTAAAAATGTTCCGTTGAGAACTGGTAGATATTTTACAAATGTTCCACTTGTTTCCAGGTGACCGAGAAACCTAGGCAGGCAGCTTATCAGTCAGCCAGGCGGTTTTTAGTAAAACAGCATTTTAAATAGTTGTGAGGTTTTTTCTTCCCCTTTGTTAAAATATTTTTACTTGAATAGCAAAGCAGTGAATTGGGAAAAAGATGTAAAAATAATGATAAAGAAAAATGTGCTCTTCGACTTGGTATATGGATATGCTGAATTATGAAGTGTCCTATTTTCTTACAGATACCACCTTTTGCAAATAGTAGTTGACCAACAAAATATACAGGTCTGCTTGTCTTAGAAAAAATGAGAACTGCAAAGAACTTTCTTCCAAAGCAGTTACCTCAAATCTCTGCAAGAACACACAAAAATGAAAGGCTGTTCAATTTAAGAAACGCTTAATTTCTCCAAATCCACATAGTGAGATCATTAGTTTCTCTTTCATTTGTACAAATGACCCTCCAGTGGCATATGGGCATCATTGTGGGGCACTGGGTCAGTATTACTGCCAAAGGAAAATATTCAGCAACTGAAACGCCGCCTTCCATAGCTGTGGTGCCCTGAGGGTGCTTTGAGAGATTTCACATTGAAGTATTTTCTTAGCCCCTCCCTGCTGAGTGTGTGAGAGCTGATGAGATCACAGCTTGATATCAGATAACTGCAGGCCAAATATTCTCTAAGAAGATAAATAACCCGGCTATATAGGTCGCTGGAAGAAAGCCCAACTTCTTGAAATCCAATGAAGGCAAGGTTTCACCTTATAGGTATGTAACTAATCAGTTAACTGCCAAGATCTATTTACAAAAAAAAAAAAGGTTGCTTTATTTGAAAACATGCTTACTTTTCCTACTTGCTGATGAAATTTGGCTTTAACATTTTCAAACAAGTTTTTAATGTGTTCAAAGCATGCAGGATTATATTAAGCTCAATAATTAGTCCAGTAATAAATATTCAAAGAGCTGACCATCATAAAGGCCTGATTAGGCTATGCATAAATATATATGATAAAATTAGAGCCCTATTATACAAAATAGGATACCTGCATTCAGATAAACAGAATGCTCTGCAATTTTTAACACAATAACAAAACAAAATAAATCACATAAGAAAAATGCAGTATTTTATAGGGATATGCATGGAACTTTTAACATATAGATTGAAAACATCTCAAGGTTGTAATTTGGGGAAAGCAAAATCTTCCACGATGTTCATTTACAATAAAAAAGTAGAACTTTTTTACATTCACTGCATGTATTGCAATATTAATTTTGTTAAGACTCAGGCTTTTTTTATGGTTTGATTATAAAATCAATTACAGTAGGACACCCTATTCAACTTTTGACTAGATTCAACTTCTTTTTTTTCCTTACACTCTTGTCTCTGACCAGCAAATGTGTCCAGAGTCCTGTAGACTCCTCAGAGCAGTTACAGCTTAAGTATATTTTTAAAACAAACAAGTAAACCCAACCGTTTGCAGCCTTTTTCTCAGTATTAGCCTTCTGCAAAGTGAAGGGGTTTGTCAAACAGCCTTTGACAAACTTCCGTTATGTATTCAATTTTTTATTTAAATGTTTTCCAAAACCTTACCAGTCAAGTAAGCAGCTACAAATTTTTTGCTCAGAGCATAAGATGGCACCACACGTGAAATGAAGCGGTGATCTGGAATAGGCGCCAGTCACCAGTGAAATTACACTGTCCTGCCCTGAACGGCAGTTTTTTCATCCGTGCAAAGAAAGCGAGATCCCAGGGAAAGTTCTCAGTTCCTCAGCCACCTCCAAGGAGTGGCAGGTGGTCTGTGAGCTTTTTCAAGTGGGCAGCATGCATTTCCTTGCCATTTTAAGCCTTAAATGAAGCAGCCAATTAAAAAAAAAACAAAAAAAACCCAAACAAACCACAACCACCAGAAAAGCCCAAAACATTCAGGAATTAGGAAAACTCTCTGGGGTGTCTCTTAAGAAGATAGGGCAACCCTGGAAGTTAGTTAAGGATGCAAATATTGCAAAAAGCTGTGTAGAAAAAAGGCCATGACACAAGTAGTTCCACAGAAACTTGAATTTTTATGCTATGCCCTTCCGTCCTTAAGGTTACAGTAAAACTCTTACACTAACAGCTTTATTTCATAAATTTAATTGACACTTGCAGTACAGATAAAATCTCAGGTCTTGAACTTTAAAGCTGAGTTAAGACCTCAGTGGATGCATTTGATTTAAGATTCCAGGGTTTTGACATAAATATTTCCTAATCCTTTATGCTGCACTATAATTTGTTGCCAAGTTTTGTTTTGATCAGTTTATGTGTTACATTAAATCAAGGTTACCTTCCTACAGAAATATATTCCTAATTTTTTAAATGTGTTTCAGGTCAGAGGAGCTTGGAAAGCTCATATTTTGTTTTGCTTGTATTAACAAAGCACAGAACGACTGAAAAGGCGTATTTTTAATTGGTTTATCTGGCAGTAGACAAAGTAGCAGCACATGGCAGAGAACTTTTTTCCCTGGTTTGACTATTATATTTTGTACAGATCCTGTAATCAGCTTGTACTTAGATTGGTACAAAATCTGATGATCCCGTAATCTTCAAGGCCTGCCAAGAGCAGATGAGAACTGATAAAACAGAAAAAGAAAGCAGAGTCTGAATAATGAAGAGAGTATGGGACAAGAAACAAGACAACCTTGTGATCTATTTTTAAAATATATATTATATTCTGTCTGCTTTATTGCTGCTCCCCCTCTGCTCCCAATTTACTTGTGCTCTGAGCAGGGACGCATGCGGGAGAGGATTACCTCTCACAATGGAGGAGCACAATGGTGTCTAGTAGAACAGAGTGAAGATCCTTTTTTTGTATTTTTCTCCCTCCATTCATGTTACCAAAGGCTGGGGTTTTTTTCTTCTTCTTCATGATTGATGTTGTCATAACCAAAGTTAAATGTTGATCCTTTGACAATGGGCTCATAAGGAATGTGCCTCTAAAACTGCTAGACTGCATGTGTGGAGCACACATGAAAATTATATAGTGTCTCGTTAGCATTGCTAATCAATATGTAATGCATATCCTTCAGCTAATCTTTTTTGAGCAATTAAAGCAAATTCAAAAGAGAGATTATCATGTGTAAACAATGACGGCTTAGATATCTTGCCTACTGGCCTAAGGTCTCGCCACAGATCCTGCAGAGTTTACCTTCTGTATCAGTAGTTAATTAAGGTGAAACATGAGGTAATTAGGGCTAATCCCAGAGCTATCCTGCTGGCCTATTGCCTCTCAGGCCATGCCCTAAACCAAAGCATTTTCACAGCTTGTGAAATGTTGCCATTTTCAGAGCAGATTTTAAAAATTGATGCCCATGTTTATTACAGACAGTGTTCCTCATCCTTTAAGGGAGCTACAGTGAATATGGTCCAAGTGGAAAGAGAAAGGATGGCTTCATTTATTTTTCTATGGCTTTGAAAACTGTGCTGTTGATACAACTTTACGCTAGGACATTCCTTGTAATTGACAAGGGATTAAGGGGATTAAATTTGTACTCTACACTTGTTTCCAACTGCTTGTGGGAAGCTTTTTTTTTTTTTTAATGCTTTGCATTTGTCGACATTTGTCGAGAGGGATGCACACCCTTAGAAGATGGGTTTGTGCACAGACGTGCCAGTGTGATATAAATTAAAAGATGTATGGGTGGTACCTGGAGGAGCTGCCTCAGAACAACGTAGGGGTATTTTTCCTCAGGAACAATTTGGCCTTCATGAAACAGTAGAGAGGCCTTGCAGAGTTATGTCTGATCTCTGTCCTTCAGGATATGTCTTCCATTTGCATGAGGAATATTTCAGTTTCTAGAGGTGATTTTATTATTGAAAGAATGGGTTTAACTGCTCATTGGGTATATCTAACTAGAAAGGCTCACCTTTTAACAGAAAATACAACAAATTTATTTTAAACCAATAAAGAAGTTGTCATTCCAGAAAGCATTTTATTAGGCTTTTAATTTTTTAGCTTAGCTGTACGATCTTGAGTCACATGCCAGATAAAATGACTTAGTTTTCTAATTAGCTGCGAGTTAGTATGAATACACTGTCAACCAATGACCTTTGTTTCTTTTGTACTTCCTGAGCACAGGAAGCTGATCCAGTGTTTCCAAGTTGTATCATATACTGGGGAAGAATATAGGTCCCTGTACTCCTATACTGGAGTCATCTTCAGTAGGCTTGGTTCCATGCAACTCCCATAGAAAAAGAAATAAATTTTAAAAAGAGTGGGAAGAGGTAGTCAAAACGTAACATTCTAAATTTATGACAGGGTATTTTTGCCCTCAGCTAACATGTATTTTTCAACTCTAATTCTAAAACTGACATAGATGTTGATGATTGTAATTTGGTCATTCATCCCTGTTTTTTCAAGAGTAGTGTTTTACTCAACTCTGCCATACAGTTTCTAGTGTCTGATAGTGCCTTTAACAAGTCGAAGAGCTGCCCTTCTTTGACTCTGTATTAACGACTTGTCTGGCTGGTTCTTTAATACTGTCTTCTACAGTTTTCAGAAGCCAAAGAAACTGAGACTGTCGGTCTTCAATTCAGTACCACTTCCCTGACTACTGGTGGGGTTTTTTAAGTGCTGGAGAGTGGATGGATAAATTGCTTCAATTCCTTGTCATCCATTTTGTTCTTCTAGTTGGAATCTTTATCTTTCTGAGTGTCATAATCCTTACAGCTTAGAAAAAGGGGTATTAAAGTTGCAGGCCTAAGAATAAAAGGTTCTGTCTTAGATTTATTGTTTTTTAAACATTTAATACGCTTTTTACTTTATTTCAGATTCTAAAACTGGAGGAGGGTCTTTTCCTTCTGCATAAATGCAAAGAGGATTTGCAGCATGACATTTAGAAGTATATTGTATGAGGTTTGCTATTGATCCCTCTGGTGGGGATGAGTGCTCAGAGGGAATAAATGGGCTGCTTTTATGAGGCTCCCTGTCATCATGGATTTAGCTGTTTCATTTGCAGATTCCTGTAAATGTTTGCCTGATTTATGGCCAGTAATTTTCCTTGGAGAAGAAATCGACGTATCGTCAGCAAATGACTATGCGTCGTTAATACTTTCAAGTGGCATCTGAAAATGTTCATGCACTTGCATTGATCCAGACTGTTTCCCACTTTACAGCTCCAAATATTTTAGTGTTTTGTTAATATTACGTACATGAGACTTGGGATGTGTTTTATTAGTGGGGTGTGGAAAAGTGTTGGAAGAATAAATCATAATTCAGATTCATTGTGTTGAACGAAGTTTAGGCAAAAAAAGGAACAGACTCAACTTCAGTATGTAGGAGTTCCACCTGGTAGCCTGAAATTAATTTCGTGGTATTTCACTGACACAGGCGATTGCCTGTGTTACTTTCCTGGGTAAATATAAAACAGTTTCCCAAGTCATAAAGACTTGGTAAAACTTTTCTAGATTTAAGCATTTTCAGCTTGCATTCTTGGTCATCCTCTAAGCTGATTGATTATATTCTAATTCTTTAAATTGTTGTTACAACATTTTATTCTTTGCATCCTGTTATTATTGGCAGTTAATCAGCTGAAGCATCCTATAGCTAAGGTTAGTGCTTTGGTGCAGGGATTCACATGGCTGCGGTAGTTGGGATTTTTTAAATAATCCATGAAAAATCCATGACTTTTAAAGATGATATTAAGAAAACGTGAAATCTAGAAGTGTCTCTGTTTATACTTTGAGTCCTCTGTGCATATGATATCTAAGTGTGAAAATATTGGCTTTGAGTCTTTACACTTACAGTGAGATTTGTTCTTCAGGGAGGCATTCATACTAGCATGATGGCATTAATTTATTTTTTTTTCCAGTCTACTGGTGATATCCATTATTTTTATTTGCTGGTAATGCCAAAGTAGTTGTTGGGTGGGTGATTTTGTTATTTATTTATTCTGTATGTTCAATGCTAGTAAGCTAGTGGCCGTGCTAGTAATATGGTCACTAGCTACACAACAGTGTGCGTTATTTTTTTTTTTGGTACAGCCTAGGCTATGTCTGCTTGGTGTAGCTATTCATTCCCAAAAGATCTGAACTCCAGGGCAAATGTACTTTACACCATGTGTTTAAAGGTGCCAACTACTGAGCTTGCTGGCATAGAGTGGTAAGACTGCTTCCTATTTTGTATAATCTCTAGGGTCTCTAATACCAGTGCAGTACTGTGGGGTACTTAATATTAAATGTTGAGATGTCAAGTACAAAAAGGCTTTATTGTGTAAAAGCGTGAATCGATACTACTGTAACATAACTAATAACAAAAAAGGCATCTATTTCTGTGGGAAATACTATGTTGGCCTCACCATGAGCATACATATTCAAATTGGAAATTCTTGCAGTTATTCCAGAATAAAAGACAGCATCTAAACTCAGATTCCTTTTTGTCATTATCATTGAATACATGTGGAGTAAGACAGAAATTAATAGCCATGAGAACAAGGAGGAGGATACATCATGTAAATCACAGCTTTTTCTTAAGTAGAGTTGCTCCCAAACTTGGTTGTACTATTTGTGATAAGAATTATTTGTAATATTAAAAGCAGGATAAGGAAAAAGCACGTTACTCTAGCAGTCTTTCCACTTCCAGGTTATCTATTTAAATCCAAGTCAGCATCAAGGTCATTACAAAATGAAGCCTTCAACATACTTGTTACTCTCGGTCTTGTTACTGGAACACAAGTATGCACAAACTTTTTCTGAAGACACTGATGTAGTTGCTGCTTTTGTGATAATCCCAGGAGGTGCCGTAGTATGAATAAAAAGAGACATGGAGGTAGGCTCTCTTTTCTGGAATTGATCCTTCAAGTCAGAGCCCACTTGTCATTCTTAGAGGGGTCACGTTGTCTGTGTCTACACACTTGTAGGTGTTTAGGTTATTACTGTGGGTGGTTTTTCGTGGACAGATAGCATGCTTCCTTATTGCAGCCAAACCAGCTTTTATTTTTGCTTTTTATGGCCACTTTAGGTTGCCTTTTATTTAGTCTCAGAAATAACAGTTTCACATAGAACACGGGTAAATGAAATTATGTCTGGCAACTAAGTGGTAGTAAAGAGGTATTTTTATGATTGGGAATTTGAAGGAAAGTGTATCTTGTTTGTTCTTCTGTTCAAGTATTCCTCTTGTATAGCCAATGCTCCTACGGAGATATCACTCAATTAGTCAGAAATTTGCTGCGTGTTGCCTTTATTATTCCACACCGTGACTGCTCCACCTCTTTCTCACCACCAGCCTTCAGCAAAACAAACCCCCTAGAAAGATGAGCTGCGGGAAGTGAAGGAGAGGATTATTCATTATTAGCAATTGTTATACAGAGAAAACGTGATCTGTTTCAAGGCAGCCAGCTGCCTTGTACACTGGAGCTCTGCTTAAGAATGTTTTAACCTGTCTTTAAAAAAATAAGCAAGAATGTTACATTTTCAAAATAAAAGTAATGGAAGTTTACTGTGCAGATGAAATTGTGACCATAGTCTGTGTACTCCTTTAACAAGGTATTCCTTCCATTCGTTTTGTGAAGGTGCTGTGTGAGAATATGTTAATTTCTAAGCAATGACTCTCCAAACACTTTTCAAGAAGTTAGTGTCTTTTTTCTATTTTAGTAATAGGAATTCTGAAACACCAGTAAATAAATCTTTCCCGTGCTCAGTCAGAAGGTGAGCTGGCAGAAACAAGCTAACATCCACAGCTTCTCATTCACAGTCTACCCATTTCCTCTTAAAACGTAAAAAAAGTTAAAATATAATATTTCATACTTTACTGGCTATTGGAGGATCTCAAAGTTCTTTGGTATTGTTATTGAAAAACTGGCTCACAGGGCTCCTGAAAAAATGCCCATGCTGGTTTGTGAGTCCGGGGGGACTGTGAAATTTTTTTTCCAGATGCAGCCAATTATAGCATTTCCTTCATGTCTATTAGTAAACTAAATGAAATGATGGCAATATCTGAAGCACCTTATCTTCTTGTTTCTTTTTCAAGATCTTTTGCAATCTTGATTATCTGAAGATACGTCTTTAATTTTTAGCACCATGTATGTAGCTGCACTCTGACAGATCTCTTATTAATGCCTGATGAAAATATAAAAAAAGAGTGTAATTAAGCTATGCTGAGTTATTGCTGATATCAGGATCTTAGGTTTATATTATCTCTAATTAAGGTTTTGACTTTGCTGTCACTCATAATTTCTGCTAATATATGAAATAAATCATGTGCTACTTAACCTTAAAAACGGAAACCAAAAAATGGAGGTTTGTTATATTTATTTCTGCTTTTTGATCCTTCATTGAAGATGGGAATGTTAACTTAGTGAAGTGGATGTATCTTAAAGTGATGCTTTAAAAAATAATTGGTGTGAATGACTTTGAATACACCAGAATCACAAATTTGAGAGGAAAAGTGAATGAATGCATGAATGTAGGGGTTTTTTAATGTTAGGTTTCTGAGAAAACTTTAGATTTGAGCAAACCTGTTCTGTCTTATTCAAATAAAAAAGTAGATGTCTTAAAGAGTTAGAAGTCTAAGTTGAGAGAGTGTAAATAGTAGACGGTGAAAGTTTGTGAACCATTCAAAAAATGTAGCAGTATAGACTGTTGGCTTCCAGCGCTGGGGAATATTCCTTGGCTGTGGTTAATATAGTAGCACAGGCAGAAGCTGTCAGCATCACCGTGCTGGAGAAGGATTGCTTTGGGGTTTATGTTGGAGAAGGATTGCTTTGGGGATTACGCAGCTGAAACAAGCCCAGAGTGTTCTTGGATGCTGGAGCAAAGTTCAACTCTGACTTCAGTACATAAACCCAAGTAAAACGCAGTAGAGGTGAAATGATTAAGCTGCACTGCTAATGTACGTACATGAAGGTAACGCAGCCTGTTCAGATCCTACCTATCTTGGGCAGTAACAGTCATCACAGACAAGCACTAAAACAGGTTTATATTTCAACCAGTTTGCCTCAACCATACTACAGAAAGCTTCATTTTCGCGATACCTGTAGTTATGTCCTTTTTAGTAACTAAGTACCTAATCTTTTTGGCAGCAATCAATGATTTATGTAATAATAATTTTGGAGTATCTCTTTGGGATCTGTGGTCCCGAATAGCCTCTTCCATATATCAGGAATTCCTTTAAGGGGAGAAAACATTTTTAGAAGCAAGGCATAGGTCTGAGCAAAGTTGTTAGAAACTTCATTTGATGTCTAAACCTGTAAATAACGCCAAGGTATTTGGGCTTTAACTGATTTGTTAACCAAAACCTACTGAGATTACTTTCTGTAGAGACTGGATTGAATTGGATTACTCTAAATCTTCAGTTCAGGCTTGTGCTATTCTTCTCATTTTCACTCTGCTCATGCCTATTTCAGCACCTCCTACAGGCTGATTAATGAAACCCCGTTGCTGGCAGTCATGAAATATGTTGCATGTAGCATCCTCCCAGCAGGAGGAAATGTTGCTTGTTGACGGTTGGCTGCTCGCGATGGAAAGCAGCTACCCAAGGCTGAAACCGTGGACATTTCCTGCAGATAAAAGCTGGATGGTGAGTACTGGCAAAAAGAAGAATAGACAAAATGCACAGCAGGTTTTTGGATCCATAAAACATTTGCTCCCCAACTGTCACACTTGCAGTCTCTGCATCTGGTGTTCTGTTGACTCATTTCACCTGAATCAACCAGCCAGCTTGTATCTGTTTAAGTTTTCAGTTTTAACACATTACATGAAATCCTTTTCCTGAATATATCTGTACTGCACCAAATTCATGATTTTAGTAGGCGAAAGAAACAATTTTGCTTTCTCTACTTAAACCTTAACATACAAATTCCAGTGATCAGCGTTTACGTTTGATTGACAGCAGAACTTTTTAACACCTTTAACCCCTTTAGGTAGTTTTTAAAATAGTAAAAAAATATGAGTTGCTTAAACTATTCTTTTTGCTGTTTGTGCCTTATATTTCTCAAGGATTATTATTATGCATGGTTGCACCGACTAGTCTCATAACATTGGAAGATCAGTACAGTCTTTAGTAACAGAGACTTAAACATAAAGGAGGAATATCTAATCTGAAAGGTTTAAGAAGGAAACATTTAATGACTTTTTTTTATTATTTTTTAAAAATGTCTTTTTATATTTTCTTTTAATGGTGGAACCTTGAATCTTTTCAGAGTTTGGTAATATTAGAGGTCACTCCAGTGGGAATAAACGTAATAAAAGGAGGACTAGTGAAGACAAAATTGCATGCATATGTGTAGTCAGTTACCCACGTCCTCTATTGAACCAAGGACAATGAGCTCATCCCTGTTGAGAACAGAGAAGATGCAGAATCTGCCCTTAAATACTGTATAAGGCAAACTGGATTATTGTGCTGTGCCATTTTATTGCCTGTGGTTGGTCAAAACCGCCTTGTGATTATTTAGGCAGCTCTGTACCACAGTTGCACCCAACTATTCTGGACTAAGTGGCATTAAATACAGCGGGTGAAATACAGAGGGAATAAAAAGAGGAATGAGAGTGAAAAGAGCATGTTAGTGGCTCAGACAGGTACTGCTGTGCACGTTAGCCACCAAACACTGACGTGAGGCAGATGGTTGATGGAGCTGCCCTTGTCTCAGACAATGTTCCTCCTGGAGCTTCTTGCTCCATGCAGAGCTGCCCCATGGGCACGGCGTGGTCCCTTCCAAGTGAAAAGGGTGACAGATAAAGGTAGAGAAGGATGCGATCAGTATAAGAGAGCAGCAGGCACTGATGGGGCCTTGGCTTTGTATTTTGCTAAAAATACATGATGTATTTGACTGGATTGGAGTTAATGCTTCACAGGAGAACTGCGCTGTGGAAGTGCAGGGATGTAGTGTATAAAGTAGCATATGCAGTTCAGATTTTCTTTCTCTGTAGCTAGAAGCTTTGGAGGTTATGTTATAGCCCTGGATGTTGACAAGTGAAGATGAATGTTGATTAGACATACAGGAGGAGAAAAGATGGGATTATACAGGAAATAAACATTCTTACATTCAGAGAGTCATACTTTTTAGATTTAGAATGAAATGGAAGAATTGCTGTACTGTGCTGCTTGCCATTCTTTAAATCTAGGACTTCACATGTACATATGGGTACGTGCTCCTACATACATTGTCATTTTCACAGGGGAGAATTTAAAATTAACCACTTTAAAAGACATCTAGTTTGGTATCTTTCAAGTTTTCTGGCAGCATGAAAAGTAGTACCCAACTAGGATGAAATGAAACCAAGAGTCTTTCACATGTGGGATGTTTAAGGATCTTGCTTCACATATGTAATTTCCAAATCTAAATTGAAGTAAAAATCAAAACACAAAATCATATTTTTCAATTTGTGACAGAAAGTCATTAGAAGAAAAGAAAAATGTGTTTCAGAATATTGTGCAAAGAGATAAGAGTGCTTCTGGACAGAGATACAAAATAAAAAAATTCATTTTATCTCTCGGGGTCCAGGTACATTTTTTCATGCACAGATGCGTACAGTTTTAGAGTCTTATCTCTTTTGAGGTTTTTTTTTCTCTCCCCCAGCCGAAAGACCAGAGATAAAATCAATGGGGTCGTTTCCACTGATGCATGGAACTTTCAAAGCATAACACTGAATGATAAAAAGCAGCTTGTCTATATTTGATCTATTGTTGCCGTGCATGGACTGTCTGTAACCAAAAGAAGAGGGAAGAGTAACTCAGAGAAAGGTGCCATTTCTTGCTAGTACCGTGAAAAATAAGAATTTGTAAACCCCATATGTTTTAATCACACTGTAGAAGAGATGTTTTAATTAATAATTTTTAAGACATAGAAATACGTTGAAACATATAAAAGTAACCTCAAATTTATAAGGTTGCAGAGTGGAAAAGACTTGGCAGGATACTTAGAATTTTCAGTTTGTTTGTTAGAACAGTATTCTCAACTAAAATGTGCTTTCATTGGTTCTGCTGATCTTTTTCTTATTCTCCCTTATTTTGCTTTCACCATCTCCCCCTGGTGCTTGCATAGACAAGTTTATTTGAAATTACAATGGGTCTGCATTCTCTTGTCCCCCACAAAATCTCACGGAAAAGAACAGCCCCAAAGCAAAATCCTTATAGAGTAATGGAGCTTGGGCATTCCTCCACCCCAAGGGGTAAGGTCTCCAAAGGCCTCAATGAAAGAGCATCAGGAGGTCTGAGCAAGAACCGTTCCTGATAAAGAGGCGTAGGTGGCTTTGAAGAAATTGCTTGAAATTTCAAAATCGGCATAGCTGTGATGGTAAGAGTGACGACCTGAATCCTCAGGTTGATCACCTGCCTCCTGGAGCCAGTGCAGTTGAGCTGTTTCTGATATGGGAGCTAAGTTCTAGCCCGAGGCCCCATGGAGGGACGGTGATTTGCAGCTCTGTCACTCCCGAGGCTGCTGGCCCTCGCCATCTGCGTGAGAGCAGCATATGCTACTCAGAGCAGCGTGCAGCACAGCGGGACCTGCAGCCATGCCGCTGCTGGCTGCTCACCTTCAGACATCTGTTACTTCCTACCCGGGAATGGGATATCCTTGTTCTACTGCGTATAGCCTTGCCACACACCTAGTTTCTCTCAAAGCTAGTAGGAATTCTCATGAAGTAAGAGCTTCATTCTGAATTTGCGCAATTGAATCTAGATGAAAAATTAATGCACAACTATCTCCTGTACGTATACCCTTTAATTGATAGGAAGAGGCAACCTTTTTTTTTTTTTTTGTGGCTCTTCCCTTCAATATGTGATATTTTATTTAAAAGGAAAAAAAAAAAGTGGACTTGCTGGTATACTTATGATTTTTTTTTTCTCCAGGACTTTAATCCTCTCTATTCACTTTGTCTTCAGACTCAAGCAGGCACTTCTTTTTAATAACATGGAGCTTATGTTTTCCTTCCTTCCTCAACAGTTATTAAAGAGTTATGCTTTTCAATGTGAGTGGAGAGTCTGATGTAATTACATGACTCATGGATTAGCATTTTCCTATATTCCCTGTGCCTCTTATGCAGCCTTTCCTAGACATGAGTAAACATTGTGGGCTTGGGACCTGAATTAATGTGATACTTAAAGATGAGTTCATAACGCTGGGTGGTAGGAAAGGACAAAGACAATCCATTTAAGACATCTCTTGGGTCAGCAGTGCATTCACACTGAACTTGAATATGTATAAGTTTGCTTGTGAATTTCAATATTGGGGTGCATTTCTTTTTCTGGGGACTGAACATGTGTTTGAGTGGGTCTATTCCTGTCAAGCTGCTGAGCCCGGCCACTCTCCATAAAGTGTCTCAAGCTGGGCTCCTCAAACCAATAGTTTCTGGAGAGCGAGGCCACAAGCTTATGAAAAGGAACTTGAGAAAGAACAGCACAGAGCAATAATATAGTGGGGTAAGGAAATTAGAGGTTTCAGGTGATGTTTAAAGGATGCTCCCATGTAAGCGTAGGAACAGGACACCAGGGAAGCAGTCAGCAGAATAACTTTGACCAAGTAAGAGATGGAAATACAAAAAAGGAGACAAGCCAGGGTAGAGAGAGGAAGAAGCAGAGAATAATACCGTTGCCCAAGCAGAAGTCTTTCTCATGGAACTCAGAGCAGTTTTTGCCCCAATAAAAGTTTTGTGACAATAACCTCCATTAATCCACAACAGGCATAAATGTTTTGGACACAATACTCGTAACTGAGAGCTGTTGTGCATGATGAGTGGCAAAGGGTTTGTGGTTGTGCTGCTTCTCTGCTCATTCAATGAGGAAATTGACCTGAAAAAGTAACAGTCCAGAAAGAAAACTAGGTTTTGTTGTTTTTCTTTTGTTCTTTTTTAAAAACACACGAATACTACTTCTCAGCAGCTTCTCTGCACGTGATGCAGTGGTGCTGATAGATTTTACCAGGTCTGCTTTGCTATAATGACTGTAGTGATAGATCACCTTAATTTTAGTTTGTCCAAGTTAGAATTACTGTATTGCAATTAAAAATTTGTAGGAGATGGTATCAAACACATCTGATTGATAATTGCTAAGTGGTGATGTCTTCAGAAACTTGCAAGTTAGTATCTGCTCTTAACCGTGTATGAAATCTTAGGTGTCACTCAAAACTATCATCTTCACCTAAATTGAAGGAGAGGAGGGTTTTATCAGTATTTATGGTGACATTCAGGTTTGGTGATTTAATTTTACTATGTGCTTAATTTAATCACTGTTACTTTTCATTGTCAATACAAACTGAAAAATGTCTGTGTAACCATCAGGGGCATGATTTTTATGGAGTCTGTTGCCCCCTGAACGTCTTTAAAATAGCCACCTACTCACAATTGAGGAGAGTTTGAAGTCTTCTGTTTAACTAAAAAAATCCGCATAATATTTTAGCAGCTTGTTAACAGGCCTGCAGACAGGTACTAATTACACCCCAATTTACAATACATCAGTTTAGCACTATTGATCTGTTAAAAAAATGAAAGTAAACTGAGCAAAAGCCAGTCTTGTTGCTGAAGGAATGATGTATTGATTCCGTCTGACAGTGCTTTGTCTACAGATCAATGTAGATGGGCAGTATAGACCAGAAGAATGAGACAGGGTCACCAAAGGTCAGGAAAAGAACAGGGTGTCCCAGATTATTGAAGACAATGAAATGAACATATCATAAAGTAGACCTGATTGGTATTTGTAAAGGAATCCACCAGTAACAGGTTTTATCGTGTAAGATAGGAATAATATATTCTATTTTACAATTAACTTTAGCTGCTGTCTGTTTAAGAGAGTTAAGGAGGGTTCGGTGTCTACTCAGTAGCTTGCTGACTGCGAGGAGTCTTACAAGACTGAAATAATAAACTGCTTACAGCTCTACGTGTTTGTGAGAAGTGAAAGCTACACTTCTGAGAGATGTTGGTCTTTGTCCAACATAATGGAACATTTTAAAATTCAAATATTCAGAAGTTCTTAATCCTTTAGAAACTTCAGCCCCTTATTTTGATGGTTATTGCTGGTTTTACAGCGCACAGAGATTCTAGTTCTGTTACGTTTCAGCTTTCCCCATGGAAAAGGTAAGTAGGTATGGACTGAAGTGTACTTGTGCCACAGTGTGTTATTCATTCACGTATTTCGTCTCTCCTTGATGTCCTCAGAGACGAAGGGCTTTATATTTTAAATAAGGAGGAACACTACTATAATATGATTAATCCCTTACAGCTTTCATGCCTTCTAAATCCTTCCTTGTTCTGCTTTAGAAATTCAACTTTTACGATGAGGGGGATGTCTGCCCCGCACAAGTATTATAATTTAGGGCTTAATCCCCCAAATTAATGTTTAATCTGCACTGCTGCCTTGTTTTAAGACCTGCTGAATAGGTGTCATTCAAAAAAAATTGCTTCCAGAGCTTTCTAATCCACATTTTCCTCAGGTTTTAACATATTTTGTAGCTAAGTGTCTAACACTGGGTGATGAGAGGTTGAGGGGGTACATGTTCTTCTAACATAATCACAGAGGAACAATTCACCACACCGCCACTTTATCCTTCCCTCTAAGGAATCAGATTTAGCACACTTTAGTGTTATAGATGCATAGTCACTGTATCGCTTCAAAACGTATAAGCTCATTTGGTTCAGAGTGGCTTTGCAGCAAGGGAAACAATATCTGCACCTTTTATCTCAATCCCTCATTTTTGTCTTCAGGGACAAGATACTTTTTATGGAAGATGTGCTACACCAGCATTTAGTACAACTGCTTTTAAAAATAAAATTGGTTATTATATGAATTATTTACATTAGAATACCTTGGGGAGGTCAGGTGTTTAAGACGGTCAGATGTGATCTGTCAAGACAATGTAAAGGGAATGTTTTAAGTTTTAATGGAAAATGTTTTCTGGAACAGTGCTGGATACCAACAGTGACAATCTACCAAAATTAAAAATTATTTAATATAAAGCATGTATTTATGGTAAAAATTCCTGTTCCTAGAATGTGTCCTACCTCTGCCTTAAAGAAATATAGAACATTAGGTCAGTTCTTCAAAGCTGTTAGTTTTGATTTCTTTTCAGCCTAGTCATAATTGGAAAATCAGTTCTCATTCTTTCAAAATCCTGCAGAAGTTTTCAAAAAGACACTGAAATTTTTGCTTTGACTGTTGGTCAATTTTGAAGTTCACTGCCTATGCAAAATAAGACATAGTGCCTATTCTTTTTTTTTTACTGAGGTACTCTATTTGCTTTTCAGATAAACAGTGAATTTTGATTTTTTTTTTTTGTATGATTAATCCTTTGTCGTTTGTATGCATGGTGTTCATCACAATTTGTTCAGGCATATAAGGTAGGCCAGAAATATCCATTCATTTGTCTCTTTTATGAACATTACCTTATTAACTATGTTGGAAATATCCCAAATAATGCATTCATTAGAGCTACACACTGTCTGAAACGATCATTTCAAAATCTGTCTCCCCAGGGGTTTGGATTTATACATACTGAGTTAAATGATTAATGAAACTATTACACATTAAGTGTTCGGTATTTCAAGTTACTGGGAAGTTTTCATCAACATTAAGAAGATTTGGACATAAAACACAGTCCAAATTTCTGTGTTTTCATTTGTAATTTCCTCTTTCATTTTGTTGCAGTCATGAATGACAATATTAACTAAATTCCATTTTGTAAGGTGCTGACCCTCCTAAAAATCACTGCCCTTCTTAGCAGTTGATGGTTTTACTCATTTCACAGGAAGACGTAGTAACTTTTAGGTTTAAATCCACTGCGATTAAGAGCAAGTTGTCTAAACAGCACAAAAACAGAAGTGCATTTTTTCATTATTGTTTCTTATGGAGGACTCAAGAAATCTGATCTCTCCTGTATAAAATAGCTGACATTTATTTTAAATAATACTTGTATTTCTTCCTGCGAGGTGTAAGCAATTATTCGGGAGGTTTTGCCTTTAGAATTCACAGCACATTTCCAAGACTGTAAGAGAAAGAAAGAGCAGGGGCTCCACTTCACTGTGGATGTGCACTGTGGACGAACATGGTCTAGTGGCGTACATGCTCCAATACAGCTTTGAGCCTTATGCTGCACTGATGCTTCTGTAGGTCTTGGACTTCTGTGCCACAGTGAAGGTTTCTGAGAGTTTTTCAGAACCCAAATTCAAAATGCCAAGTTTCCCTAAGCAGTTATCTACATATATAAAGTGTGAATGGGTTAAAGCCAACTCTTGCTGGCTTCAGGAAAAAGAACATCTTTCCAAATAATTTCAGTCTTTGCTGGGAAGGTTTTCTTATTGATAATTATTAATATTACAGATATATTCAGCTTGATACTCTTCAGAATTACTAAACATATCCTTTTGTTCCTAAAATGAGGTGATGTTCTTACTGAAGTTGGTGTCTTTTGCATATTCAGTATCTTTTCATGACAGACTACTGTGTTTAAAAAAAAAAAAAAGTATTAGACAAGTGTCTTGACCCTGGTTTCTTATGGAAATGAGGCTTGTGTGATCAGCATTAGTCACTGTGTGTGTCTGCCTACTGACCTTTTTGCTCTCTGATCCTCGTCATTTCAGTTAAATTTGACAGAGGTAGAAAAATTTTCATAGTATTAAATTTAATTTTTGGAGAGTAGATGCTCAGATTGAGAAGATATAGTCTCCTCTAAAGAGGGAGAGAAAGAACCCAGTCTCTGCATAGAAGTCTGCAGAATTAATTATTGTTTTTAAAGGATGGAAATTAGTCAATGTGGGAACGGTTAATCCCAAAGAGTGTCCTGCTGAAAGTGTGGGGAAGATGCTAGTGAGCAAATTCCCAAGCCCTCATATTATTCTGATGAAATTTATCATCTAATATGATACATGTTACCAAAAAAATACCAATATTCTCATGGCATTACTCTGACTGTTGCCATGACTCCCTCAGATAATGTTCTCAAGTGTTTTGAGTAGAGAAAGCCATTTAGGAACCTGGTCCTGTACATCCATTACATGTAAATGAAGAAGAATACCTTGCCCTATTTGCAGCTGTCTGACAACCATTTACTTTAATAATGACAAATTAGTCAAATGCTGTAAATCATTAACAAGCAATTAACTTTCTTTCTAGAATTTCAGCAGACCAGGCTGTTCTTATCACTGTAACTGCCTAAGAACTTTATCTGCCTCCCAAAACAGCTGACTCTGTTAGATGGCAGTATGTGATAAAGGGCTTTGATATGTCACAGGTGTCTTGGGAAAGGAGACTGATACACAAATTGCCCTTTTCACCTGCTACTGAGATCCTCTAGAACTGTTGTTCCCTTCTCTCTCAAATGCTAGTCTGTTGGTACAAATAAATTTGTGCAGCGTCTGTGGGAGCAGTGGAATGAATGCATTGTATTTGTCCAGTACAGTGTATTCCCAGACAGGGAGGACAGCTATACTTTATACCTAATTTTGTAGCAGTATAAAATGCATCTGCAGGGGATAGGCTACTACTATAGAATGACATTTTTACATATAGACCTGGAATATATCTTGTGTAAGAGCAAATAACATTATTGATAAAAGGTTTTCAAAGCTTGTTACCAACGTTAGGTCCTACATCTCCTTTAGTTGAGGTGAGTTTAAAAAGTGGTAGTCAACGGTATAAGGGATTCAAACATTTATTTGGATGTGATGTGAGTGTAGATTTACCTGATTACTTATAGACTCTTGTTCTCTAAACTCCTGACTTACGTAATTTTATGGATCAAAAAAACAAGCTTTCTTTTGCAGAAAATTATAATTTTAAAAAAGCTACTATTATAAGTTAATTACTGAGTTGTGAGTAAAATGAATGTCTGTCATGTAAAATTATTTTGTTTAAAGAGGTATATATGTCTCTATTTATGGAGTTTTTTAAAGAAAAATGGCAGTAGGTATAGGTAATCTTTTCCAAATTATCCTTTCACAGATGAAGTTGAAATAGGTCTTTTCTGAAAACCAAGTGACAGCTAAGCTTATTTCTGTGTGGAGAATTAGTATATGCTGTGACTTGTATTAAAATGTTTGTTTTGTTACAACTTTTTAATTAGCTTGTCCTACGTGTGAGAGACTCCCACTACAGTATTAAGAAAATGTTATCAATCTTGGCATAATTTCTCACTTCTGCCACAGTCTTGGGATTCAAAATCCCTACAATGCAAATTAAATTAGGAATGACTCTCCCAGTGAAGATACATAACCTTTCCAAAGTCTGAGTGAGACAAACACACAACATTGTTCTCTGCTTTATCTTATCGGGGCGGTCCAATCCATCCCAGGTCTAAGGAGTCAAGCCTCTACTGCGCCTAACAACCACCTCGGAACAATTTCTCTGAAGAAAATAAATGGGTTTCTTGTCAAGGCCATTGTAACAGAAGAGCTGGGGGCATTGATACTGAAAGGGTCATTTTTTTCCCGTTGTACACTAATTTGAGGGTGACATGTTGTAAATGTTGCAGTTTCATAAGTTGCATGAGACATCACTTTGTCTTTTCCCTTCCAGATATTTTCTAAATGTGTCATCACAAAATGTGTATCATCAGTCATGTATAAAGCATATAATCTTTTATCATCACTATGCACATTCTGACACTGTGGTGATTTAGTCTTAATATCATCCCTATTACTCTGTGAATGAAAAGCCCATATTGTATTAGACACCCAGTACCTTGTTTTCCTGCCTAATCATTGCCGCTGTTTCTCTTCTCCATCATCTAGTGTCACTTGCTTCTGTGTACTAAGGCTTGCTGGTAAGCTGTTTCAAGGAGTAATTACGTATGTTAATTTGACTGAAACCAGGGTTACGTGAGTGAAAGTATTATGGGCAAAAAACAGAGGTAGGCCAGTTCCCACAGAACAGAGTTGTGGCTGGTAACTATTCTCTAGAGAAGTCATTGAGAACCAGTGAAGGAATTGGACAGCCTTTACAGAGCCTTATCCTCAGGGTATTACTCAAGCAAAGTAACTATTGAAATATCAGCCCTGGAGGCTGAAGTCTTATGTGTGTGTGTATCTTTATGCACTGTGAGTATTCCTATTGACTTCAGTGGGATTACTGACAATGAGTATAGTTAAACGTGCATAAATCTTTGGGGCATACAGGTCTTTGGAGTTTTCCCTGTTTATGACTGAGCACTTCAAGGTTTATTTTGTAGAAGCTCAGGAGAAGCTCATTTATCCTCATTGTTTGAGGCTTCTGGACAAAGCAGGAGCACTGTGATTTGTGTTTCCAATTTCAACAGGTTTTTTTAAATAGTTAAGAGAATATTTATTTTGCAAATGTAGCTGTAACAGTTAACGTGATTTTAGCCTATACATGAAATATAGGCAGTTCCTGATGGCTTAACTGGCATTTTGAGAGAGAAAAAAATAATGCCATGTAATTACTGAATGTGGTTTTAAAAACATACCAATACAGCCAGCTATATATTCACACACAGTCCCATGTGCACACACGTACAATATTTATGTAATTTCCTTTGGGAGATGGGAGGTTTTTTTAGCGTGTTGATTTTTACCTTTTCCCACATTTACTAAATGGACTAAGTACATAGAAGTAAAATGTTCTTCAGTGTTCTTTTAAAACTTTGTATGAATCAAGGTCACTGTACAGCCATTTTAGGCAGAAGAGTTTTTTGAGAATGCAAGTGTGAATTACCATAAAAGTGGTTTTGCCTAAATACTAAAGGTGACTTTTAACTGAAAAACTATAAAGTGCTTTGCTTCAATACTAAAGATAGCTTTTAATTGAAAAGTATAAGTGAACCTACAAAGCAAGGTTAACGCTTAGTGGTATAATTTTATACATGCACTTTGGCAGTCACAATGGCTTTGATTCAACCTTGACTTCCTACAAGATCATAAAAAGGCACAGAATGATTTGTTATAAAAGAAATGAGAAGTACAGTACAAATATGAGTTGCATAACAAATTCTGAAGATGAAGTGGTAGCGTTCAAAGGAAATGTAGCATTTTATGCCACTGCCATAATTCTCAGACAATGTTACAAAGAAAGAAGTATGGCCTGCAATTTGACCTTCCTCCTCCTCCCTGCTGCAGCTCCATAATGATGTTTAGAACTTTATAGCTATGTTAAAAAAGAATTTAAGGAAAGACGGTGTCCTGTACCCTTATACAGGATACCGAATTCCTAGTCACCTTAAATGCTCTGGATAATAGTGCCTGCTTCTTGCCAAAGGACACTGGTAAGCAACTGGTACTTTCATCCTCACATTCAGAGGAGCCCCACACAGCTTGCTCTTTGGATAATCTTAAATGCCAAGTGTTTTAAGATGATTGCCCCCACCCAGTCTTGCCCCTTTTCATTTCTGCATGCAGCCACTGAAATAATGGAAAGATTTAGTCCATGCAAATAAAGTCCAGCGAACACAGCAGAAGATATTGCTCCAATTAATGGCTTGCTCAAGGCCACAGGCTGGGCTTCTCCCTTTCATTCATGATTTGAAGTAGTTGGGCACTACTGTTTTACTCTTGCTTGATAATACACTGCCAAAAGTAGATAAAACCTGCATGAATAATGAAAAAGAGAGGAAGTCACCTGAAGAGTATAACATCTATGTAGGTTATAGAATTACTGAGCACGATTTAGAGTAATCAGGTCTGTAACTCAGTTACCCCAAGGGATTCTCTTCTTTGGAGGCGTGTCATGATTTGTGAAGTTGTCGTGATAACCTTTTTGTTAAAGTAGATCTAAAGGATCTTTGCTTGAACTGAAAGATACCACCTCCTTTCTTTCTGAAGACCAAAACGAGATCACTGAACTATTTTCTCATTGTGAGAAAAATTTATATTGATTTTGTGTGTGTGTGTGTGTGTCTGGCGGTAGGCCACTAGCTATTTCTCAGTAGCATTTAGTGATGAGGAATCTCTCGGGAAGACAAAAAAAGTGTGAGTTAAAGCCAAAAAAGAAAAAAAAACATTATGTGGTGACACACAACTGGCAGACTGCATGTTTTTGATGGCTTATGCTTTCTCTAGTGAAAGGTTGTCAGGGAGGAAGGAATACGCACTAGCTCACACTAATAGCCTAAACTGAAGACAAATTCATCTCTTAAATGCACTCCATGTGCTTATATCATTTGTTGTGATTTCTATTGTTATATCTAAGGAAAATTTTAGCTTATGGCCTAAAAATTTAACCAGTTTTCACATTTCTTTGGGAAAAAAAAAATGCAAGGCACAGCCTTTTAAGAATATGTGATATACTCAAATTATAATGTGTCAGCCAGATATGTTATTTACTAATGCATTTAAGAATTTCTTCCAAAAAAACCGTATTAGTTTCAACTTTTAAAAGTTTTAACTTTTTTTGTTAATTATGGTAATGACTTCCATTTGTAGCTAAGCTTTTCTTAATATTATTTCACATCAAAAGTCATATATACGTGTACCTGTGCATATGAGTTTTAGTTTGGGGGTTTTGTCTGTTTTACCTCGGAAACAGAAGTGGTTGCAGTTGACAAATGGCTCTCTCCAGAGTTGTGATGGCTGTAAAGTTGTGGCAGAGTCACTCTTACAATCTGACTGGTATTGCAACAATGAAGTGCTTTCAGAAAATAATACATGAGCAGCAGTGCGTTAGTAAACAATAGTGACTCCATAATTTTGAGGAAATTTAGGAGGATATAAATATGGGAAAGAATGGAGACAGATCCTGCTGGATGACTGCTGTGGACTTTTTATACAGGGAAAAAAACTATTCCCATATGTCCCCAAATAGGCATTAAAACCAATGTACCTCTTCTTTGACATCTGTTAGAACAGAATGAGTCCATTTGAAATCCCCCAAACACTCGCATAGTGACAAAGTGTAGTAAATGAACCAAAATGGTTTGGGGATGTGAGGATGTGTAAACAAGCCAGTCAGATGTCATTTATTTTCTTGGATCACTTTGGTATTTTTTTCGGGTCTGTCTGTATTAAGTCTTTGTGCACAAAGCCGTATTTACTGCACTGAACGGAGATTTTCCATTTTTTAAAGAACAAGGCTGTTTAAGTTACATCTGTTTTGGAGATGGTTCTCTCAGTTGTGTTTGATTTGCAATAGGCAGTGCACCCATTTAACAAAAACAAGTATGTGAGGTTCTTTACTGTTGTCACTAGTGACCGGGCTATTAGTGGGGCCCTCATTATGTATGCTCTAAAAATACTTGCTTTTCTCTTTTAGCACACACCAGTTCGCTGCATGTATGTCAGGAGCTCATCACGTATTTTTTTTTGCTTTGGATGCTTAGTAATGATGTTTGTATCACTTTTTGTTCGTACGCCATTTGATTGCAGTGTAGCTGAAGGTGCTGGAAAAATTCCAAGAAAGAGGACAGATAGTGTTGTTTGGTAAACTCTAGCTATTTGCAACAATTGAGGACATTCCTCTATATTTAGAGTATTGATTTCTTTCTTATACAGTAATACTCCTCGTTGTTTTGAAGGAGATGTGGGGCAAACAGCTTTAGTCGATGGTAGATCTATTTTTATCTCTTTATAGCACATTCTTGCCCATATTGTAGTTTATATTTCAGAGGACGTTGGCCAGGAAATGAGTCGGATATTGTGACATTTATAAACTAGTTTGTCCCCAAAATGAATTAAACTGTCACTCAGCAGAACCAGTGGCTAGCCTGTTGTTGAGTACCCTTAGCTCACAGCGGAGGTTGAGGGTCAATCAGTATAACGTGACTTACCTCTGACTTATGTGAAGAAAAGAGTTGCACCAGATTTTGTGAACGTTTTTTCTTTTCCAATCCCTTCCCTCTCATAGATTAACACAATATAAATTTGAGTGCATTAGCAGAGGAATAGAGCCAGTATTTATATTCATAACTCTTCCCCAGAATTATATCTAATACTTTATGGTTTTAAGGAAAGTGTCTTCGTATTGATGATTTCATGTTTATTTACAGTTTTCATGTGAATGTTTTCAGGNATGTCATTTATTTTCTTGGATCACTTTGGTATTTTTTTCGGGTCTGTCTGTATTAAGTCTTTGTGCACAAAGCCGTATTTACTGCACTGAACGGAGATTTTCCATTTTTTAAAGAACAAGGCTGTTTAAGTTACATCTGTTTTGGAGATGGTTCTCTCAGTTGTGTTTGATTTGCAATAGGCAGTGCACCCATTTAACAAAAACAAGTATGTGAGGTTCTTTACTGTTGTCACTAGTGACCGGGCTATTAGTGGGGCCCTCATTATGTATGCTCTAAAAATACTTGCTTTTCTCTTTTAGCACACACCAGTTCGCTGCATGTATGTCAGGAGCTCATCACGTATTTTTTTTTGCTTTGGATGCTTAGTAATGATGTTTGTATCACTTTTTGTTCGTACGCCATTTGATTGCAGTGTAGCTGAAGGTGCTGGAAAAATTCCAAGAAAGAGGACAGATAGTGTTGTTTGGTAAACTCTAGCTATTTGCAACAATTGAGGACATTCCTCTATATTTAGAGTATTGATTTCTTTCTTATACAGTAATACTCCTCGTTGTTTTGAAGGAGATGTGGGGCAAACAGCTTTAGTCGATGGTAGATCTATTTTTATCTCTTTATAGCACATTCTTGCCCATATTGTAGTTTATATTTCAGAGGACGTTGGCCAGGAAATGAGTCGGATATTGTGACATTTATAAACTAGTTTGTCCCCAAAATGAATTAAACTGTCACTCAGCAGAACCAGTGGCTAGCCTGTTGTTGAGTACCCTTAGCTCACAGCGGAGTTTGAGGGTCAATCAGTATAACGTGACTTACCTCTGACTTATGTGAAGAAAAGAGTTGCACCAGATTTTGTGAACGTTTTTTCTTTTCCAATCCCTTCCCTCTCATAGATTAACACAATATAAATTTGAGTGCATTAGCAGAGGAATAGAGCCAGTATTTATATTCATAACTCTTCCCCAGAATTATATCTAATACTTTATGGTTTTAAGGAAAGTGTCTTCGTATTGATGATTTCATGTTTATTTACAGTTTTCATGTGAATGTTTTCAGGATGCTTTGAACTTCTGAGAGCACACCATTTTTTAAATGCATAGACACTTCTGGGAAGCTTTAGATGTGCTTTTTCGTTTCTTCTGGAGATCGGATGCTTTTTTAACAACACAGGATGCAGGAAGCGGCATCCAAATCCAGTCCTGTCTGATACCATTTTCCTCTGCGTTTTCCAATTAGAGGAACTGCTACTTTTGTTTCCTGTAGAGTCATTACTAATGAACTCTATGTGTGAATCCAAACTTCAAATCTTTAAAAGACAAAAACCAAAAAACGCCAAGCACAGAAACAGTGAGTCCTAAAATTTATGTTCTATTTCCGCTCAGATATTTTTTTCCCACCATTCACATTTTATTTCTTTTTAATCTAACCTGTGACCCAGAAGAGTTACAAGCACAGAAACAAAAGGTATAACAGTAAAAGCATAAAATTATCATACAGGTGCCTCAATAAGAAATGTTTCAAGTATATATTTTCTTTAGCATTCTGAACTTTGATTTTAATTTAGGGATTAATAGAACCGTGATCGTGTTAGATTTTATTTTACTCATTATTTCCGTTGAAATCATGGTGCTGCTTGCAAGGAAAGTATTTCTGAACGTGACCAAAAGCTGAAGATTCTGACTGCTTGGTACATTTAAGGTGTACTAAAGGAAAACAGTAGGGTTGATAGAATGAGAGGTGGGCTCAGGTTCTGAGCATGGATCTGCCACTTACATGCTGGGCAACCATTGGCAAGTGATTTAATCTTTCAGTGAGTCTACTTTTCTTATATAGAAAAGTAATAAGAATGATCTCAGAGATGTGAAATGATTTAAATACTTGTGCTTCCCTGTGAAAAGGATACTGATATTGATATCAACATTAATGTAACTTGCTAGTTTTATTAGCTGACAACAATAGTAACCAGTTTTACCCATTCCTTATCCAAAAATGGACTGCATTTTGATTTAATCAGTTTACTTTGGAATATTGCTTAACAGGAAATCTAACAATCCAATATGAGAAATTTCATCATGTGAGTGATTTCCTTTGCATGAATTTATACTAATTTCTGTAGGTGCTGTGTGAACAGACTACAGCTAAGACAATCTTTTGTGGTTTCAGGATGAAATATAACTGTCTAAATACCCTGTTCATATTAAATATTCTAAGAATTGGTAACTGTGGAGTTTAAAATATTTCAAAATATAATTCTTGTTTTTTAGTGATACTTTAAAAGCACAATAACTTTGCCAAAAGGACATTCGATTCTAAAGCATAGAACACTGGGAAGCTGAGAGATCCTTATAAAATCCAGCCCCTAGGAGTGTTGTAGTCAATGAGAACTGAAGACAGAAACAGATATGTCCGTAGGCTCTTACTAATATGTGTTTTAGAGAGACAAGTGTGATGAGGAATATGCATATGTTATAATTATTAAAATACATATAATAAGAAAAATAATGTATTGACTAGGAAGCTTGTCTCAGGATATGGTCTACAAATGGATTTATAAAAGGTAATTTTACCTCCCAGTTGGGAACTGACCTTTCTACAGTTCAGGTTTGGAGTGGGAACTTGGGTATTTTAGCCATCTGGCAAAGATACTTTGAAAATCGTAAAATATGTATGTATTTTTTTAAATTTCTCTTTACTGGTAAGTCTGTATCTTTTATTAAAATTATGGTTTAATCGCATCTCTATCACAGTTTAGTGAGAAGCCTCATAAAACCACCTTGCTGGTACCTTTTAACAATAACAGCCTTGCAAAATTTTCATTGTATTAAATTTCAAATGTTTATACAACATCCATGTGCTTAGCTTGCAACATTTCAATTTATTTATATAAACTTATAGCTGTGAAAAAAATGGTGAATATTTGTAGTCCACTGACTAACTAGACTCTCAGACAAGAAAAGAAAGACTGCTGGTAATCTAGTGTCGTGGTTTGGGCCAGACTGACCACGGAGACGAATGACAGATGCTTGCTCTCTGCTCTCTCTCAATATTAAAAGGATGCAGTCAGGTTCCTTGAGACAATGGCAACAATAAGTTGAATTAAAAATGCTTTATTTTGCTTTCTCTGATGGCTTCACTCTTGTATTGAAAATGATTTTAGGAAAATAGGATTGAGATCCACGTTCTGGATCAATAAATCTGTTCTCCAGCTGTACTGGACATGACATTATATCATCTTTTTCAGAAAGTTATTGAGTGAGCTCCATGTGAAAATCTATTTTATTCCTCCACTATACTTGTTAGAAAGCCATTTCAGGATCTGATAACTCTAATATTTAGGCAAAAACTATAATTAATTTAAATCCCAGAGAAAACTATCCACAAACTTCACATCCTCATTACATAGTTTTTTTAATGTAGAATATTCCTGTTCCATTTTGCTGAAGGGAAGTCCTACAGCAGAGCACAGCATTGCTGCCAGGTGTTGAACAAAACTCAGCTTGAATCTGATTCCGCTTCTGGAAGACTTCCATTAGTTTCAGCGTGGCGGTATCAAGCCTCATGTTATTAGATAAGCCTATAATGATAAGAGAAGCCAATATTTTGGCTAGGTATTGTGACTCATGCAGTGATAGGAGCAGAGGAGGCAAGAAATGTATGCCTTGTATGGTGACCCTGTATTTAGCACAGAAGGGACAAACTCATAGAAACAGGTGGTGGTGTATACATTTTCTACGTTTATAGCTGTTACAGAGGGTCAGAAAGCTGTTAGAGGAGAAAATGGAGAGAAGTACCATGAGATTGAGACATACAAAAGACTTAAGTGCCACTCAATTGCCTTAAGGCATCCCCATTAAACATAATTACCCTACTTACTAAGCACCAATCATAGCTATTAAGTATCATCGGGTTTAAATTAGTTCCCTGGGAGACATCCCGTTTAAGCAGATTTCCCAGTTAAGCACAGGAAACTTCTTTTTTAATCAGTCCGTCCTCTCCTCCTCCTCCTCATTTTACCTGCTGTAGAGTTGGTTGTTTCCTAACTATTCAAACAAAAGAATTCCTGATGTGTTTATTAGGTACACTAAGGCAGGAGAAATACAGTGCTTGGCTTACACTTCCAAAGCAAAGAGCAGAAGGATCAATACCTTCCGTGTTCAGTGAGGACCCTGACGTGTTAATGACTGGAAGTGTTTAGGCTGGCCTTGCTTCCCTACAACCATTTATCCTACGTTTTTTTAAAACACTTTATTGGATGTCAGTGTCTACCCAGAATACTTATTCCTTTGAAGTACCCATGGATTATTGTCACATATATTCTCCTAGAAGTTCATAAAACATGGTTATTCTGATTTGTCTGTCCTCATATAAGTCCATTCTTCCAACAGAGAATCACTGAGGCTGGAGGGGACCTTCAGAGCTCTTTATTCCAGCCGTCTGCTCAAAGCTGGTCTAAATAGGTCATGTTCCTCAGGGACATGTCTAGCTGAATCTCGAAGTCCTCCAAGGATGGAGATCGCACACACTCTCTGGGCAACTTGTGTTTTACTGTTCTCATCGGCAGACTTTTTTCCTCATAGCTTATCATAATTTCTCATGTTCCAACTTGTGTCTGTTGCCTCTTGTCCTATTGCCGTACACCTCCAGGAAGAGTTTGATTCTGTCTTCTCTGCATCCTCTGGTCAGACAGATACAGAGCAGTGAGGTCTCCCCTGAGCCTTTCTTCCGCAGACTGAAGAGGCCCAGCTCCCTCAGCCTCTCCTCCTCTACTGTATCCTGGGCTCTTGTCCTCTCACCAGGTCGATGGCCTTTACTGGACTCATTCCAGTACATCCCTGTCTGTGCAAGTACCAGGGAGCCCAGAACTGGACCTGGTGCTCCAGCTGTAGCTTCACCAATGCCAAATACAGAGGAAAGATCACTACCTTCAACCTGCTGGCTGCATTTTTGCAGGCACAGTGTGGGACGTGGTGCGGCAAGGGAGCACGTCCTCACATCGCCTGTATGAGGCTGCACTCAGATTGTTCTTTTGGCTGCAACCCCTGAAATGTGTGTGTGTTAAGTTCATAGTGTGAAAGTGAAAGGAAAAAATAGTTTTGTTGAATATGATGCTTATTAAATGTTTGATCTATGTCTATATTTTATGAATTTCTTCACACTTCAGAATGAAGTAGTCATATCATCAACCAGTAGCAATTGGTGTTAACTATTGCAGTAGCTGAATCTTTGCCTTTAGTGGTCAAGATGAGGATGACTTAGACCATGAGCTTATAATTCTAAAAAAGGCAGGCGGGAAGGCATTTAGTACCTGTTGAAGTTAGGGGCAGCATTTCTAATAACCTAAGCCATATATGAAATAAATTATTTTAGTTGGAAGACCAGGAAGAGTTTTCCTTCTTGCATTTAAACTGTATATATTTTAACCAAGAGAACTTGGCTATTTACCTTAAAATAAAAAATAACAGAAACAAACAAACAAAAAATCTAGATGCTTCTCATCCCTTATTGTCTTACATATATAGTGATTTTCATAAAATCAGTCATTCCCCCTGCCCTTTCTTACATAATCTTCTATAACTGCGTTACCTTCTTGTTTCACTTCTGATCAGTGTTTTTTGAAACTGTTAAATTTCATTTTCTTGGATGGTTTTGCTAGTAGAGGTTTGGGATGGTTTTTCCCAATTGAAGAAAAAAACTCATTTTTCCATATTTTCAATATTTTTGTTAAGCTCTCTTACACTATTTTGGGTTTATTCTTCTTTACCATCATGCTAGAAAAGACTGCTTTGCAATGATGGCTGCTACAGTGTCTACTAAATCTGTTTCTGTCTCAGAGCAACACAAAATCTGGAAGGGCTTGTCTGAGAAAGTGCTGTTGTCTAGCTAGCAGTTTGCTGCAATTCTAGATTTCCCTTTTCAACTCTGCCACGTGGATGCGCAATAGATAAACAGCAAGTCTCAAAGGAGTACTTTCATTTAAAGACCTTATTTTCAGAGGAAGCTATTTTATATGCCAATTTTTTTCCCTCTATAATAATGAAAAAACAGTGGTTATCTTATGCCTGCCATATTGGATATGTTACTGATTCAGATATGGATTAAACCCTTATCTGTTTACTACCTATATTACTTAAATATTAGGTGGAAGTTGACTAGCATGATTCTCTTTAAACTTATTAAAAGATAATTACTTTCTAATTATAATGTTATTATAGTTTCTGAATGATTCACCATATATATGTGCCAGCACTTCTAGCTTATATCCAGGAATGGGTTTCAGGTGCAAGCTACAAGAGGGATATTAAGGTGAGAGTTGAGGAAAAAGGGGGCTGAGTTTCAGAACTTGAAGAGCAGACAACTGCTCTGAAATGCTGCCATACTCTTGATGATCTGGGATCTGTTCTGTCAGGCCTCTGCAGCATTTTAGGGCAACTGTTACTGTGTTAAGAACAAAATACAAGATGCTATGACTGTCAGTAATACTGTTATTGGAACAATCGTGGGGAACAGTGGTCCTTAACTCAGTACTAACAAAGTAAATTAAACAATAACTGAAAGATAACATAATGCCCAAACAAGCATGTGTAAATGACAGATGATCATGACTTCTCTTGCCTTGCCTTTCAAATCTGCTATTGAGTGGCAGGGCAAAATTTAAAATCGTTTTGTGGTAGGATTTTAAAATATGCCTATAATTTTGGGGTGAAAGACAAAATACTGTCCTGGAGTACAAACTAGGATAAGAAACAAAACTAAGATTAGAAATAAGGAATTATTTTTCCTCATGATGACAAGATTAAAAATTAATAGCCTTGAGTTGTGTACTAGTTGCAACAATGTTTAACATTTATATTAAAGGACTGGGAAGGAGGAAGAGAAGTGGTGGAAAAATAATAATGTTGCAGAAGATTTAGGTTGCAAAAGAAAAGGTGAAAAACAATGTTGAACTTTAGGAAAACATAAGTGGATGAAAGATAGTTCTTCACCATTGAAAGGATCTAACAGTAAGTGTTTCCAAACTTTTTTTCTTTTTGTTTCAAGTCTTTATGAGTTTTACAGAGTAGATAAAGATCTATACATGGTAAATTTATTCTACTGATGTATGCTAGTGAGGCATACATCTACTGATGTATACTACTGAGGCTTAAAGTCCTGTAAATAAATTGAAATTGCTGTAGTAGTAGTAAATGTACTACTTAGAGGAAAAAAGGATGATGATATAGCTCTCTTGTTAGGAAGGTAATGCCTTTAGTTATAGGTATTATAATTTTTGTGGATAAGAAGGCTGGTGTCTGGCCTAGCAATTGTAGAGGTTCAGATGTACATTTGATATATCTTTTATCCCACATCAAATAATTCACAAGTAGTGTGCCCCTTCTACAAACACAGCCTTGCTATTTAAAAAGAGTCAATGACATACGGGCCATGCACTTGCTTAGCTACTGGACTCACCTACTCTTCTTTCAGCTCTCACCTTCCTCACTCCCACTTTTGATCATTGTCTGTTCCTGCATTGTCTTGCTCTTCTGTTGTCTAAATCGCAAGGGAATATAATAGCTGTCAAAGTGGGTAGTTGAACACTCCCTAGCAGAGTATTTCTTGCCCCGATTATATGTCTCCAGGACCAGCCAGCTATTTCCAAGTTAGAAGGCGAAGTTACGAAATAAAGGGAGCACAGTAGCAGTTTGCACAGTGCTTCCACCCTACCTACCAGGATCTGTAGAGGGAACTGAATGATGAGAGAAAGGGAGAAAGAAGAAAAGAAAGTAAAAGAAGGAAAATCCATATTTATTTAATAGTTAACTTTCTCAAGTTTCTTTCAAGAGGCTGGCAGGTCTGAATAGAAGATGCACATACACCTATGGGCTGTGTATCAGGAGTTGCGATATGGGGGCAGGGGAGCATCTTTTATACAGATGGAGAAAACTCAAGCATCTCAAATCCCTTGGTGGGGTGGCAGTTGTGAAAGAATAAATTTTTAATTTTTCCCTGGATGTGTTCAGTCAACCGGTCTTTTTTTTTTCCTTCACATTTGTTTTGTGTCTTTAATGTTCTCTTTCCCCGTGTACTGGTGACTAGAGAAGACAGGTTTTCAAGTTCTCTTGTGCAATGGAGATTACACATCGTTTCCATGTACAGCAGAACTTCACATCACATGTGGCCTAATATGCAGAACGTTCCTCTCTGAGTAGTTTTGTAGTACTCGCTAACAGAACAAAGCACACACACAAATCTCCTGTGCCCTGTTCTCCTTTGCACTTGTACCTATTTTACAAAGGATTGTTCCTTTAATTTCAGTACAATACTATTGTATTTCACCTCAGTAAGGGGAAAATTTGTCCCTTTTCCAGTAAATAAAGTGTTGTTAGTCTACTATACATTATCCTTGTTAGCTGGACAACACCTTCTAATGATAAGCATCGACACATGCATCAGTATATGTTTGGTTGAACACAGGTAGGTTTTAGCTCAACGCTGCTGTTCATTGTTGCAAAATGAGCACAAAAGTGAATAAATCCCGTGTACTTCCTTATATCTGTATGTGTTAAAAAGCTTTTCTATACTTACAGCATCTGTTTAACAATTTTATAATTATTAGGAACAAAATAGTAATTACACCACTGTTTCCTTGGCCATGGGGAAACACCCCCAGTTAAAAAGAGTGCTCTGGAGAATAACAGATGTTTTATCTCTTGGCCTCTGACTTCAAAGGAAAACAGTTATCTGGGAGGCGGAAAAAAAAAGGCAGTAATCAATTGTACTGTCATATTTTGTGAACGTGGCAATTGCTGACTCAGCTGCTTAATACAAAGCATCTGAGCCTACCTGTTTGGGCAGGCTTAAAATCTTTCAAGTAGTGGCAAGATGCTTGGAATGAAATGCTAAAATTAATCAGTTTGTAGTTTTTAATTATGTTTTTTTAACAAACTCCTTTTTACTGTTTATGACATCTCAAAAGTAGACTGAAAGCCTCTCACAGTGAATTTCACAATACAGGCTTATCATACAAAAAACTATTTGTTTCCAGCAGAGTGTTTAATTAAATGGGTCATAACAGGTAGATTAAAAAAATCTAAATGTTAATGTAAAGCAGAACTGAGGGGTTTTTTCTCTTTTTTTTCAAGTTTTGGTAAGTGGCAAATCACCTCTTTCTTACCCCAAAAATCTACAACAGCTTTTTATCCTTTCATTTACTGTTATTCCTCTTTTCCCTGAAGATTTCTTCAAGGGCAAAGTGGATGTTATGATATTTGAATGCTTATACTAAATCAGGAGAAAGAACGTAATTCTCACTTAGTACAAGAGACAGTCTGTAGTCTATGGTCAAATGCCCTTGTGAAATAAGAATAAGAAACAAAATGGCAAGGGCTCTAGTCTTGAACACTTGTTATTTTTCCGTGTCGGAATACAGGATCTTAATACAGGTTATTGATTTATAAATACTGAGTTAAGATAAAGTGTGTTGCTCTCTTTATATTTTTCTATGGAAAGAAAAAAGAAACTGCTCAATTCTGTGTGTCTTTAAAGTGACCGGGAAGAATATACAGTTAACTTATAATATCCACAAAGCCATTCATTTGATTGAAACAGTCAAATAATAGAAAGAAAAAATACTGCTTTCAGGTTCCATTGGTAAATGGGAAAGCAGCAATTGCTAAATCATACAGGAAAAAAGGGTATTGAAATATTTAATTACAATACTTTTTAAAACAGTAAGAAAAAAAAACCTAAGAAGGAGATGTATTAAGTTAATTAAAAATATTCTGTAAAAACACATATGCTGATACTTTATTCTTATGTAACCAGATCATCGCAGTGCTGCACATACTGTTCATGCTGTGTTTAGGCATGAACATAGACAAAACCAGGATTGGGTCTCTCTACTTTCACATAGTCACTTGCTCATTAAATCAGCCTTTTGAAAAGAGTTTGAAAAACATACCCTGTTGAGGAGCCTATCTTTGTCGCCTTTGCTTCTCTTCCCACCCCATTCTCTCTCTGTTTTCCTTCTGCTTTCTTACCTTCTTCTTTGTGGTATCTACATGAACAATATAGCATCCACATTCCTTGTGGATGCAGTACAAGAATCAGGTAAGCCCAAACCTGGATCTCTACCCTGTGGCTGCCTCTTCCTCAGTATGACCACCTTCATCTATAGGCAACGGCAAGTGGAGATGGCAAAGCGCTGCAAGAGCGCAACCGCAGTTTGACCTCCTGGGGAAACCCAATGAGTTTGCTACAGGTAAGCAGGTACTGGCCTAGGGTGCAAGTTGACGGTAGCGTGATGTGGGGGCCCACTTGTCTCAAATTTTGGGTACACAGATTTTATAGAGAGAAGAAGATAGTAGGGTTAGACTGCAGTTTGGGTTGAAGCATGGAGTTATGGCATCAGGCATACATGCAAATGGGCCAGTGGGAAGGGAGAGCGAATGTGAGCACTGTGCTACCAGAGGAATACCAGCGGAATTCAAATGGTAAATGGCAGAATTTTTATTTTCATTGAAACATGTAACTGAATGTTTAATTTCTTGAGGGGAATTTGGGAAAGAACTAAAAAGAAATCATTTTTTGCATATGGTTTAAACTGAATCTTCAGCGCTCCCTGTGAAGGAGGCACCTGAAGGCATTGGCAGTCTTGCTTTAGGAGGAGCTCTGCTTTTTTTAGATAACTTCCTTGGGCCCTTTAGGCGAGCGGTTTTCTTTCCACCTTGCGTTACCTTATCTCGTCAGTGCACCCACTATAACTCTACACCCTTCTCAGTCTTTCCAAACTTTTATTTTAAGATTACTGGGTGGGTAGGTGTACTGTCAAGATTACTTGTATGACTATGAAGAGGTTAAGTGGAGAAAATATTCATGTATTATGGTTTAAAGAATAGTAGTACTATTGTTTTCTTGACTTTCTATTTAATGTGGAGACAGTAATGTGTTTTGGGAGAGGACTAGATAAAAATCCCATCATTTTAAGCATTGGTCAGCACTCCAAGTAGCCATAAAATTGAAATGTTAATCAAACAAGTTATTAACATTGCTAGTTGGATGTGTTCGGTACATTTGGTACTGTAACTTCATTAACTGTCTAGACTAATTTTTAAACAATCATTCTCAGTCCAGATGTCCTCTTTGCTTATGTCTGCATGACAAAGGCTTTAGTTTATGGTAGCAATATGGTGTAAACTCTCCCAGGACTCCTGGCAAATAGTCCAGAGTTGCTGCTCAGTACTAAAACTCATACCATTTATCTTGACTGTGTAGTTGACTGGGCCACCTAGATTAGGCTCATGTAAACACATTGGGATGCATTACGCTTAGTTCTTAATGCATCTTTGTAGCTATGCCCTGTAATTGCAGCTGGTATATGATAGATTTGTTTGTGCTGTGCTTTATTCTTTTTATATTTGAATTCAAGGCAGGAGACAGAAGTACATGTTTTTGGAATCAAATTTGAAAAGCACTTCTAACAGATGCTGATAATTGTATGGTACTTTTGGCACTGCTAGAGGAAAGGGTGAACACAGCTGGTTGAACTGTATTTACTGGAAATAAAATGCTGTGAAAAGTTCTGCTTATTTTAGTATAGCTACTAGGCTGAGACAATGCACAAGTATTTGAACAAAAAAATGATTGAAAGTTTGAGTGTCAACTATAAAATACAATCTTGGAGTTCAGAAATAATCTAAATTGACTGCAAGTGATATTGCTGTATTTCTGGAACCTCATTGCTTTTATCTTTCCTGACTTTTTCACCCCTTTATCTCCAGTGAGATTGCTATTCCAGAACTATTTGGAGCACAGAGATGACTTTCAATAATCCTCCCAAATGTATATACCTTCATCCTTATATAAAATTAAATGTTGTCTGCTGTTTCAGTATCAGCATTCCAATTTGAATGGATCCTTATGGCATATCTCAGCCATATTTATCCTTTGGAAAAGAGTTTTGTGTTGTTCACTGATTTCCCTTTACTTTCAGTGTATTTCAGCTTTGAACCCATTAATATAGGTATTGAACACCTGTCCTGTTTCAGATCCCTGAGGTACCCAACTCTTAACTTCTCTCTACTTGGAGAAGCAGCCATTAATTACCACTCTTTGTTTCCTATCACTTAGCTAATTTTTAATCCACAGCAAGAATTTACCTCTTACCCTATGGATATTTATTTTCCTTAATAGTTTCTTGTCAAGGATCTTATCACAGGCTTTTGTCAAACCAAGTAAGTTATATCTACCAAATCTCCCCCCATTCTCCTTGTTTCGTTAACAATGTTTAACAATTCAAATAAGGCTGAGGCAGTATTATCCATTCAGGGAGGTCCAGCTTTATCAATGTGTATTATATAAATGTTTCATTGTTCTGATCTTAATCGTATGCTATCAGCCACTCTATAGCTAAATGGAGACATTGTGTCCACAATGTCTTTAGTCTCTTTTTCTTAAAGGTTAACATTATGTTGCTTTTTTTCTTTTCTTTTTTTTTTTTTTTTCCTTAATGTTTAGATAGATATCTATGACAGCACCTCTCCTGTCTTTTTATTTAGAGACACTCTTTAATACTCATCAATCACTACCTTCACAGTGGGGCAATCAAGTTGAAATCACAGCTGATTTTCTGTTTCTCCTAATCTTTCTTGAAAATATTTTTTAAATGCTGTTTTAAAAAGAATTTAATTAGTAAACATATTTTAGGAATACCTATGGGATAAAAATACGCCTGTTGCTTTCCTTAGTGAAAATTAATATGAAGACATTTCTCTTCCCCGCACTCAAGATACTCCCTCTGATCAGCAGTGCTGCATTGTGTGGAGACCACACTCATCCTGGCCCCCTAATTCTGTTACCACTTTTGCATTGTTGCTCTAGGTACAGTATGGTAGGAAGGGTGGGATTTACCAGAGGAGGAAAGGATAGGGGACATGTAGCCCGGCTGCTTTGTAGCATTCCTCAGGGCTGCTTGCAAGCTTTGTGTCACATGGTGCTGCAGCATCTTCATGGCTGCATCACTCCCTTCCACATGGTAACTGCACGGGCCTCTGACAACTTGGTCTTTATTTCCTTATCAGGCTTCAAATTATGCAGTAGGTTTTCTTTTACACTAACCATCAAATTTCCTGTTGCAACATGTGTTAGCATAATTGCGTTTCTTATTCTAGACTCCCAAGTTGTATTCCTGCGTGCCTTTTAACACAATTTGCACCATTTCATTTTAGGGAGGAGTGAAGCAACACTTAGGTATTTCTTCTTTCTTCCCAGGAGTCAGTAGTGAGACTTGTTCAGAGTTCATGAAGTGTTTCACAGTCTTAAGTATGAAAGCATTTTTCAATTCCAAAGTTCAGTTTACCATTGCTAATAAGTTAGTCAAAAATATGATGAAGAAATGATTGGAGAAATGCTGATAGAAAAAAAATTATCTTAAAAGCTACCTCTCTCTATAACCCCTGTTGGATATCTTCCTGTGAAATATTCAATCACAGATGAAAATTAGAAGCCCTCATTTCTAGGTGACAGACTCATTCCTGTAATTATTGAATGTCACACTCTTTGAAATATCACTCTGAAGTGGTATTTCTGCTAGAAGCTCCGTAATACCAAAGTTAGGAGAGACTATGGTTGGGTACCAGCTTTATCTTCATTTTCCACCTCCCTTCTATCTGGGGAAGAATACTTTCTAATTACTTGTTGTTTTCCAGATCACTCGTGGTCTTTGCTCCCATGCTGAGTGGAGATTACACTCTCCTATTAGCCCTTTTAAGGTCCAAGGAATGCCAGCCATGCCATGTGTGAGCAAGCTGCAGGCACCATTAGCACTGCTTGAGTAGCTCTTGATAACGTTCGCTATGAAGTCAATTAAAGACGTCAGGGGGTGGGCTGGACTGCTTCTTTTTACTAACAACTCTCATTAGGGGGTGGAGGATGGGGAGCTTGAACAGGTGATTTTCAGTATTTTAAATAAGAACTGGCTAAAATACCCAGTCTAGCTTTCTGCTTTGTTTGGCATTCATTCCTTTCTCTTTCCTTCCTTTCCTTATTTTTAAAACAAATCTCTGACAGATATGCCATTTTACAAAGTCCAAAAGAGGTGATAACTATAAATCTCAACAAAAGAAATCTAGACCATTGGTAAAGACAGAAGAAATCAAATTAGTGTTTCGTAAGTGAAAGGAAATCTTGGGCAATCATTTTTCAGAGCATACTCTGGTCACGGACAGCCCCTCTCGTTTTGATTTGAGCTGAGTTGAGGACTCTCTTTTATAGAAATTTTTAGTACTGTTCAGCTTGGGAAACTTGAGGGTTTATAAATATTCATTAATATTAAGATATTTAAAGAATTAAGTAGAATGTGATGTAGTTGTCCCTGTGTTTATATATAAGCTGTGAAGCAGTGTACTGCTTGGGAGTACCCCAGGGAAGCTGCTGTGTGGCCTTGAGTTTTCAGTGGCGATGCTAAATACCACCGGGAGTTAACTCCTAAAGTATAAGAGTAGGTGTTTCATAAAACAAACGTAAAATATAGAATAAGGTATGTATAAACTGTAATGATTAAAAAATTCAAAACACAGTTTGTATTTTTTCATGTGTTTTGAAATTAAATCTGAGGGCAAGTATTGTTGCTAACCAATGAACCTCATTTTACAATTATTGCATAGAAATACCAGGAAAAGAGAAATGTAAAAATAGTTTTGTTTTTCATATCAAGAGATCCATTTTGTGGTTCTTTCTGACGGTTTGTTTTTTCGACTTTTGAGATTTTTTTTTTCTTTTCTTTCCCCTGTATGTGATTTTTTTCATTATTATTTTACAGATTTTTCCAATGGGATATGGGAGTATACAGTTCAGCTTTCCTCTGCCAAAGTTTTGCTTTGAATAAAGGCAGTGAAACCCTGAGTCTTTAACCGAGTCAGAATATGTATTTCTGCTGTAGCAACCATCATTATGAATGAGATGTCCTTCCATTGCCTGCTTGGAATTAAATGTTTTTGAACAAATGTTCTTCCCTGGCGTGAAGGTCGTATCACTCAAGTGTCTTTAGTCTTGACATGGTGTAAAAATGAAAAAAACCCCACCCCAAATCCTATTGAAGTCTTCCATTTTCCTTGTTTCAGCCACAAGGTATTCAGGTGTCCTTTTGAGAAATAAATTCATTAGGCTAAAAGCCATCATCCATTTGGAAACAACAACATGTAGTATAGCCTCAGCCGAGAGGTGCTACGTAAGAATGCATTACACATGTTTTAACAGCAAAATATTTGGTACATTTTGAAATGACCATTTTGAAATGACCAGTATTGTCATACTACAAGAGAGTACAAAACACTGCTTGTATCTGTCAGCTCTTTTGCCGCATATTAAAAAAAAAATAAAAATCTGAAACGGTTAGTTTAAATTCTTGAAGCATTTTCGGTTCACAGCAGCACATCACTTGCGCTAAAGCTCCCATCCTGTCCTGCTGGTGAGCGCATCTCATATCACTACGGCTTCTCTCTCCCCACAGCAGCAGGGCGATGCAGTGAACAAAATGACTCAGGCAGCAAGGAAGCACTATTTCTCTTTGTTTCTCTTTTTAACATTATTATATCAGCTCTGAATTAAAATAGTACCAATTTTGTTTGCTTACACATTCATAAAATTAACATTATAAAAGCGTTTCTGCTTTTGAGGTTTGGATATGCACAGCTGTGATTTCAGAAATGTTCAGCTAATATCAGTTGTGCTTACATATTTTTGCTAAACATTGGACTTAATAGGTTGTCATCCCTCCCATATATAGCTATTGAAAACTGAGAGTAGTACTTTTTTTTTTTTTCCCAAGCCTTTGTTGCTGGTTCAATCCATACAGTAGGGGATTCAGCTTATGTAGGGGAAAACTAGTAAATATACAGGTAATATATAGTAATATATAGTAAATATAACAGGTAATTACGTTTTTTTTTCCTCAGTGTACCATCTATCTTCTGGTTTATATTTATGGTATCTCATTTAATTTTACTTGGTCAATACAAGGAAATACAGTGGAGAGGGTTTTCAACATTAATACTTATTATGCCAGTTATTTATTTTCCGAATAATTTATTTCCAGCCATCTTGCTGAGTGTTTGAGAGAAATGGCTTAACTTATCTGCTAGTGTGTGCAATGAAGATAAAAAGAGAGATTGTTTACTTGGCTAAGAAGACACATTATTTGTTTTCTTTTGAAATAACTGAGAACATGACATGTAAATTAGGGTGGAAAAAGCAATATGCGTCTCCATCAGAAGGGCTTGATTGTTAAAAGAGTATCAAAAGCAAATTTAGAAATGTGACCTGGCTTACTGTATTAAATAACAATTTTCAGCCTATACACTGATGTCTCACTGAGTAACTGTCCTGAATTTATTTTTTTAAATTGTGTTAAGATGTGCAGTATAGAATTGTGATTTGGACCACTGTGCCAGAAACAATACAAAGTACATAGAAGAGACTGTAAAAATCTGTGCAGGCTGTTTTATTTAAATAATCAAAAAAGTGAGCAAAAGAAGTGATCATCCATTTACATCTGGGAACTGAGAGCAGTTAATTGTCTAGACTCATCCAGGAAAACTATGGTAAATCTGATAACTTGAATTCATTTTCTACCAGCCTGGTACCACGCGATTGCTGTCCTGTTAGATTTAAGTGGATTATTTTTCTACTTTGGGAAGGCTATAGTTGTTGATTCACTCAACAGCTGCTGAAAATTTTCAATCTGATTAGTACTTCACTCTCTTTAGATTATTTTTGTTCTAGTCTGTTACTCCCTACTAATGGTATAGAGGTTGAAAGAGCAGAGACCACTTTTCTCTGTTGTTCCCCTTACACTGCCATGTCTAACCTGCTGCATCCATATTTAAGTTTAATTGTCTCTTTGGCAAGCTAGCCAACTGTCGCAACAAGTTGGAAGAATCCATACTGGGTGCATTGTGTGTTAAAAAAAAAAAGAAGATCTATTTCATAGAAGTGGAAATAATATTTGAAAGCCATAGAAAAGAGCAGTGATTGGTATTAGATTAATACTTGGAGGAATCTTAAATGGTATCACATTAGACAGTTCCTCGAATGACTCAAGGCTTCAAAGTTTTATTTTTCCCATCTAAGAGTCTACATACCCTGGCAAGATATGTCAGTTTTTCTAGTAACCCTTCTTTGGCAGTTAAAATGAAAGTTAGCAAAATATCTTCCACATTAATGTCACATGGAAAATAATGGACAGTGGATAGTCTTAGTGTTGGGGTCACTGAGAAGTTGTAACTTTTATCTCTTGATTTTGACTGTTTTTTTAATACATCTTTACTTGCTACTGTGAGGATATATATTGAAAACAAGCCTGGACATTTAACTTTCACGTTGAATTTCTCTAAACCAGCACATCAATGTATTCCAATAGCAACTGTTAAAATAAATATGATCAGGCTTATATATGTTATGTATAAATATATTAATCACATACCTAACCATAACAGTATCTAGCACTATAGTGCAGACAAATCCTACTCCTAATGCACATACTTTGTCAAAATTTTATCATTCTTATCATTGTGCTGGCACTGAAATGCAAGAAGATGGCATACAGTTAACAGGACCGTGCGAGGGAACTTTTACCTTAGAGCTTGGGCAGTCCCTGGAAGGAAAAGCAAAAAAAGGAAGTGGTGAGAAAAAAGTGAAAGGCAAAAAAGCAGGGATGAAGCTACAACACTGCTGTATAATTAGTACCTCGGCTTGTGAGCTTCTGCCTTTGAACCTGAGTTAGGGCAGATTCACAGTTACTCTGATGTCCTCTAGGTTTAGGTCCCATGGTATTCTATCATGTGCCAAGCATATAATAACAATAAAAGATAAATTATAGTAAGGCTTTGCACTTGAAAGGCCCCTGCAAAATTCCTGGTTGTCCCTGGTGTTGAAAAAAGATTGGAGGAATATTATTTGACTTTGTTAGAAAGTATGACTTGTAAAATATATTGGTGGCAATTTAAACTTATTCTTTTGAAACAGAAATTTGCCAAAGGATTAGACTGTTATATCTTTTAATCTCAATGCAGGTATCACGGTTGCTCAGTTCTGTAAACTGTATCTACATGAACACTTGTCCCAATTGAAAAAAACAACAGGGAGTAAGCAATAACATAAAATTATTTTTAGAAAATGCATTTTTAATTACTGAACTGCTTAATTATTGAGTACTACTGAAAATATCCCGTGAACCTCATCACTATGCAAATGTATTCAGTTTTGGAAACAATTAAATGATAATAAAGCATTCTTTTTTCTTTTACAACATATTACAGTAATGAAGCTGTTACCTCTCAGTGTGCATTTTAATGAGTTTTAAGTAACATTTTAATGAGCTCAACATTACCATAAACCCAAGGATTAGATAAAATTGAATTTACTGGGAAAAGGGAAGGGTTCATTAAGAGTTAATTATATAGTTTAAGAAGAAATATAATTCATTTTATGATGTCCCGTCAACCAAGAATCCAGCAATAGATCTATACTTATTAATAGGTGTAGAAATGCCATTATTATATTGACATAAAAACATGGATTTGCACACTACTGCTTGGATTTCCAATGAAAGTTTCTGCATTGAAATCCCTGGGTCAACTTTGTTCTTATCCAGCTCATTATTACATCTGAGGAGAAAAAATGCCAAGCTTTGTGTTACTGGCTTGTAATTCCACCTACAATTTTTATAAACATCATGGACAGTGAAAGCAAAGTTTAATGGATTTACCATTGCTAGTAGGATCTGAAGGCAGGTTATGAATAAATGTCTTGGATTTATTATTTTTAAAATAAAAAAATAATAAAAGGACAGGTAGAGACTGACTCCAAACTGCCAGCACTACTGACGTGCCCACTCTTAACAGGGATCTATTGAATGTCTGCAGCCTAGACTCCTGGTTGACCAGAAATTGCAGGTGAATTCCCCACACTCTGTGTACGTGACAGCTCTGTGTTGACTGTGCTGTACATTCAGATGTACATTCATACGTTCAGGCCCTTCACAATGTGGAGTTAAACTGCTCATGCTCATTAAGTTCCATTATACATTTGATTTACTGCTTTGCATCTGCGAATGTTGGCATTTCAGTTTGACGATTTGAAAAAGTATAGAGGGTTGTAACACAGTGTCCCGAGATGTCTGGTTAAAAAAGAACGTGAAATAAATTTTAAAATCTTAAGCAAATTATTAATTGCACTAAATTAGTGATAGTCTTCTCTTGTTCATACAATAGCCCTGTGACTTGCTATTATTTTTTTTTAGACATGCATTTTGTTGATTCACAGCCTTTTAGTGGGGTGAGGGAAGCTTCTGGGGGCTTTATGGCTTTCATGACTGTCAGTAAAATGGACTTGATCTTCAGTACTCTACTGTTGTAGGGGAAAGAGCATTTTTGCAAACGTCTGTTTGAGAGAGGAAAATTCATGAACTGTGGTCAGAAATTAGACCTGCTGGAGTTTCATCATTCCTGCGTGTTCCAGACCCAAAGGTGTGCTGTGAGAGGGGCAATTCTGGTTGCTGAGCTTCAAAATGCTAAGGAGAACCTGCAGACCTACCTTGGAAGGATGATTCTTTATGACAGTAGTCAGGGTGATGGTAACATTTGAAAAGGAAGTCTAATTAGTACCTTGGATTGAATAGGTGCTCAAAAGGAAGTGCAAAGAAGAGCTATTAAGCAGGTAATAAATTCTGGCTATGACAGGAAAAAAGCAAAGTGTCACTGAATGTGTAATTATGTGGCACGTTCTACTAAACTTCCATTTGTTCAGCAGCAGAAGCGTTTCCATCTCTTCTGAGTTGTTTCCAGCTGATCCATCTGTTGCTAAGAAAGGAAGCCCCGACAAACAGAATTCAATTGTAAAACTCAAACATGTACCAACTATTATCTGAGCATTGTTTAGTGCCTCGTGTTTTCTCCTCCAGAAGCTCACCTCTTTGTATGAATGTGGCAGCACAGGCAGGCATGTGGAACTCTTCAGAGAGAAATGGAAAATGTTCCATACCTACATCTGGAATTGTTCAGAAAAGGAGGAGCAGAGCTACAGAGGTCCTCCTCAAGGGAGAGTTTAATTCAATTTGCCTTAATTGAAGCTGCAAAAGCAAACTAGAGAATGTTTCCAGTTCTCCTGGTCTCAGAGAAATCCCACAGCATGCACTGGTTATATGAGCTATTGTGTTTTATATATTCCTTATTCTAAATATAGGGAAGTATAATGCATAGTTTAACAATACATTTTCCTTGGTGGAAAATCTGGTTTAAGTAGTACTATTCTCTCCTGGCCACTTATTTGCTCCACTTGTAATAGCTTGTCATTCTCTCAGTTGCTTATGGATCCACGCTGAGAATTGGGTCATTTGAGTGATCTGGGTTAAAAATCCTCCAAACAGGGGATTTTTTTTCTTTTTTTTCATCTTTTTTCTTTTTTTTTTTTTCTTTGTTTAATTGGCATGGAAGAAAATGTTTGTACTACTTGGCCTAGAATCTCTCCCAGGTGAATACTGTGACAGGCTAAAAATTCCCTCCCTCCAATCCTGTCTAGTCTAATAATCTAATCTGCCTGTTTCAATATTATACTTTGTCTATCATATGGCGCTTGAATACTTTGTCTTGTCAGTATAGCCTCTTGTTTTCTAATGCAACTGAAGAATGACAGTAACTATATAAATGTACAGAAATTAATCTTTTGTGGGAGTTACAGACACAGGTACTATGTGTCTAGTTAAACTCCATGCTAAGGAGGAGTGAAATGAATGACTTAAACGTGTTGGAAGGTTCCCATTTAAAATAATACCTATTTCAATATTTCATTATTAAATGTGCCTGTGGTGGATTAGATTCTTTGTTACACTAGTGGTTTATGTACAAAAAGCCAAAGGAAGAGGAAAGTCTGTGGAAATGACTTTGTGTTCCAGTTGTGGGATTAACAGAGGTCTTCCAGACACTTAAGAGGAATACAAGCCCTTCATCTGAAGGGCTGCTCCAGCTGTTGAGTAACATACCTGTTAAAGGCTGTTTTACAGGCACGTCTCAGATTGTTTCTTCTCTATAGTGCGAGGTAAGCAATGATCTGAGTTGTGCTGTTTTGCCAGTTTTCTCTTATTTTAAAGCCTTCAGCAGTGGCGTAGTCCCCCTGGTTTCCTCTTGTACTGAACTGCCAGAGGAACATTCATCACCAAGGGTTTAGAAGGATGTGTGGCATGCGGAGGATTTATTTTATTCTTCTAGTTTTGTTGAACTGTTTGTTTTTCCACTATGCAAAATTTGTTGTACATGTAATAGCATTTTGGGAAAGTGGCATTATTTAAAAAAAAAAAGGATTGTTTCACTTTTACTGCAATTCAAAATATTAGGCTACTACCTGTTCAGCAGTATGTCTGGGAGGTGGTGTAACCACTCAGCTGAAGGTCATTTTGAGTCTCAGGCACAGCACAGTGTGACTGGAGGGTGGAGCTGGACACCCAGGTTTTGGTCTCCCTCTGGGTGCTGAAGCTCCTCTTTCAAAATTGTTGCTTCAGGCTATTACGGTTGGTCTTTGCTCCCGCTTCTTTAATTTTTTTTCTTTCCTCTTGCACAATGTAGTGAATAATAATGAGGGCAGTGTGAACTCTTATATACTTTTTCTCTTTTGAAAATAAGTGTGAAAGTTGTACTTCATATTTTGTAGAAGTAATTCCGTACACTATTTGAGTAGATCAAAACTGCAAAAGATTTGCTGCAAATTACACTATTCTTGTCTTTGTTTGCATAAAATCACAAATCTGGGGCTTCTTTTCCGTATTTAGTCTGTACAAAACTACTGTTTTATCTAGTTGTTTGTGGATTATTTCCTAGCTGTTAGCATGTTGACAATAAGTCAAATGATGCTCTCTCAAATGACTCTGCATTTAATACAGGGTCTACATATCGCATTGCTCCTTCATTTGTTTAGAGCTCTGGAAACTTAAAATCATTTTGCAGAATGATATGGTGATAAGTGACAGATAAATTACTTTGCATTGCTCAAGATAATCCAGAAAAAAAATGTCATCTAACAGTTTTGGTCAGTTGTTAAATTTGAAAGGAGCTTTTTATGAAGGAAGAATTATGATGAAACTTCAAAAAAACCCAGTACTTGAACACTGGAGGAAAAAAATATTGCTACTGTCCTCAGGCAAGGTGGAGTTGGAGTTTTAATGAACGACATCTGAACCATGCATCCATGCTTTTTTAATTTATTGTAAAGTATTCAAATAATATTGAATTTAAAAAAATATGCAATCAGAAGTGGTAGAGGATTTTTTGGGGGTGGGGTTTTGCTGTAAATTCTTGGAGAGGGGGTGCCAAATATGGCTGGAGCAGAGAGCACACATAGTGGTGACTGGTGACTTGTAGCCTTCTGCTGTCCCACTCCCTGTATGCATAGTTCTTCCTTCACACGGCTCTTATTTTCCATTAGCTTCAAAACATAGAATCATAAAATGCTTAGAGTTGGAAGGGGCCTTAAAGACCATCTAGTTAAACCCCCCTGCCATGGGCAGGGACACCTTCCCTAGACCAGGTTGCTCAAAGTTCTGTTCAACCTGGCCTTGAACACCTCCAGGATGGGGCATCCACGACTTCTCTGTCCGGGCATGTCTCAGTGACAGCCATGAAAACATGTTTTATGCATTTTCAGATTCCAGCCTCGATTTGCTGTGACAAATTCTAAAAGAAGGGAAAACAGTTGAGCCCTTCAGAAGGTTAATGCTTAAAAAAGGCACACTGGGGTCAGGTCCATCAGGAAATGCCACTGCTGAGCTTGCATGCAACGATGTGCCCATTTATGGGACAGAGGTGGTAAGTCCAGCCAGGCCTATACAGCAGGCCTTTTTAAAACGGCACCTGGCAAGCACCCCAAAATGGCCTATTGACGTGAGGACAGTTTGCAGGATGGGAAGTGAGGTATTCAAGAAGCAGCAGATGGCTCCCACTGGTTCTGCATACCAGCTGTGGATGCATCTCATGCTTCATATCAGGTGAAGTGTGGCTGCACAGTCCCCTTGCAATGGAGTTATGAAAGCTTATCAAGAAATATGTGCATTACTGTGTCTGTTCAGATATCTCAGTTTCAATCCTGACTTTCGAGCAACACAAAAACCCTGACAAAAAAAACCCAAAACCCTTCTCACAAAAAAAATGAATAGATGAGTTTTAGCTTATAATTAACGGATAAAGCTTGATAGAGACCAGGGTGAGGCACAGAGGTCGGGGGGATGGAAGGAAGAGAATTCCTATGTTGGGCGACAGCCTATTTTGTTTGATGCTTTGCCTAATGTGGCTAAAGTATAAGCAGTAATGTGGCAGTGCCCCCCTGCCAAGATGGGAAAGCATCCCAGCTGTTGTGTATGTGTTGTGCATGTGTACACGAGAAGTTTATTAGAAGCCATTCACACTTCAGTGGAGCTCGGAGGATGCAGTCTGTATTGTATTGGTTAAATGAAGCATATAACATTCTATATTTCTCGTACAAGAAATATTGATTCATTTGTATGTTTTCATGATTCTCATCTGTTCTTATTCCTTTGTTTTACTGAGGGCACGTGTACATTTTAGGTGGTTTTGCTGGGCTTGAGCTGGAAGCCCAGGGGACCAACGCAGCTAAAGTGGTTGCAGGAGATCCTGCTTCAGCCTGGGAACAGAAAAAATACTGTTGCTCAGTGCTGTGTCAAAATCTAGGTAGCATTCATTAGGTTGAGCGCAGTGCTGCAGGTACCTGGCAGCGCTACTTTTGTACTCACAATAGTAAAACATGTGTGCTGTTATACTGTGGTTTCTGAACTTACTAATTAAATCTGTACTTTCTGGGGAATCTCTGTGCTGTACTCAGTGTGTACAGTGCAGTTTCTCTGTGCTCTTATGAACACATAAAAAGCTCCCACCTGAATTTCATTTGTGTATCTCTGACAGTAACATTTGAGGGGGTTTTTGATGCTGTTGCTTTTGAAAATGGGTTATATATTTCTAACTCCTTTAAGTTTGAGGTGTGGTTTTTGTTTTGTTTGTTTTGTTTTTGTGGTTTTTTTTTAAATTTTGCTGCTTAGAACCTGAGGGTGGCTATACTGCAGGAGAGCAACTGTCTCTCCAGTCCACTCTATCCTGTTTCTGACAGTAGCCTATGAGGCATTCTGGAGGATTGCCTTTTTTACTAAACGCATTCCTTCCTATTGCATTGCTGGGAGAGAAGCATAGTTGATGTCATTTGAAGAGTCCTCTAGTGCTTTTGGTGAAACCAGTCCCATATTCTTGCTGCAAGGAACACATGCTGGCATACAAGTGACAGTGAAAGTACACTACTTTAGTTGTGATGTGGTGTTTTCTGAAGTTGTGCTTGGTTCCACATATGATATTCACATTAGCTGGGAAAAAATAAATTACTTGCCCACGTTTTTCTGAATACGTAGTCCATTAAATGTGAAGAGCATGTAAAAGCTAATGTCAGACCTGAGTTTAAAGGATCATTAAATGGCTGTTCTAGTAAACTACTAAATATCTGATCCTTGTTAAATCTTAAGAATTACAACAGACCATGCACACTTTTCAAAACTGTTTGTCTGTAATTGTGGTACCAGTTCTACTAGAAAGTCTTTGAACCTTTAAGCAAGTAACAGGATTTTTACTTTCAATGAAATAAAACTCTTGGTGACATGTTTCTTGTTAGCATTAGCAATCTGTGCAGTGCATTCATCAAGAGTGATTATGCTTTAAGAACAAGAAAAAAGAAATCTGCTCTGTATCCTAGAGAAAATTTTTCAACATATTATGTTCTATAGCTTTAGATTTCTGAAATTACTTAAATGTGGTCTTCAGGGTATTTGCATTCATAAAGAATACTTGGTTATGCTTATTGCCTCCCTTTGCCTTCCTTGAATGTCAAAACACAGTGATGCTTTTGAAGATTTATAGCAGATGGGTAATGAGATTGCTGACTGTTAACATTCAGAATTTGCTGGTGGAAGGAGGCGGGAGTTTGAAAAAGAGAGAAGGTTACAGGGGCTTCATTGCAATGAAGACAGGTGATAGAACTTTGTTTTCAATCAGGAAGCTTAAAAATAAATATGTTATGTTCCAAATTAGAAAATAATCCACTCTTCATACTAGCTAGTAATCAAATAAAATCTTACAGAAAAAATTATGGAGATGTCAGATTACATTCAAGTGATCACAACGAATCACAAGAAAGGCAAGGACAGTATACAATTTTTCAGTAAGCGTATTCAGGCTGTATTGCATATGCTTAATTCAGCACAAATATCAGCCTTTAAAAAAATCAGAAACAAATAAGCGAATGTCTGTGGTAACTGTCGCCTGTATGCCTCTGTAATTGTGTGAAAGGCAAAATAGGTCAGCAGTGCCCTTAGTTGGTTTAACAGGTGAAGAAAGATTTCAAAGTCTGAGTCTTGCAGTGTGTGCGTAAAATCATAGAATGGTTTGAGTTGGGAGAGACCTTAAAGATCATCTGATCTTTAAGGGGCTGACCTCTTCTCCCTGGTGACAAGTGATAGGACAAGAGGAAATGGGTTCAAGTTATGTCAGGGCAGGTTTAGATTGGATATCAGGAAGCACTTTTACACTGAAAGGGTTATTAACCATTGGAATAGGCTGCCCAGGGAGGTGGTGGATTCACCATCCCTGGAGGTGTTTAAGAAAAGGGTAGATGAGGTGCTTAGGGACATGGTTTAGAAGTGGTTTTTGTCAGGGTAGGTTAATGGTTGGACTTGATGATCTTAAAGGTCCCTTCCAACCTCACCAATTCTATGATTCTATGATTCTATCTCGTTCCAACCCCCCTGCCCTGGACAGGGACACCTCCCACTAGACCAGGCTGCTCAGAGCCCCATCCAGCCTGGCCTTGAACACTTCCAGGGATGGGGCAGCCACAGCTTCACTGGGCAGCCAGTTCCAGTGTCTCATCACCCTCAAAGTAACAAATTTATTCCTAATATCTAATCTAAATCTACGGTCTTTCAGTTGAAAACTGTTACCCTTTGTCCTATCACTATACTCCCTGATAAAAAGTCCCTCCCCGTTTTTCCTGTAGGCTCCCTTTAAGTACTGGAAGGCTGCTATAAATAAGAATGGAAAAAGCCTGGATTCTTTCCTGACATCTGCACAATCAAGTAGTTGGGGTACACCTCAGACTGAAATTTAGAGAGAAAAAAATACAACTATCTTTCACTGACTCCGTTTGAAATTTGTCTACTTAATTGTCAGTGTTGGTTCATGTGCCTGATTTCTAACACTGTAGTTCTCTGTTTATGTATTTTAATAGATTCTGTGTTTAGAAGCAAGGGTCTCCACTTTCACATTTAGAAATTAATGCTCATCACAAAGTCCAAATTCTATAAATGTCTATAACTGTATGTACAAGCTGTTAGAATTTTTAGAGGATGTGTCAGAATGGAGTGGTTTTTCCACATTTTGGTCTTTGCTGAGCCTGAGAATAAAGTGCAAGCTACCTTTAACTGGAAGGACCGAGTAGGGTACTGAGTTCAGAGGCACATGAAGTTCTGAGTGTGTAAAAGGGATGAAGCCAAAGAAAGTTGCTGAACTTCTTTACCTTGAGGGTGGCAGAGCACTGGCACAGGCTGCCCAGAGAGGTTCTGGAGTCTGTCTCTGGAGACATTCAAAACCCGCCTGGATGGGTTCCTGTGCAACCTGATGATCTCTAGAGGTCCCTTCCAACCCTATGATTCTATGATTCTATGAATCTAAAAAGAAGAAGATTCTCCTTCTTGTTTCCTGATGCAAGTATCTCCCTACTCCTCTTTTCCTCACTTTGATTTCTACTAATCAAACCTACTAAGTTTAGTAGGTTTGATTAGTAGGGACCCTACTAATCAAACATGGTTGAAGCTACTGGACTCTTTGAAAATATCCTTACACCTCTGAAAATGAATCTTGTGGGCTTGGGGCCTCATTTTAAAGTGAAGTCATGGTAAGTTAGCTAGCATTTATGTGTTCTAGGAAACATCTGTATCAGGAGATAGGCGAAGGACAGGAAAATGAACAGGAGGAAAAGAATGTATAATTCCTTATGATCGTTTTTTTTTAAAAAAGATGGTGGCTTTTCCCAGGCAGTGCACATAGAGAGGGAGCTCAGGAACTCCCTGGGAGTCTTACTAGGACTGTTGCCTACAGTGTTTTGTTTGGTTTTGTTTTTAAATTTTCCATACAAAGTGTGACAGAGGCAGTTGCTGAAACAAATAGGTAGGGCAGCAGCATCCTCAAATGAAGTGTATTATTGTTCTTCACGAGGAAGGCTGTCTGTGACCCCTTTGTTTTTCTTCTGCCACCTTGTTTAGCAGGTAGTGCTGGCTTGCTCAGGGACCTTTTCAGTAGATCATACACATTAGCCATGTTCTAAAATACTCCCTTGCACCATACGCTACCTAAAGCATCATAATCCTTTAATCTGTCCTTTGCATGACATCTGGGCAGTTATTCGACATAATAATTCATGTTGATTGTGCATATCAGTGTGTATCAGAGGAGAGAAGCGCCAAAGCAGTGGTGGAGGGATGAGGATTTAGGAAATTGCCTGTGGGGCAGTGCCTTGGATCAGGGGAGACCTACCTGTGTGTGGCAGGTGACCAACCTGCCACCGATGTGGCTGTGTAAAATCTGAGAATAATATATGACAGTAATATTATCCTGAGATAAGCACTAAACAGAATAGGAGGGGGGGAAGATAAACTACCAGGACTCAAGTTACAGAAGCACATTAATATTTACTCGGTATCTCTTTATACCCTCTAGTCAGCACAACAGATGTGGCAGTGTTTTAAGACATTATCATTCATTGAAAAAGGCAAAAAAGATAGTCTTTCTCTCCTTCCCATCGCCGGTAATCTCAGATGTTTGCGGTGTGCGCCGGGGGGAGGAGGTGGCGAGCCGAGCGCTAGTGGGAGAAGAATGCAATTATCCCAAAGCCTCCTGACGGGCATCCACTTCTTCCTTCCAGCTTAGCTGCTCTGACCACGGGCTGGGGGCTCGTGGGACATGGACCAGATTGAAAAAGTGGAAGCAGACAGATGGTTATTTGTAATCATCATGTAAATGTAAATCCTATAAAAATGTTTTCTTTCTAAGGGCCTGAAAGCTGTTGTAGTGGAAAGCAGGATTAAGGCATGGATATCTAGCCTAGAATAATTTTGACCTTGCCACCTTCCCTCCTACCCCATAAACGTGGTGGCTTTATCTCTGCTTCCTTTAAACAAATTGCCGGAGCCTCGGTCGAGGAAATTAATTCAGTTTCCATGTAATTCTGGGTTTATGAGCGTCAGTTTGACCGAGGCCTGGATTTGTTCGCAGACATCTCTCTCATCTGAGCAGCATCAGCTTGTTCCGAGCTACAAAGAGACCGATCAAACTTTAATTAACTTTTGTCCGCAGCACCGTTGTAGGCTGTGTGTACAATTTAGCTATCCTTTCCAGCTCTCCGGTCCCCCAGTGCCTTTCCAGACAGCTTCCAGGAAGCTTTTGCCCTTCCGAGGCTTTGCCTCTTGAAACATGAGGATGTTTGTGCTGCTCTCCGAGGAGACGGGCTGCACTGCGCTGCCGGCGTGGGCGGGCAGGACGGGATGCCGGCCATCCTTCTCTTTGGCATCCTGCGTCCATTGTAGGCTAACACCCATGCAAGCAAAAAGGGAGCTGTGTAACCTATGTTAAAAGCGGAATAAAGCAAAATAAGACCATGGAATGAGTTGCCTGCTGGCAACGTTTCACCACTTGTGTTGGATTTTTTAAAACGCTAGTATTTGTGGCTTGCCAAGAGGGGCCTGAGGAGAGCTGGCTTCTCAAGTGAACAAAAGCCCCTTGCCAGTGCGTGGGGTGGGTGATCCGCTCAGGCACACCGATAGTTATTTGGAAGTACCCAGCAATTGTGGATAATTGGCTGAGGAATATTCTGCAGCTCCCAACCATTTTTCTGTTTTCACAGATGATTGTGCCATTAGATATGGTGAATGCACTAAGCTGTGCTGCAACTTTTCCATTTACTGTGCTAATAAGTGTGAACTCAACTTCCAGTTGATGCTGCTTTATTTCGTGGCTTTCTGAGCTGCTGGAGCGGGACAGCCAAGCTTGCCAGCTCGTGCTCGAGTCTCCTCTGCGGGCACCCTTCTTCTTCTCTGCCCCTTCTCTCGGGGTGACATTTGGATGTGCTGGGATGGCTGTGCTGATCAGATCAATGTCTGTGCTTTGTATCACTGTTGTTACGTTGCATTAAAAGCACCAAATCACAGGAATGGCAGCCCGTGCCCTCTGCTCTTTACCTTGGTTTCCTCTCCAGTTTTATTCTTACTCTGTTCCTTCCTTTACCTGGCTTTTTATTTTTGCTCTCCCTAAACTTACAGTGTTCCCCCTCTTCCTCTCTCAGTGGTATTCTCTGTTTAATTTATATTCCACACATTTTTCTCTTATCTTTGTCTTTCTGTCCCTGCTTTATTTTTTCCCTATTTCATTTTTCTCCGACCATTTTTGTTTTCTGCCAAAACATAGAATGCTTCAGATGGAACTGGTGAGATATATCTATTTGAGAGTCGCGTACGTGTTGAGGTACAGAGCAAGATTAAGTAAGCCCCGTAGCATCAATTTTGTCTTCCATTCAAGCCAGATTTGCAGTATGGCTTGGGTAAAGGAATGTGATAAAATCAAATCACCTCTTAGCCTCATATTCTGTGACTGATTGGAACCTTACACAGTTGCTGGGATGATTCAGAGAAAGTTAATGTAATTTGCTATGTATCACCGCAAGAAACTGTATTTGTCAGCTTCATATAGCAGTGTGAAATGCTAAAGGAAAACGCTTTTCTTAATATTGTTGCCAGGAGTTAGGAGTCAGGAGTATAAAGTCATTATGTTGTGGGATCTGCTGATTTTCTGGGGATTTTCCACTAATGGATTTGCACTGAAGTTCTGTAATTGTAAAAAGAATCGAGCCAAGAAAAATTAATATTTATTTTGTGCGCAATAATAATGGAAGAAGTTGACATTTATCCATGTGCCAGTTATATGGCAAAGAGAGCATAGCATTGCTTAGAAGTATTTTTTGTTCCTGTGTATCATAGTGATCACAGACACATATGAAGATGCCTCCTAAATAGGCAATTTTCCAAAATTATTTTCTTTCTTGTTCTTACCCTGAAATTGCTGTGGTATTAGCTTTCTTGGCTTTGCAAAATGTTGTAGTACCAAATAGCCAGCAGCCCGTGATCTTCAGTATACTGTTTCTGTGTTGTGCATTGCGCAAGTTATTTCTTCTATTTGATCTTGAAGATCTATAAATTCCATTTCTGTTGATTTGATTATTGTGAATCAAAAGTATATGAGTAATTTTTAATAATCAGAAATATTTTGAGATTGAGTCTTTTGTTATCTGTTGGAAAATATCAATTGAGTGTGTCACCTAAGAAGACTACGGGTTTCTGCCAGAGCTTCATTCTTTGCCAACTATGTCGTGTCACTTTTATTTTATGCTTCAATAGCAAGACCTAAATAATCACTCTTTTTTTGTGTTAGAAAAGGAATTAACTTCCAATTAATTCCGTCCTTCCTCTGGGATCTACCTGTGTATCCCAAAATGGGGAACTATAAAAGTTACTTCATATGTCGTTTTGAGTGCCACGTATATACAGCTCACTCACCTCAGCCCATTCAGAGACCAGTTCTTGTATATATTAATCATATTTTCTTCTGGCTTATTGCAGAACAGAAAAATACTCAGTTCCAAATGTTAAAATGGGGCACATTTTATTAACATTGAAAGCAGTAAATTATCTCTGCTTATGAAATGAGACTGAGCAATTTCTGCTGAACTCTTCCTGACTTGCCCCTTCACTAGGATACAGTGTTTTCTAATTTCTCAGAGGGCCCTGGTTCCATTAAGGGCGAGAACTGTTTTAAAGCTGTAATGAAAGCCATACGTAGCTGAAATTCAAGGAGGGGAAATGCCCTAAATTCTATTTCAGTAGCTCATCTAGAGCTATTTTCAGTTTTATGTTTATAAGAATGTCAATTAACCTAGAGACTAGGACACACATGGAAGAATAATGATGAAGTGGATATAATTTTAACACACTGAAGCCAGCTAGTTGGACCTAATCCTTCTTCATAGAAGCTTGATTTACATAAGAAGCTGTCCTGTGTTGCCTAATTTAGTTCTCAAACAGCTTGGAGATTTAAATGCTTTTTTCTTTCAGTGTCATGGGACAGCACTGGTCAAAGTTGCAAAAATATTAAAAGCAAAAAAATAAAAGGAAGAAATAAATATGCTGGAGGCACGCCACCATAAGCTTGATTTCTCTGACACCTTTCAGAACTGGTGATCCCTTTGGCACGTATTTGGTGATAACAGTAACAGTAGTAATAACAGTACCCTTAACCAAGGTGTAACTCTGCAGTTTGGTATTAGTTGTGTCACCTCTTTACCTAGCTTATGCTGAAGTTGGAGATCCAGGCAAGCCAGATATTCAGCATGTTGTTTTCTCTTGTGAAAAGAACTCAACATCAGACCTGCAATGTTACTTTTGCCAGGATGGAAGTGACCCTGTCAAGGTTACAAAGGGTAATGGGCGCTGCAAGTTTTTCTAATTTAAATGCAGAACAGTGTTCTTATCTGGAGAAAAAAACAAGGAATAAAACCCCACGGATGTGAAATCTGCCTCCATTGGACAAAAGGTCATGCATCACCAACTTCTTTTATGATATCTTTTATAGTAAATATAAGGTGCAAAGTCATCACCTAATAATGGTTGAGACTTGTTTGTTTGTTTGTTTAATATTACGTGTATCTGCATTTATCCACACACACACACTTACAATGTCATCACTTCTAGTAATTTTTTTCTTCTTTCCCTCTTTTATTGCATTAGTGCTGCGGGATGACTTCCGCCAGAACCCTACAGATGTTGTGGTGGCAGCTGGAGAGCCTGCCATATTGGAGTGCCAGCCACCTCGTGGACACCCTGAGCCTACCATCTACTGGAAGAAAGATAAAGTCCGTATTGATGACAGGGAAGAGCGGATTAGTGTGAGTACAACTCGGATGGTTGTCTGTAGACATTGGCCTGCATTGAAGCCTGCATTGAAGCCCCACAGCTGAGTGCAGCAGAACTTTACAGCTTTCCAGTCTTTCCCCTAGAGACTCATCATTATTCTTGACAGTTTGCCTCCCTGAGCTTTCCCAAATGAGAGGGGGAAGGTTATTTATTCCTTCTGGTTTGGGTCTCCAACTTGAACTTCTTGAGGCTTGGTTTGTATAACCAGCGTAACAGAGGTCCACTAGAGCCTTGAAATTTGGTCATGTCAGGTGCTGTGTTAGATGGAGGACTCAGTGGATGTCTTTGACTGATTTGGCCTTACCTTTTCTAGATCTCAGTTCAGTGAAATGAGACTATAAGACCTTCTATCAGAGAGGTGTTTTAAAGATATAATCAGTCATACCTATGAGGTACACAAATGCCCCATGGGGAAAAACCCCACAGTTTAGGATGATATCTGTAAGGTTGTATTTAGTGTAGTAATTGGGATGTACGTTCTAAATGAAGGCTGAATTTATACTCTAAAGAATGATTGTTCCTCAATAGAAATACGTATTGAGTAAATGAGTAACTCAGGATGAATTCTGTGAGAATTCAGTCCATGTACTGGATGAAAAAGGATCCAGCAGAAAAACCTACTTATCAAGTGATTAGAATTTATACCATGGTATGTACAAGCAAATGCGATAAATTAAGGGTGCATGGACATATTTAATTCCTAATTTTTAAGTGCTTACCTTTTCACTATTAATATTCCTTCAATGAAGTTTTATGTTGTATGTAATGATATGTAATTCATTGGGTGCTGACCCTATTCATCAGGAAGCTTGTTTGTGCTTTGCATGCCTAAGGAAGAATTTCAAGCTAAACAATTAAGTAGTTGCTATTTGTGGGCCAGGCTGTCTCTGCTTCTAGAGTAGAGGAAGGAAGAGTGGCAGGGAACTGGTTAACATTCCCTGACTCTCAAGTTTCTTTGGCTATATTCCTAGGTTATTCTGAAGCACCTCATTGTCTAATTTTTAACACTGTCTGTGACTTCACAAGCTACAAAGTTTTTACTTTATTTCTTTCAACTACCCTGCTCTTTCACTCTGTAAGCACCATTTGTAGCCAGGAAAATGTCTTATGAGATTCAGGGGAATTCTCAAATTGGGCTAAATTTAGTCTGTTTCAATCAAGGAAAAGAGAAAATCTCTCTTAACCAGTGAACACAGAAACTGTTTGGACACAGTAAAATAAAATGAACTAAATAAAGATAAGTAAAATTGCCTTTTTTCTTGAGAGAGATGTCAAGAGTGTGTTACATATCATCATGTAAGAAATACAAACACTCTGCATTGTCAAGGATGCAGCAAGAAATGTAATTTGAAATATAACGCATCTAATGAAAACTGAAGAAAGAAACTGAAATACAGTTCAAATCTGTCAGTAGGATAAAATATGTTCTTGAACAGCTTAAAGATATTTAAGTATATAGGATTATAATTTATATTTGTATATAAATATATTTGTATATATTTATAATGTATATGTATAAATACATATATTTACAAACAAAACTTTTGAAGGCATTAGTTGAGGAACTTGCTGCCTGAGAAGGCAGGTTTTTTCTGCTATCTTTTGTTTTTGTGAAGTTAAAAATATATCCTTTCTTTTGAAACAGATACGTGGTGGGAAGTTGATGATCTCCAATACAAGAAAAAGTGATGCCGGCATGTACACTTGTGTTGGGACAAACATGGTGGGGGAGCGAGACAGCGATCCAGCAGAGCTGACTGTCTTTGGTAAAGCAACTCAAGCTTTTGTTTCTTTTTCAATACAAATGTCATAAACTGAATTGACCTGGGTGACTCATCAAAATATGAGACAAAACAAGGTTAACAAAACACAATAGTACTGCTTAAGCTGCATTTCACAGTTTCTGCAGGAGACCAGGTTTCAAAGGCTGCAATTTATAATTATGGAGCTGTGATGGCTCAACATTTTCCTTCTAAGTGCATAGTTTCAATCTAATTGCAGGTCCTTTGTGATATGCATACACTCAGAGATAGTAATGCAGGACATAATGCTCTCCCTCACAAAATTGCCAAATGTAATTAAGCTACTTCTAATACAGTTGACAATGCCTGCTTAACAGAGATTTGGACCAGCATTGCCTATTTAAATAATTCCTTATTCCTGTGGGGTTGTGAAATCAAATCTTTGTAGGGGAGCACAAAAGAGCTCAACTGATCAGTAAAAAGTCATTGGAGAAAATCCTGAGATCAACTTTTTGAATATATAGAGATACTTTTGTCATTTGTCTTTTAAAGGGCATGAAACAGCTTTTCATCCTGTAAGCCAGGGCATCATTTATGTTTTTGGTGCTGATGAATGAATCAAAAATGAGTAAGTTTCATGTGTGAAAGAGCTTCCAGACCTGATGGGCAAGACAAGAAGTTGTTAGGTGCATTTGCCCTATGGTTAGGGTCTAGAGCAAGAGTAGAGTAATACTGAACCTAAAGCTGGATCCATCCTGCTAACAACTGCATAAGAAGCAAAGCTGCAAAATCCTGCTGTGGTACATCTTGCAGTCATGATATTTCTATTTACCATTAGCTGTGGTTTTGTAGGAATTAGTCAAGAAGTCTTGAGGAAACAAAAGAAAATCAATGAGGAAAAAACCCCTCACAGCTAAAGAGCAAACGTACATGCATATAAAAAAGAAAGAGGAATATTGTTAATGTTCCCTCCTGCTTATACCTCTTTGATATCCTTGGTACAGTATCGAAATTCTAAACAAGACTGCTTGTAATTTTGATAGAAATCGTAAGGTCCTTTCTGAAAGATGCTCCTGATTTTTTCACCTTCTGCCTAGTATGGTGCAGGGGAAAGCCCAGTCATACATATTACCATCTGTGTTTGCATGTACATGCAAGTCAATATTTGCTTGTCCACTTTAAAAAAACATATTATGGGATTCACAAAAGGCATAGAAAAATTTCTGCTAGACAAAATCCGTGAGTGACTGAGGATTTGCTGCTTTCCAGCATTACAAGATTGTAAAGGCTTCCACTCCACTTAGTTTGTTGTGGATTTATGAAAGCATATGACTTGAAGTTAGAACTAGTGTACCTTGCAAAAAACCACAGAAAGAATCTCTGTCAAATTGTTATGTCCCGTGTAGCCAATCTGTTGAAGTTTTATACAGGTTTAAAAGAGACATGACATATCTTCTTCATCAGTTTAAGTACTGATAATCTCTGGTAATACTCCCTGTGGATAGCAAGCAGATTGCAGTCCTAAACTACAAAGCCTTAAGAAATCCTTAAGAAAATAATTTGTTAAAAAGCATTGAACTAGGAATAAAAACTGAAATATGCATGTAATTTCATATCCTGCAGAGCTACGAAAAGTATTAGGTTTGTCTTGATAGCCAGTTACAATATCCTGATACTTTTTTCACAGGATTTAATCATAGCAATCAATTTGTAAAATACAATCTAAGCTTATTTTGTGAACACTGAAAAAAAATCAACAATAAATGAAATTAGACATTTTAGTTCTTCATAGTTGTGTTAGACTATCTAAAGAAAATTTTATTTAAATTTCCTTTCCTATCTGTATATATTCCTGCCAAAAATTCCCCTTCTGTCTAGGTATTCCCTTCCTGTCTTCCTTTTTGCTGTACAAGAACAGCATCTGGGAAGCAAGCAGTCAGGTTATGGTCTGCTGTTTGACAAGACGATTCAACTGTCCTGTGTCCATTTTCTTTCTGACACCTGGCCCTGAAGCTCTATGTTGGTGTATTGGGTTCACTGTATAGACGTGTCCAGGTTAGTCCTGGTCCACTCCGTACAAAAGACAGGTGGCTTGGCTTTGCCTTCCACCAGCAGAACAGTTGTATTCTGTTCCCAGACTCCAGGCAGCAGCTCATGTGTGGGTGGGTGCCTGCACTGGAGAGCATTATCCATGATGTTTCCAGGAAGTAATGTTTCTACTGGATAGTCCAATCAGTCTAAGCATACACAATAAATCCAATAAATCCAGCAATTCTGGGAAATGTCAGATTGGCTATGCGTGTTCAGATAGACTTTACAGAACACAGGCAGAACCATGGGTCATCTGTTAAATCCGCAGCCATTGTCTAATAGGACTCACAGGTTTGAGGAACATGGCAGTAGTGCGAACTTTGAGGAAAAGTATGCTAAAAATATCATAAGACTTATATATTATTCATGTGCCCAACTTTGTTTTGAACACATTTGAAAACAGGCTTTATAAATAAAATTAAGATATCTCACCTAAGAGACTTAGAGAATTTAATAAAGTGTCTGGCAAGCCTACAGCTGGTGCTGATTCTGGAGAGGAATGTGTATTAATTAGCTGATTATTAATGTCTCTATTCCTATTCCAAAAAAAAAAAAAAAAAAGCCAAATCCTTTCCAGGAGTGCGAAGGGGCCTTAGTAAACACACTACACTATAGGAAAAGGAACTGTTTCATACTAGTTCTCAAACCTTTCCAGGAATCAGCCACTTGTTACTTTTGGCTTTGCAAGTTTTTCTGTAATACCTGAAGTTAATTTCTGCATGTGACTCCTGACAGATCTCTGGCTCCCTGTACAGTAAACTTAGCTTGAGGCATCGCCTCTGGAAAAACTGAGTCAGTGTGGTGGTAACTGGTGGCCCGAGGGAAACCTAGCCTAAAAGATTACAACTTCCCTGAGTTTGAAAAAAAAAAAAGAAATGAAAATGGACAATAAGAACCTTGGAAAGAAGTAGGAGGAGAAAATGAAAGTTTTTCATATGCAGAACGTATCCACTTGGCTGGGTACTCATTCAATAATCTTTGCTGAGAGATAGCTGTGGGTAACACATGTAGAACTTCACAAGACAAGTAACTTTTTTTTCAACTCTGCCTGCCTAGGAAACCCAGCTTTCAACATTTAGGCACTGCTAACAGCATACCGTTAGCATCGGTGCAGATTGCATTTCTTTTGTTCCCAAGTCATGATTTTTCCACTAGCAGAAATTTGCCAAACTTTCATGGTAAAATATCGTAAAGCCTACTGATTATATAAGCAGTGCTTCCCAAAATGATTCCTGTGTGTTGGATAGTGACAATGATGCACTACATTTTGTTAATCTTCTCTTTCAAGCGCTCCTGCTAGTTTTTGCCTTTATGAGGCTCCAAGGTGTAATCTTGGAGTAAAGTAAGAAGGCAGGATCTGTCACAGACTCTAAGTTGGCCTTTACATGAAGTTAATAACTAATCCATCAACCCAAACGTTCACAAAAAGAAGCAGCATGGTACTTTATGTGTTATTCTAAAGGCCAAATTCAGAAGTGTAAGTGATACAAATTAGGCTGCTTTGCTTGTGTTTGGGCTCATAGCCTTTGGCTGAACAGACTTAACGTGAGATGCAAAACAGAAACAGTTTCATTCCAATTTGTTTGTAAATACATAATATGGAGCCAGAAATTAAATAAAGTAAGAATTACCGTTTAAGTTAACCTTTTATCATTTTGTCATACTACTGCACTGTTCTCAGATAAGTTTTCAAGTTGTTTTAACTGTTTCAGACTCCTTTTTGTTCCTTTGGACTTAAAATGGTATGTTTGAAGAGAGTGTACAAAGGTATAGCTTGTATATTGATTTTGAAGCTCAGTGAAATCAATGAAAGCCTTAATATATCAACTTCAAGAGGCTGGCATCAAGCAGTGGAAAAAGATATATTTAGAAGAGCCTCAAAAGAATATAAAGCATAACTGAGAAGAGTACAAAAATATCTTAAAAGATATGTCAATTCAGACATAGTAAAAATTGTTTTGGGTTAATCTTTGATTTTAGCTTTGGTACCTGAACCTTTTTTCAGCTAATAGAGTCCTGTGGGATGAAGAGGTATTTTTGTCTGATGCTTGAAGAAGTATTTGTGTTTGATGTTCCCTAGACATTGTCAGGCTGAAAGAGATACTCTAGTTCCAGAAAGAGCGTACTATGATGACATGATGTTACATGAGAAAAAATCCAAAAATCCCTTAATGAAGACATTGTGCCCCATTTTACTTTCCTGTGCTCTGAGTATGTGGAAGGCCTTAGCAGAGAGTTTTGTCACATTGTATCCTGGAAATCAGTTGCAGAAGCTTTCCCAGCCATGTGGAGAATCTACTGAAATCACGTATGCATTCACAGTTCAAGAGAGAGAAATTGGCAGCGTGTATTTTGTCCTTCAGAGCAAAGCTCCTCCTATTTTCCTTCAAATCCTTGTATTTCTCATTTGCAGTGTACTTGTGGCAGTTTGCAAAAAGACAGTTTGGGTTTGCAGTATTTTTGATCCACACATATACTGACAAAGTGTAATAGGATAATGGTACTGGTGTGAAATATGGTCTGATTTCTTCTCCAATGTCCGTACCTAATGCTCAGTAAAAACTGAAATGAACAGGGCTGTAGATGTGTATAAAAGGAGAAAAACACTAACAGTTGATAAAAATCATTACCCTTTATTTACATGTGCCTCTTAACAGTGCTCTGGGCTTTTACTGTGCAAGCTCATTGCATCTTGGGTACTATTTAGAATGTAGAGGTTTGCAATGTCTACACAAGTGCTTATTTCTCAAATGCAAGATGGAAAAGTGCCTAAAAAGAGGTAGTAGAAGAACATCTTTAAATATAAACCCATCTGCTTTTGTAATTGTATTTTCATTTATTTGGCCAACATACGTAAATTTAGTGTGATCTTAATATCCTGTCGTCTTCCAGATCTTCATTTTTGGCAGAGTGCTTTACTTCAGCCAGATCATCTTGCAGTTAATGAAACATCTACACAGTTGATAGCATTCTGAAGTGAAACTTACTTCCAACCATCTAATGTTTCTTTTTTTTCGTTACATCAGAACACTACAGTGAAAAAAAACTTTTATTTTTAAACTATTTGTTATTAAACCCCTTCCCAAAGCCTTTTAATTTGTGTTTTAATACTGCTTTCTAGAACATGAAAATATTTTTTAAAAATGATGCCTTCTCTCCAGCAAAGACAGAGAAAACAGTTCTAAATTAAATTGAGCCTCTACATTATAGGGACCATCAAATCCTTCACTCTAGCAGTTGCCTCAGCAGAGAAAATATATTAAGGTAGTTAGGATCATTTTAATTAGATTGAGGTCCCATATATGGCTGTCTAACTTTTTGAGGAACAGGGAAAGGTCAATAATACATCTGAAGGTCATCTGAGTCTCTCTAACAGACTCTGATACTCAGACTGATTGCTAAATAGAGGAAAAAATTGAGTTCTCGGGTTAACTTGTGTCAGCATCCAAAGCAAGGAAAGGATTTTCCTGTGTTTCTGGTTAGGATCAGTTCTGTAGGTTTTCTTGAAGCATGTATCTCAAGCACTGCAACACAGTGTAGGTGTGTGTCCAGATTAACAATCCTCTTTTATAACTGCAAGCAAAGTTTATTCTGAAGTTATAAAGGTCACCCTAGTAATAGCACAACTGGCTGACATGACATATAACCATGACCTATTTTATAGTCCTCTTCAAAGATTTTTAATTTTCATCAGAGAAAGTCTGGGAAGTGGGTACTTTATTTACTCAGTGAAAGCTTATAAAATAGCTATATTAAAATTTTTATATGTATCTATGATTTTAATTTATTACCCTTTCTTGTTGTTTCTCAAATATATTGTGTTCTGAATGCTGTTGACAGAGTAACAATGTTTAATTATACCACAAGGCTTTATTTACGGGCAATCCATATCAGAAGAAAAAAATAAAAAGGTTGTTTCTCAAGTTTAGCTCTGAAACTAAATTTGACCTGGCTGTGTGAGAGGAAACCTTCTTTATTTAGCATGCTTGGGCAAGCAGCGCTCCGTCTCCTGAGAGATTAACATTGTAAGCTAGTTATACAGGTGACTCAAATCCAGTTAATCTCACATAAAGAATGTTAATTGCATTTGCAGTGGCATCCACTCTGATCACTTTATAGCTGTGTAATTAGCTATTGGACATATTCAAGGGGTTGTCTGAGTGATACAAAAACAGGAAACAACATGAAAGAGAACTCATTCTTTCCTGATTCACACTGTGCAAAATGCAGAGATGGTGGGAAAAAATGGAAATAGCCTTTATTGTTAGTTGTATGTCCTTGCTAAGTGGGATCTGTACTTACATAGCTACTTATTTTCTAGCAAATTCTTAACTGTTTTGGAAAATGCACAGTTTGAGAAGCTGATCTGAAACAAACATGCATGTCAACTCCTAAATTGCCTTGAGGTGGAATCAAGTGATTTACCTAATGACCTTTGGGCCACTTACGGTCTTAGCTGGGTTGTCCTCAAAATGTGAGAGCAATTTATTTTCTCCTCTCCTCTATACAAGCATTTACAGCCCAAAGTAGCAATTTCATAAATATGTATACGTTAGTTTCTTAGCTGTTTACAGGCAGCTTTTATAAACATGATCTAAAGTAATTTCTGTATGCAGACCAAGCCAACGTACAGGCACATGGAGTTATTTAAATTCAGTGTGGAAGAATCAGGGTCTATAAATGACCTACGAGGAGGCAGATCTAAATCCAACTTTCTTGATTCAGGATCATCTGTTGAAGAACAAATAGCAAAATGAAGAGTGTATTCTCTATGAGCTCAGAGCAGGGGTTGGTCTGAGCTCTTCTTAGGAGAAAAGTTGTGAATAAGATATTGTTGCAAACTTACAGAAAGTTTCATTAAGATATTCCCTTCTAGATCCACATAATTACAGACAGGTCAAGTGCATTGCTTGCTTTTGTTACTTTGTCCAGTTTTAGTAAGTTCGTCAAACTAAAAGACTTTATACAAAATTTTCCATGCCTGATGGGAAAACTGAGGTTTTGGTTTCTTTTTAATTGCCAAAATAATTAATTCTTCTCTAAGACTGTTGAAGTTCCTGCAGTTTGGAGGTGACAGGGGTAACTGGAGAGAAATGGAGAAGGATTTGAAGGAGAGGAACGGGGGATACTTTCTTTCCTAAGAAATGCAGGTCCCTCATATTGAATAATAGGGACCTAAAATTTGATGGGAAAGAGCTGCACTATGCCAGAGAAGTAATTTCTTGCTTGTCCAAAAATTTTTCACTAAACTTAGCAAATTACACCCCTTTCTAAAAAAAAAAAATAAAAAATTCATAAATTCATATGCCAGTGACACCAGGTAAAATGCAGGTCTGAACAGCATTTTCTTGCAACTGCACTGCACTCCTGCGGCTGTCACTTTCCTGGGATGATGCTTCAACCAATTTTTCTTGTGTTCTGATTGTGGATGGGCTGTACCTTGGTGGCACAGAGAAAAGAAGCTCCAGTTCAATTGTAGTTTGAGCACAGAGTAGAGAAGAGTCAGTTTGCTGTGAGGTGCGAAGGAGTGAGAGCTGCGGGTAGTTGGAATGGAGACTGGACTGGTGAACTTGCTGGGTTCCAGCTGTGAAAAGCAATATTCTGAGCTAGGAGGAGACAAATCAGCTAAGGAAGCAGTTGGCGGCTGGAAAGAGCTGGCAGAGCCTGTGGCTGGAACAAAGAGGGACTTGAGGCAATGTCACAGGCTGGCAAAGACACACATAGGTAAGGTTAGGAGCAAGCCTAGCTGGAGACAGGGAAAGGTCTCAGGAGATTATATACATAAGGAAGAAAAAATCTGATTAAACACGCTCAGGACAAGGAGCTGTAGTGCAGGTTATATGTGGCTTGTACACAGACTTGAAACAGGGAATAAAGACTGAAATTCCTAGGTGCAGAGAGAGACTAGAACTGAATTTACTTGCCCAAAAACTGCTGGAACGTGCAGGTCCCTGGCAGGACTAGGAATGGGACCAAAGCAATAGCTTGGGAGAAATGGGAAGAAGATTCTCTGCCCTTTAGACATGTTTTTGTCTCTAGTGTCTGGAAAAGACACTGGTATAGATTCTTGGGCATGTCTGTTCTTTGCTGACAAAATATGTTTTTCCCTGCGCGTGGGTCCCCTTGCTTGTGTCATGGAATTCCTATGTGATGCTGTCACTCATTTACATAATTGTTAACAGGTGGGGTTGTGTTCCTTATTTTCTGTCTTAATATTCTGATTTGTAAAAGTGGTGAACACCTCATCAGCTGCAACTGAATTCAATGGAAGCTGAGCTTTGAACACACAAATTTAATCCTAAATTCTCAAAAAAAAATAGTGGCAGTTTTCTGTCTCAGGTTGAGCATCAATATTTGGCAGAAATTTTTTACTTTGCTTTCTTAAATCTCCATCGCACCTCTGACAAAAGCCATGAAAAAAAAGAATTGTTTATGAAGCATTAAGATAGGTGTAATGGAGGTCATGAGGAAATGAATAATTCTGCCTTTGAAGTGACGTTTGAGTAGTATGACAGGAGGCCACCCACTAAATGTAAAATATTAAACACCTGCTCATTAAATGAATACCAGCAATCTGGAGATATTTTGGGGAAAAATAGTGTGATCCTATAATTACAACCCATCCCATAATGTGTAAACAGAAAGGAAGTGATTAAAGGGCATGCAGATGGCCCTAGTTCTGGCACTGGGGCACTGCATGTTTGATTTTGCAACCTTATTAATGTTCTTTTAAATTTTCTTTTTTAGTTATTTGGATATAATAAACATGGATAGCCAACCCATAAACTTAGCTCTGTAGTTATCAAGACAAACTGCCTAAGTCAGAAGCTAGTATTGCTTACATCTGTGTGAAGTTTGAATATTTTTTTAAGTGACATCATACCTTTCAACTTTCTGAGAATGAAATGTGAAACAGAGTGTGTAACGAGTTTTAAATGTTTTTATAATAAATCCCTGCCTTGAGTGGAAAAACTGCTTCATATAAACCCAGTCTTATAATGGTTTGGCTCTAGCATAAATAATTTATGACAATGAAAGCGTGGTGTGGCTAGGAGAGGACAGAACAAAATTTATGCAATTCAAAGGCAACTTAGAAACTAACCCCAGTGACATCCTTTCAAATGAAATTACCGGTACTTTGAGTTTGTACCAGTATAACTGAGATCAGATTGTGGCTCTGCATCTGGATTTTAAGCAAGCCTGTACAACATTATGATGATTAATAATATTTGTAGTCGTGCAGACTAACATAACAAGGATAAACAGAACTTATTATTCAGACCCTAATTTAGTTTTCCATGGTGAAGTTAGCGATGGGCATCAGGGAAGCTCTGACCTCTGTGCGATAGTCCACAATTGTCTGAAATGCATAACACATAGTTTACATTTTCCTCTGAAGCATCAAGCTATTGATTATTGCCAAAGGCAGGCTATCTCCATTGGCAGCTCGTACATCGCTAGAGCAGGCAGGAGCTTTTAGATCACACTTTGTGTATGCAGCGGTGCAGAGCCAAAACATTCACACGGAGGGCACCGTCTTGGAGACCTCTCTGCTGGTGTGGCAGGTGGGCAGTCAGTGCTAGCACAGGGTTCCTTATGGTGGCACTCAGCCCATGCCTCTCCCGCCTGGCAGTCATCTTCCAGGCTCTTTGTGCACATCATCAGCTCCACTTGTCTGAATTTGTGGAGCTCAGCCTCCTTTCTTCGTTCTGTGAATCAGTAAACAAAAAGATGCTGAAAAGTCAAAAGTGTTCATTTCAACCCTCTGACTCACTAAGGAATTTTAATGTCTCTTTCAAGAACGGCCCACGTTTCTCAGGCGACCGATTAACCAAGTGGTGCTGGAGGAGGAGGCTGTGGATTTCCGGTGCCAGGTGCAGGGGGATCCCACACCCACAGTCCGGTGGAAGAAAGATGATGCAGACTTACCAAGAGGAAGGTGAGAGCAACATTCATGTTCCCAACACTTTCAAATCTCTATTGTTGAGCAGTGCTGCAATCACTTCCTACTACGTATAGTTTGTAATTTGATCTTATGGCCAAGATTTGTTTCCTATATTACTGGTCTTCAGCATTACATTACTTGTTCCAGAGTCAGCTGAGCAGGGAAACCCAGTATGGATTGAATTCTCCAGGTAACAGATTCCTGTGGAAGGAAGGAGAGTGATGTGTGGGTATTGTGAACGCACAGGTATACACTGAATTGCTGCAGAAAGTAAAGATGGTTTAGGAATGTACTAGTGATAGTAGCCTTCATAATAATGTGCTGATACCAAAAGGGAGAAAACTTGGCTGGAGAGTTGCAGAGCTGCTCTGTTGCGCTGTCAGGATGCATTAGAAGCAGCGTGCCGTGGTGGGCTTTGCTGGCTCCTTGGCTCACGTCTGTTAAGTATCGGAGAGAAACCTTCCTCTTGAGAAAGCAAAACCCCAAAGTAGCAAGTGGAAGTAGCAAGTAGAAGTGGAAAACAAAGTTGAAATCTGGACTAGGACCCTTGTGTTCAAGAAAGATTAGTTTAGTCTGGAAAAAATGCGGAGAAAATCCCAGGGTGAGCAGGGGATGAGAGTCTGTCCTATAAAAGGACATTAAATTAGCTTGTCTCATTTCAGCTAACAGAACAGAGTTTCATCCTCGCTTTGTGGAACTCTTTCTAGTTTTGATGCTGAATCATTATTAGATTAAAAAATCTCAACACAGAAATTCCTGGGAACAGGAATGAGAACCCAGGTCTCCACAACCCAATCAGTCCTTCTGGCCCTGTGGGTCCTGATTCATTTTTTCACAGTGCTTTTAATTTCACTAGGAGATATAAATAGTTTTTTTTCTTTTCCCTGACCACAGTTGATTGTTCTTTTCCATCGCTGTTGGTTATTCCTGATACATTGCTGATGGAATTTGAAGAAAGAAAAAAAACCAACCAACACAATTTAAATCTTGAGTTCTTCTAACAAGTGTTTTAGACACTGGACTTACGTAGGATGGCTGCCAGTATTATTTCTGTTCCTCCAATCATGATTTTTAAAAAAGAGCAGCTGCAATGGTGTTTGTGGCTAATTTGTGTCAGCGTATATTGTGTGCTGTGAGCACAATACTAGACTGGGCCTAACTTAAACAAGTTAGACATTGCTGTCTGCTTTCTTTATCACAGCGTGCTTTACGTCTTCAACCCAACAAGGTGAAAAAAGCGGTAAGACTGTTTTCTGTCAGTCTTCCTCCACTTGCTAAATATAGTATTTAGTATAACATAGACTTTCATGAAAACAGGTGGCAAAATTCCTCAGAGTCATACAGCAATTAGTCATGTGTGTGTCTTGGGTTAATATCTTTTGTTTCTCAATTTCTAAATCTTTAACAAAATCTCATAACTTAAATTGGAGAATACCTGTTTTAATTGACACATCCTCAACTCTGTAAGATGTCTTACAATTCTTCAGTTAAATATATTAATATAATGACATATAATCTATAAAAAACATTGCTATATGAGTACAGATACATATGTATATATATATAAATACTTAAATTTTAAAATTACTTTCCTTGCAAGTTAAAAAAATGACATAGCTTTTTTGCTAATTATACTGGTCGATGTCTATGCATGTAATACAAGAAATATTATTCTGAAGAGCAGACTTTTGGATGGCAGGATGAATTTTTCTCTTTGCTTGCTATTTAACTATGCATTGTAGAGTAGCCCATAGTAAATACATTGTCCTTCTCTGATTTATTCTTACTGTTGTGCTACTTCTCTTGTTTTAAATCATGTCTGCTTCTAGGTCTCATAAGTAGAGGTAATAGTGCCTTTCATTAGGTTGCACTTTTATTAGGGTTTTTTTAATGACTATGTTCCTTCTTTTCCTTTTGTATCTTACTGTGAAAAACATAGTACTATGTCCTTCAAGGTAAGTTTTTCTTTTTACTCATGGCATATTTCAAAGGAAGGAGAAGGGTCATCAGATGCATTCTGATCCCAGTTAAGTTCAGGCTCAGAATCTACTCACAATGTTTTGCAGTGTTTTTACACTGCTGTTTAACATTTTGTAACTGTGTTTTGACATCCTAGAACAGAATGTGGGGGGTACATCTTCATTTATGTCTGCTTCCCAGAACATCAGAGAGGTTGGGAAAGAAGGGGAAAGGTTGCAGAATCTCAAGCTGGAGACCACTTTGGGTGATAGAGGACCCCCACTGCCCCTGTCCTGTAGGGGGTTACCACCACCTGAGCCATGTGGATTGTGGTCATCTGGTAGAGTCTAACATCTACACTTCAAAAGCAAATACCTCTCATGATCAAGACTGTATGTCTTCTTTTCTAAAGTGTATCATTTTAATAGCAAGATATGTGAGCAGAGTCTTCACTATCCAAAAAGTGGAAATTTCCAAGCCATGCTGCGTGATGCTTAATGAGTGAGGATAAATTTGGAACGTCTAAAAGAAAAGTTACTGTTTTTTTCTGGATTTTTTAATGCAAGCAAAGAAATTTGCCCAGGTATGTTCTGAATGCATGGAAGGATGAGAAAATGATAATAAAGCCATTTTATAAATTAAGAAGAGAATTTCTAAGTATTTCCTCCTTGATGAAGTGGGAGGTTTATTTTTTTATTAATTTTTGAGGTAAAACTGAAATTAGCTTTCAGCGTCCGAACTCCTGTATTATAAGCATTTTTAACACCTACAGCGAAATATGAAACCCTCAATGAATTCCCTTTGTTATTCTTTCCACATGCATAAATCCTAATTTTGAACAAACCTGTGCAGTTATTTGTCTTAAAGCTTTCAATATCAATTTCCTGTTTCTACAGCTAACAATGTTCTTTGCACATCTGTCTGTTTGTGTTTTTTCAATAATTTCTTTTTGGCTTCATCCCTAGATTACAAGACAGATATAATAGGTACCTGTTTCAACAATTACTGCAAATTTTTAAATATATCTATTGTTAGTTCAGCTTTCAAAAGTGTCTAGTGCAGTGATAGCAAAGTGGGATAAACTGAATTTTTGTATGCACTTTGTTTCTGTAATTTTCTCCTGGTGAATGCCAGAATCAGTGATATTGGATCCATGGTCTTTCATAGATCCTTCTTTGTTTTTCCTTCCTTTTAGCTGTTTTTAGTGACATGTGAAAGCAAAGAGAAAAGTAATCACAGTAATTTCTAGTGACAAATACAAATAGTATTGCTGCACCGATTGGTGTGATGAGAAATAATTGGAAAATAATTTCAGGCTGTTACACTTTTCATTATAAAGGTCCCTGGTGAACTATAAGCATCTCCAGTTGCAATTGGATTGAATAAGAAAAAAAAAAAAGCAACTTCTTAAGAAAATATCATGTTTGAAACTATGACTAAAAAAAAAAAATTTTGGCCATTTTGTTGAATTGTCTATGTAATTACCCAGAAATTTATGAATAACTATGCTTTAAAACTGAGAGCAGTTGGACATAAGTTTATTCTAAGGGTGCAAGGCTTCATTCCAAGTTTTAGCTATTTTGAATTGATGATCCAAACCAACTCTGTTGATTGTCTATATTTTGAATTTAAAATCTTAAAGTGGTTCTTATAGTGGAAGTTTTCAAAATGGTAAGGAAAAATAGGTCTCACTGGCAGTGAAAGGAAGTTACTTGTCCAACATCCTCTAGACCTGAGTTGACATTTCAAAGACTGTGGTATACATCATGGAGCTCTTCTATATGTGGCTGGGCAGGAATTAAGAAAGTGATTAAAAGGACAAGGTGGGAACAGCGTTGTGATTTATGTATGCTAACTGTTTTCATAGTTAGTTTACACTGTTGTGATAATGAATTAATTAAATTATTCACACTTGAAAATTCTTTTTAGAGCCTAAACCAATCTCAGCAAATTACTAACTTGCTATTAAAAATGTTGATACTGCAGCAACAGGGAGAAACAAAGTACAATGTGAAGCCTGAGATGTGTAAGGCTTTTTTCCAGAAGCTGTTCATTTTGAATCAGTGACCCAAGACTGAAATGTGTTGTGAATCAAGGGTAGAGGCACATGATGTATATTTTATTTTAATTGCTCTAAAAATTCAGCATGACACCATAGCTTCCACAGTACACAAAGGCTAGTGAATAGCTAATCAAGTATGACTCATGTCAAACTACTGGACGTGAACAGGATATTGTGGGGTCACCAGTCCTATGCCTTTGGCTGAAATATTAGGTTCACTATTTCATGAACAGAGTTTCTTTTCTTGATAAGTGACACAAGGAAATAGCAAAAAAAAAAAAGTACTAAAGTGACTCAAACAATTCTGGCCATGCATAATGACCAGGACCTACTGAAAATTAAACAAAAATTGTCTTTATACATTGAAGTCTTTTTCCAGACACATGTTCTGGTAGCTTTCCCTTTGATGTCTGTTTGGCAGAAACAGAGATTATACTTTCCTGCTTAGGAGCTGATGGTCTCCTGTGTGTTGAGAAACTCAATATGACCTGGATCAACTTTTGATTCATCTGGTTTTCAGTCCTAGTAACAGGAAGAAAGTGATGAGAGTATGAGAATGGCATATCTATGACTAGCAATTTAATAACATTTGAATATATTGAAAATAAAATTTGAATAAGGTTTGTAGAGTGTTTCATGTCTTCAGATTTTCTAGTGAAGCTGAAGAGAGCAGCTGCATAGTCTGTAATTACATAGCAAGTAATACAGATTTTTTACTTTTTTTTTAGGAAGTGAAGAGATTTTCAATTACAAGTTAAAATTTATGGCACACTATAATAACGGTTCAAACCTTTTACACAGAAGAAGCTAGCAGTGCCAGCTCTTTGGGAAAGTGAGGTTAGCTCAGCAAATGTATTTTTCAGTTGCCTTAAAAATGACTGAGTAGCAATCACGTGGGCCTCTTTTTTTGCATTGCAGCCCAGAACAGCTGGTTTAGCTCAGTAAATACATCTTTAATGAAATTACAACCTGCTCTTGTAAGTTGCATTTGCAGGCACTGTCTGATTAGATGAATATTGTACTAGGGATGAAAAGTGGCAACTGCACCAGCAGGAAGAGGTATTTGTTTTACGTGCCACCCACACAATGGAAGTGTAGGCAGAAAAACCGAGAGTGATGCTTCAGAACAAAAATGGTGTGTAGTTTACACAAAGAATATTGCTAAGTGTTAAGAGATTGTAGGTTATCAAGTGAAACAGAGCAGTGATACACAGCAGTGAAAATCATAAACAACACACTGAGGTTTCTTATTTACTGAAGATTAGCATTATTCATTAGAAATTACTTGGAAAAATGCAGTCTTAATACATAGTCTTAACTTAGAATAAGTTATGTGTTAGCTCCAACAACAAAACTCTGTGTAGGTGTTTGTCTAGCTATCTTTTTAAAACTGTCTTCTTTGTGCCTGAAAAGTAATTGTATACACATACCCTGGGCAGAAATACTGTCTGTCACACTTCTGATAGGTGTTCATTTTCAGTCAGTACTATAATTTCTGTACTTTCCTCCATGGCTTCTTGTAAACTCAAAACTAGGGGTAAATGATGAAATTTTAAAATTATCTTGCTGTCTTCCAGATGCAAATCCTTGAAATGGATTTAAATGCAACTGACAGCAAACCTTATTCCAATAAACTCAGAAAAGTTGGAGTTTTCAGGAAGAGATCCAGAAAGGGCCTGAGAACCAGAGATGTTCTGCATTTGTGTTTCTCCATGATCACACGATAAGGCCCTGTAAGCCGGACAGTAATTTTTAAGAATAAACACAGCGCTACATAATTCTATTTATATTCTGTGGATGGGATAGTGAGGTATTTAACTACAGCGTCCTCTAGATACAACCAAGGGGAGAATGACCTTTCAATGAAATATGAGTTAATAACACTACAGCGCTGTGTGCTTTGGTCGAGTTAATCTCTGTGCAGATTGTAACAAAATGCAGTCTAATGTGTATTGAAAATTAATTAGAGTAAAGAGTGTGTTTTAGTAATGTAATGGATATAATCTTTGGTTACATCAGCAGATTTCTGTTGCAATTAATAACAATTAATGGTTTTAAATAAAGGGTCAGGGAAAAAGGATGTTTTTCATATTAGCTGTATCACATGTACTGTTCATCACCTCTGGTTAGATCCAGTATGACTTGAATGCCCATCTTTTGTTTCCTAAACTAAAGCATCAAGGAGAGATTAAGTCCCTTTATGAGGAGCATAGGGGAGAAGATTGGATGTTCTTAATAGCTTGTCAAAAGGCAACAGTGAAAGAAAGAGGTTTAATATGCTGTTTGTATTCTTACCTACCTCTGGAGGGAGTAGAGGTGGTTTGCAGAGGGCGTTGTTACTTTGGGTTACTTTGGGCAGCCCATGGCTGGCACAGGATAATCTGCACTGCAACTTGCTGAGAGTCCATGTAGCCTAACTGAACGCAGGTAGATTTCGGCAGAGAGCAATGTAAGCGTCTTTTTAGCTGTTAATATTAAATCATTTAAGGAAACTTCTCCTGTAAAGCCAGAGATTTCATTTAGAGATAGCGAGGTGGTGAGGGGTCATAGGGAGGCAGGGATTGGTTTATTTTTGTCTACATAGCATCAAGACGATGTACCCCAGTGCTGGTGGGTATACCCTTTCCTGTTGTTCTTTTGGCTGAGGATCCCTCTTCTCTGATTGATATTTTGCCTGTCAGTGATCCCTTCCTGTTCTGTAAGTGGAAAAATATTCCTTATGGCTTTTTGAGGAACACGTGGCCAAGAGAAAGTGTAAATTAGAGTATTTTTTGACATTTTAAATCCCTCAGGGCATGGCATCATCCCACCCCAGAGGTCTACTGTCTAACCCAATAGTTATCTGCCATTCAATTTCTGTGAAATACTAAATGCTGCAAGCAAAGGTGTTAGATGTGTGGCTCTGCTGGACTGATCAGCAGAGAAACGGTTAATAACATTGACATTTAAATTGGCTTCATGTTAAGTGTCAGTTCTCACACAGAGCTGAAGAAGAGCTATTGTTTCAGACAGTCTGTTTGGGGATGCATGAAAACAGTCTCCAGTTGCTTACAGAAGGGTCAAGGTTGGGAAAAGAGCTTTACAACTCCACAAACAGCAACCATAAAGGAATTGTGTCAACTAGCAGTCCTGCCTACATGTTTTCTCTTTATGCTATGTGAACCATTGGTGATCTATGAATTGATCACTGGCAGTGCACTTGAAATAGGATTGTGGCAAGAGAGTGTTTTAATTTTTATTCTCTCTTATTTAACATCCTAAAATTGTTACATTTCAGAGAATTAATGAAGTCACTAGCAGAGTTCTGAAACAGAATTTAGAGCCAGTAGTAGCAGCCTCAAACATGGATTTCTCTGAATTTTCCACTGACAGAAGACTGCAGTAAATAAATGGCCTTGCAGGAAGGAGGCTCAAGAAAACTTAATGTAATTTAATTTCACTCAGAATACTCTTTCTAGTGCTTGAATCTTTGTTTAGTATCAGAAAAGCAAAGTAAGTAAAAGATAGTAATCACATAGTTTATTTATTATAAGTTTCAGAATATTGAGGTAGCCTGCTTTCTTGAAAAGTATAAGGACATCAAACAGTTTAAGCTCATTATTATCTATTATTAAAGTTACAGAATGAAAAAGTAAAGATAGTTAACTGTGTGGTTGTTTCTGTAAATCCCTGAGGAGAGCAGGGTGGTTATGTTCAAGTGGGAGTAAGATTCAAGAGCTCTGTCCAATCCTGCAGGGATTTCTTCTGCTTTAACACGTTCCATCCCTGCATGGGATACAAAAGTTGTCATCTCAGTTAAAAACAAGGAAACAAACAAAAACTGGCAGTGAAAACACCACAAGGTTATAGTTTTAACCCTAAGAACTACTTTCCAGTTCCTATTGGTAAGTCCTATGTTGAGAATTACTTAACATTAGCAAAATGTACTTTTTACTAATATGACTTCTGGCTCAACTGTAATGTTGAAGGCACTTTCATTAAAACCTTAACATGACTTCATCTTTAATTACCACTTCAAGGTTGGTTACAGATTTGAAATATAGATTAGAAAATATTTCAGTTAGTTCTCTGTCAAGTTTATCTTAATTATTCGTCACGCTTAAGGCAAATAATAATAGACAGGCCAACACAAATTTTGGTTATTTCAGGCTACTCATAATCTATGTGCTCATGTTAAAAAACATACATCAAGCCATATTTAGTGAGTGTGAGATGCCAGTCTGGGCTCAGATCAGCTTACTGTGTTCCAGTCCTTGAAGTGTCATTTCAATTTTTTAAAAACAGAAATGGACAAAACCAGTATTTTGCTTTTCCTTAAAATTAATTTCAGTGGCATGTGCTGAGCAGATAACCCTGAGATCCAAGGGTGCTTTTCTGGTGTATGAATTTATGACATAGGCATTAATAACACAAATCTCCCCAAGTGCCTGACAAATGTGTCTCATCTGTGAGGGAAAGGACTACTTCTGGTGATGGGAGGATAGGTCTCCATGCCAAGTCATTACATGGTCTCTTAGCTCATACTTCCACCGACGTTCCAGTTTTTGAAATGTGGAGCTCTGTCTGGAACTAGAATCAAATCATAAGCCCATTTTGGGTAATTATCATGTGGTAATTCCCTATGAGTACTTCTCTGTGCAAACAGAGATGTAGAGGTAGAGGATGGAGCCTGCATCAGTTTAGATATTTACTGAGTCACTGATTCCCAAACATGTTTTGTTCTTAACTTCTATTTGTTTCCATATTATTTCAAAGAGAATAAAAAAGGAGTCTCATCTTTCTTTCTTGATTCTCTCCTGACTGCATGACTACTGATTTTGTGAGGCTAGTTATGTGCAGTGACATACGTGTTCTTGCACATAAGAGTGGTACTGCATAGTGTAATGCTTCCAGAGAAGTTCAAAACCACCATTTCTTTGGACATAGGGATGGTTTCACAATGTTGGCCCAATGATTATAACTGTTGTATACATCTTTTACGAGACTATTTAAGCCATTTTGTTACTTGCTTTAAGGCACAGTACCGTGTGAGTTTGTGTTTTATATTATTGCAACTGAGAATGTCCACTGTAAGAAATGACAAATAATCTGCTGATCACAACCCATAAAAGAATTTGGACTAAAGCAGGACCCGCTGTCCATATACTTTAAGAAAATCAAAATAGTGAGTGGTAACCTGTATCACTTAACTTCTTCTGGTTTGTTGGAAAGAGGCCAGTGAACCATTTTATGTGACTGCTTGCATATATGTCTCACACAAAGAGATTCGAGGCAGTGTCACATGGCCTTATACCTTTCTCTGGCACGAAAGGCGTAGCCAAAGAATAAATGACAATCTGGACACGTAGATGTGAATGGCAGCCATCCTGTCAACACCTTGGGGGATAGCTCCCTGGGAGGTCCATTTATCATAGCTGTAAGCAGTGTCTTAGAGCCACCCAGCAATGAGCTGCCTCGATTTCAGGGGTACAACAGAGTAATTTGAGACCAGCGCACACAAATATATACATTCATGCTCTCTCTGTTGCTGATTCAGGTTTTGCTAGGGAAAGGGAACCAAAGACTCCTTTATCTTCCCCTCAGAAAGCTGTCACTCGCATAGGTTTATGCTTCTTTCTTCTTCCACTTATCAATGCACGGGATGGAAGTGAAAAAAAGCACATTTCTTGTAAGGGAGCTGGCAGCAGGGGTGGCTGCATCACGGGTGAGAATGGAAGCTCTCGGTCGTGCTTCTGGATAACACAAGGCTGAATCAGGTAAGGAGCTCATGCTTCCTATCTCACTGCAGCTTCTCTCTGGCTCCCTCCATCTGGCACAGAGTCGAGGAGCCAGTGAAAAGCTGTGGCACTGTGTTGGGAGCTGAAGTGCCAGCACCACAAAAGAGAAGTGGAGACAGAAGCTTAAGCCTCCTTAACTACCTCCTGTTTACTCTGGTTTTGGCCAGTAGCATCTCTCTATTTGGGCTCCCTAATCATTGATGTTGTGAGTAATCTTGAAGCTTTGTGAGTGTTTTGCAAAATAGCCTGGCAAACAGGCAAAAGAAAAGAGAGCAAAGCAATTTTTGTGCCATCTCTAAAAAAAAAAAAAGGAAAGCCTACAAAGGCTACATGCAAAAAGTCTAGTATATTTTTATTATTGTTTTATACAGTCATATTTTAGAAGAAAATAGTGCCAGGTATAAATTGATGTAAATTTTTTGAGGCCAGTGGCATCAGTTCACAACAGTTAAGATGTGACTTTCTCTTACAAACTCTCTTTAGCAAGAAATAGGACGTTTTGAGTCGGTATTGTTGAATTCAGTTATGCCTTATTACACCTTTAAAATATACTGCTAAAGCAAGTGCATCCGTGTTTTTCCAGTTAGACCTACTTAGATATCTAGGAATGTAATGACTGCAGCTGCAGACACAGTTTTACTCCCTGTGCATGTGCAAGACAAAGAGGTGCATATATTTTTATGCATAGCGGCATGCACATTTTTGAAAATCTGGAGATCCAGGGGCTCTGTGAAGTGCTCAGTAAAATGTATATCAAACACAAAAAGGCATATTGCTAAATCTCTCCAAGTTCAGTAAATTCTTTCTCCCTTTTTTTTATTTGGTATCCATGGAAGATTGGTGGCTGAGTATGGACAGATAAGCTTTTGAATGTAGGTGTAGGGGAAAAAAATTATAACTGTGTCAAAACCAGTTAAATTCAAGATTGTTCTTAGATGCTTAAGCTAATGCATGAATCCAACCTCAGTACATTAATTTGTGATACTTAAAAACAGTTAATGTGTTTTGTTTTATTTTTTATTTGGTTGAGCAGATGGTAATGGTTTTGACACAATTCAGTTTTTTATTTTTCTTCTGTTCTTTTCTTGAAAAAGACAAGGCTCTTTTTCCCACTTTGTCACAGCTGGTTACCAATCAATCTCAATTCACGGTACAGTGATGATAGCACATGTTGTTCAGGGGCCAAATCTGATTGGGTTGCATTTTCAGCAGTGTTTCATATCAAAAAAAAATGTGTCTGTATGGCAGTGACTGTCAGCACACTATTGTACAACTGTCATTAATCAAAACTAGCAACAATGAATGCATTCATATGTGCCAGAGACTGCCAGATTTCACTCAAAATCACCCAATTTCTATTAGAATTTCCTCACCAGCAGTGTTTTCTCATCTGCTTGTTGTTTCTCTGTTTCTTTCTTCCTTTCCAGTCCCCTGCCCCCACCCCTTCCTTCTCGGTTAATTAAAGGCAGACCTGCTCTATTACTTGAAGAATAGAAATTATGTAACGTGGTGCCCAAAAGTGGCTGGTTTATATCTAGGCACAGGCTGACTAGCTGTTTAGAAGACCTCTCCCAGCTCGGGATGATGGCTGAAGTCTAAGCTGAACTGAAAGGTTAGGCATCTCCAAATGTTTAACAAAGAGAAGTACTTAAAATCAATTAGATGGCCATAAACATGTGAAACTGATGTCTGACGCCCTATGTTTTAAGCTGAATGTTGGCATTAATTGGCTAGGAGTCAGCAATATTTGGGCAGTATGTCAGAAGGTGTTTCTTGACACTGCACATATTTGGAAGGCATTGCTTTCTTAACGCACTAGCAACGTTAAGGACCAGCTTAGCCGGTACATTCTGCTTTTCCACCACTCCATCATCAGTCCATGAGTCTGGTAACCTCTTTCTGTGATTGGTATTTGCAGTAAGAGAGACCATGATCCTGATTCCCAAGTGTTCAGTAGCACTAATCCAGATGAGAGTTAATTTCTCCAGAAACTAAGGTGGAAAAATCTTGCTATGGGAATATGAGGCTCTGGGATGGAGAGGAGACAAGACACTGTTCAAGACTGTGCAGGTGGATGCTCGAGGAACTGAAAACATATTGAGGCTTCACTCCTTGTTACTTCACGGTCCCTCTCTCACACAAGCTCCTTGCGCTGCCGTAGATCAGGCTAAAAGCCAGTTTTCTTCCATTCTCCTTCCTGCCTGCTTCATCTGTCAAAGCTCTTCACTGAACCGTGGTGACTTCTGGGGACAATGTGGGTGGAACAGATGACTGAGGGGCAGCGTATCAATACTTCAAGACAGCAGATGGTTATAATGTCCCATGGGTCCGTCTATGCATGAATCTAATTGCTAGATGGCCCGTTCTGTCAGGGTGGTCCAAAAACTCAGTATGGCCTTGTCGGAGAAGCAGACTGGGAGAGCTGTACCTCTCCTTGAAGTAATTGATAACTGGGCCACGACAGCGACATGTTTACGCCACCCTCCGTTTCACGACCCGGGTGGGGAGATGGCGGCTGTGCCCTCCTCGCTGGGCGTCCTGGCATGCCACACAGCTGGCTCCTTCCCCCAGCAGCCTTTACACAATTTGCATGATTGGCAGGTGCAGGCATAAAGGCTGCCGAAGCCTCCAAGGCAGCTGGCTGGCATGCCGGCACCAGCACATCCGTGGGATGAAGAAGAGCGAGTCAGCTGCAGCCCCCAGCAGACCGGAGGGCCCTGTCCCAGGCTGCCTGCATCCCAGTTCAAGCAGCCGCCCGCTCAGATACGCTCCTGCTGCCTGGCTGTTTTTATCTCGGCCGCAGTTAAGTGAACCACAGGGATGTTATTTGTCCAGAGAAAGAGAACAGCAAACAAACAAACAATTAAATAAATGGTTAATTGTTGCCCAGCTTTATAACTATGATTCTTATATCGAACTCATTTGTGTTACAGCTCATCTTAGTTTTCTCATCTTACAGGAGCTGAGTACAACTTCATATTTTTAGTTCCCTAGGGCTGGCCTCATGTCAAGAAAATAAGCATTTTCTCTTGTCTGCAACTCTGTGGTCGCCAAAGACAAATAACTGCTCCATCATTGTGGGATACTGTTGTCATATTCTTGAGATTTTAAAGGGAGACGATTTGCCTTTCACTCTTATGAAAACAGTGATTTCTATTTGCCATTGACTAGTGCAGCACAGCATGCAAAATGACATAATTTGTGAGCAGTCGAGAAGAAATGTGCCTCAACTGCATGTGGCTGTTGAACATAGTTACAATACATCTCTACTGCTCCAGAAACAGCATAATAAATTCTCTGGCATCATAACTTCCACACACACACAATGGTACTACGCTAACAAAAACATTGTCCCTAAGAGTTTATGAAGTTTGCCATGGCATCTACTTATTCTTCCCGTTGTCATATCTTTTATTCACTAGTTAAACCCAAGGTACTGCACATACATATAATTAAGTTTAACTCCTAACAAAAGGGGTATTATATGTGTTAATCTGTGACAGAATGGTTAGCCTCAACTTGGTACTTTTTAATTTATTTTTTGCTAATGATTAAAATGGACTTACTGAATATAGAATGAAGCTGTATTGTATTGTGAATGTGAAAAGATGTCTTGACTTCTCTTTATTCTTGAAATTGCTAGTAATGCTGTAATTGATGTGAGTATTAATTGGACATAACGGAACTTTAAATGTTTCAAGATGTACAACCTTTTTGAGTTAAGATGCTTTAAAGTCTGTTAGCACACAGTGCTCTCGCTACAAAACTATAGTAAAAGAACCAATAGAAATGTATATTATGTACACAGAATTTAATGTTTCAGATTCCCAAATGCTCACAACATTCTTGTAACTAATTCCATTGCATTCTTATTCATCAAAACATTTAAGGATGCTCTTCCATATGATTTTGATGTTTGCTGAACAAGTCTACAAGGCCTTTACTGTATAACAAACAGAAGATAAATTAGTTGTTCTGAAGTTATGTCATGAGTGTGTAAACAGTGAGAAAGAGTATTAATGTCTCCTGAAGTCTCAATCTTGAGTTTTGTGTTCCTCTTGCTATTTGATACATGAGGATCTGAAGCTAACTCTAGAATCAAGGTGACCTAAGGTATTATGTCTAAGGCTTATTTTATCTAGAAGAAATGTTGTTGAAAATAATTTTACAAGAGAGTATTTCAAGAGTAAAATATCTATGTTGAAAACCAGAGGTTTCCTGATTTGGGAGCCAAAGACATTTCGTACAAGATAAAGTCCCCTAGTGACTATAATGAGCTTTGGATCAGAGCCTAAAATAGTTTGTTAAGCATGACTTCTGCAGGATAATAACAATTTAACTGAAAATACTTTTCTAGTTGTAAGCACTCTAAATGCCTTGAGAATGAATGTTCACTGCATGCTGAATTGCTTTGCATTGTTTCAAGTTTTATACGTGCTCATACTTTTAGAATTATTACAACAGTAAAAACAAGGAAATAGGCAAAGCATAATTGAATTGTTTCTAATTTCTTTTAAGAAAGAGGAAATGTTATTGCCCAGCCTTAATGAATCATTTTGTAGTATTTCTGTGAAATTGATAAATCTTCTTTAATGTGCCTCTTCAATAAATGCCACCTTCCAGAGCTTAAATATATTTTTTATTGTTTGTAATAGTGTAGTGTCAGATCCTACCAATATGCTCACAGTTTCCCAAAGGGTTTTCTGCTGTAGAGAAAAACTATATATATTAAGGGAAATTTCCAAATCAGCAAAAGGTAAAATGTGTAGCTCACATAGTTAAAGGCATGATAAACCTGAGCTGTCATGTATTGATAATTGATGTCTGATAGCTTAATTTTATCTTATTGCTCTAGATCAAGGACAAAGTGAATGATATTATTAATAAAGCCCTAATACTGAGCGAACATAGCAATACTAATTTTATGTAAAGTTTCTAACTAATGCAGAGTGCAATAAAAATGTCTTGAAGATTAATGCTTGGTGGAATTATCTAATGCTAGACAATAATTTATCTTCCAAAGTTGGCTCCAAGATAGATTCAGACTGGCATATTCCAGGTAGGGTTTTCATTCATTTCTGTTGTCTACAGAAAGAGTATTCATTCTTTTTCTGTAACTCAGGTATGACATCAAAGATGACTACACTTTGCGCATTAAGAAGGCCATGAGCACAGATGAAGGAACCTACACGTGCATTGCTGAGAATCGAGTTGGAAAAGTGGAAGCCTCTGCTACCCTCACTGTGCGAGGTGAGCGTTCCCATGGAGGGAGGGCCTGTGTCCTATATGGGTAAATTGCTTTCTGACGAAATGGGCTGCATCCATACCTGACACTGTTGGGGTTTCACATGCTCTTTGCAACCGCGGGTGCTGGCACTGATTTACAGCAAAGGTGAAATCCTGGTCCTGTTGATATCTCAGGCAAAATTTTAATGGACTTCAATAGGATAGTATCTCCCTGCAGTTAAAGAGCTCTTCCAATGTTGTTTTGTTGAAGAACAGGTGTGTATATATGCATAAGAAAGCACCGCATAACCATGGGCATAGACTTTAATATGTGAGCCATCAGTTTATACTATTATTCATGTTCCTTTCTCTAATAAGTATAAGGAGCGTAATAAGTAAATATGTTTATTAATGCCAAACATAATGCAGATAGTATTATTATGCGATTAGCTATGCCATAATTAAACTCTTTACTGTTACTCTTTATCTGAAAGATAAACCCCAGCTAAAGGAAAAAGAAAATTCTCATTAAATTTTGTAATTATTACAAGGAAAGACTAACATATTCTCCTTTAAAATATTCTTGGTCTCTAGTATCCACTCAGTGTTTATGTGCTGCTGTTTGATGTGGTAAGGAGTTTTTAAGACCAGTAGAATAATGAGTTGCCAAAATGTCTTTCATGACAGTAGATACAGACATGCTAAAGATTATGGGGAGAGAAAAAGTTTTTAGGCTAATATTTCCATGTGAGTAAATAGAATATAATAGTTATTACTTCATTCCGAAAGATAAGCAGCAATTTGGCACAATGGATATCATGCAGACACTATTTCACAGTTTAGTGGTGCATGCTGACGGTTTTCAGTAGAGCTGTGAAAGGTTAATAAAAACATTTTTAGCTTTATCTGTTCTTCTCTTTTCATACACATTAAATCAAATGTTCAAAGTCTCAATGGATTGCTTTATTAGAACTGGGGTCAACTGACCCAAGAGGCCAGCTTCCATTTCCATCCATTTAATGCATGGACACAGTTCAGTTTAATTTGCTGAATTCAAAGGGAAAAAAAAGCACAGAGTGGCTTTGTAGGGGGGGGAGATGTTAGTATATAACAAAGAAAAGAGAGTATTGTGATAATCCATCTACTGAAATATTACCTCAATGTTCACTTTAGACAACAAGTGATAATACAGCTCTTCCCATTTTAAGCTGAAAAAATAGGTTTACCTGCTACATGCTTGTGTAAGAGATTGCTTTTCCATTTTGTAACGTGAGAAAAATAGTCGCTACAACGAACTCACAGAAATACTCTCACTCTGTTCCTTTGTCACAGGCAGAATCATGGCATCCAATAAATCTGGCAACCAATTTGATAGCCTTTAAACACTCTTAGAACTGTGTATACATTATTGGAGCAAGCCTTTTAGATTTGCTACCCAGACTAGTGACATAAACAATAGCTAGAACCAAGCAAAAAATCTTTTGAAATCACTGAAGCTTGAACCTGATGAAATTAAGGTGAAAAAAACCTCAGGAAATATATAATTTAATCGATTTTCCTACAGTAAAAGCGTATTTTCATTATCTTGGGTATTTCCCCCCCTGGGTTTGTCATTTATAGTCAAATTCGTAGTGTTTATCCAGCACAAAGGAAGCCATGATATTATAAGCATATGAAATGTTCAGGATATGACAGAAAATGAGAAAAGCCAAGAAATTCAATGGAGAAGGTTATTACTGTGAATTTTCTGAAAACAAAGGACTAAGCAAACACCCGTTGACTTTTAAAGGTCCGTGAACAACATTTTTTTTAATTAAAGGGAGCCTTAATTCTGAGTTTTTAAACTTTTGCCAGTTTTGTCTGAAACTGCTTTTAGCATAACCGCTTGTCATGTAGAGGAGCAAAAACACATAGTGCTTCAAAATTTACTTTGAGGATGCCTTGGTCCTTGCCAGTGTCATGTAGTTACAGCTTCAAACCTGGCAACAGCAGCATTATCCTTAGATCCCTCATTCATGGCTTCATCTCCTGAAGGGAGGGGATGAGGATGCAGTCAGGGAGTTTGCATTACTGTGTCACAATCAATAGCAGAATTTTAATTCTGTGGCTGGAAAAAGGACACATCACTCTTATTCCTTCTCTCTCTGCAGAAGAAGGAATATGTCTGTAATACCAGAAGACAGAAAGGCTTCAAATAGGTGATGGATGGTTAAATGAAGTGGGTATGCCAAAGTAAGGATAAAGCCACAGAAAGGTTGAGAACTAAGAGGGTCCTTGCATACTACATTACCTCTGGATCTGCATATCTTACATTTGACCCTAGTGTGCACATAAGCATACAGACCTGGTTAACTTATTAAAAAAAAAATATTAATAATTGTGCTGTTGCTCAGAAATGTGTAACTACTTCTACTGCTAAAATAGGGGAAGATTGACCTTCCCAAGCGCAAATTGGAGTAAATTTTTTGTTCAACTTTTCAGCTCTTCTGAAAGGGGATGTCTATATTTTATTAACAGAGGGACTGACAGCCCTCTTCCCCAGCACAAGCATAATGAAGGGCTGTTGCTATAATCAAGAAATCACTTGTTGCAGCAGCAGCTTTCAGTCTTGATAGCAACCTGAAACAGTATTAAACTGTCGATCATTCAGCAGTGGTTTTTTTAGCAAGTAGAAGTTATCTAAGCAGTAATTTGGGAGGTTTTGGGTTGAAATCCCTGTGGCCATTTCAGCCTCTTTGTTGTATTTTCATCAGCACTGTCAGTGAGGAAAAAAGCAGTGTGCTGTAAGCTATCATGCCCATTATTGAATGAGAAAAACTGTCCTGGGCTTTCTGTAGCCCTTACTGCTGTACTGACCGGCCAAGCTTAAAATTCAATTGGTATTTGACTCGGAAAGCAAGCGCTGTGCATCTACTGGCCTGACACTTGGCAGTCTGGGGCTTAAATTGATGTGTTCGTCAGGATCTAAAAGTTTGTGCTAATGTAACGCATTTTTTCTTTTATCAGGCATTAACAATGATACTTGATGATGGCATGTGAATATAATAAAAATGTTTCTCAGAGAATGGTTCCAGTCAGCTTGTTCAGATACTATGCTCAAGTAAATGTGGTAATAGTGGCACGTAACTAAACAGTAAACATTTTACTTAGGCTGTCATTTGAGGGGTTAGCAATCATGGTAGTATCCATAGCGGAAGGTAACATTACACGTCATGCATTCTGACAGATATTCTTTTCTTTTTTTAATTTCTTTTTTATGTTCTCACTACACCATTGTAATGTCAACAGCTCGCCCCGTTGGTAAGTAACCATCCTTCTATCCATTTTAGCATGGCTTCATGCAATGCTTCATCTTTCATTTGCAACAGCATTTAGCTGGCTGAAATTGGCAGCCAGTGCTTAATAGTTTTAACTGTCTAACACCAGGCAAGTGATTTTGACTGACAAAGTGCTATTTCTGAACTTCGTATTTTCTGCTGTGTCATGTATAAACGCATTTGCCAAATCACCAATAAATACCAATCAGTGAAACGGGGTGGGTGTGGTGATACTGAGCCAAAATCACTCATTCAGACATTTTTAACAGTCTTTTGAAGGGCCTGGTATAAAAGCCATTGAAATCAACAGAAAGGATTGTATTGACTTCGGTGAGCTTCTATCAGGCCCTAAACGATCAGCTCATTATGCTTTTATTGCGTAGCAGTAAAAGCACAGGCATTGCATGTCCTGTCTTGTATCTTTCAAAGAGTTTTGAAATTAAGTAGTCCTGAAATTGAAGAGGGGATGGAGTAGATTTCCGTGCTTGTTAAGAAAGTTCATCACTGATTTTTGCCCTTGGGTCGTCTTGGAGCTCATTTTGAAATGCGCTGTATAGGATGCAGACTGATTTGAATAACAAGTCCAGAGGAAGACAACTTCTGGATTTTGAATTTCCACACTGAAAATTTGGTTCTTTCCCATACTTCGAAATTACTTCTGAAAATTTATAAAAATCTAACTGAGCATGATGTAAAAATTGCAACTGTCAGTAGCTGAAATTCACTTTTGGTGTTCATAAATATCCTGAATATATTATTTAATTTTCATTCACGGATGTTTACTCTGTGCCTATATGGATTTTCTAAATAATTTGACTAGTTGCACTGCTCCTCTGATTTTGTAGTTCGTATTCAGATTTATCTTTTAGAATAATAATAATATGGTTACTCTGTTTTTTTAGATTAGTGTGAAAAGCATGTACTGGTGTTTACAGAGATTGCTGAGGGGTTTGATCTGTCTTTAAGTGGTCACGACTTAAGTTAGGTATACATTTGACTGAAGTTTGTGAGTTAGAACTTTTCTCAGCTTTTCACTGTTATGAGTTGGAGAAAGAGAGGTTGGAGTAATTTAAACATAAAATCCAGGTTAGGCCTCTGTTTCCAGAACTAAGGTGATCCCATGCTTATTCCTTTGCTTGAACTAGCATACATAGAGCCAAGGCAAGTACCTCCGCAGTCAAGACATGACTTATCCATACCTGGAGAATTCCCTGTGCAGAATGGAAATTCACTGTTCTCTCTTTGGGATTTTTGATAGCAAGCTTGAAACCCCAGTTTCAAGAAATTAATTCCCAGGAGTTGTAATTGTAAAACTGGAGTAAACTCATGAGAAAATTTTCCTTTGCTTAAAAATATAGAATGAAATTTAGTATGCTTGTAATGTAAATCTCTCATGTTGGGGGGGAGTGTCATGGCTAAGAATGAAATGTCCTTAATTCACTAAGAAAATGTTACAAGATTAAAAGTCTTTTACTTCTAGATATTTTTCTCACTTTGCTCAATCTTAAAAGACAGGCAAGAAAAAAATCACAAAGTAGAGACTGTTTCAGGCTCTGTGAAAGCCACGTAAAATAAATGACTGGAGATTCTCAAGAAAATGATAGGTTTCAGCAGTGTTGGGGGTGTCTCATTTCAGAACACTGATTCTTTTTTAAGACTTTTCAGGCCGTTGAGTCATCCACGATTCCATCTCCAAGGCTTATACAGAAGCTCTTGGTCTCAAGTTACTTTATGTCCCCTTGTGTGACCGTGCTGTGGTCAATTTGTCATATTCCCTGCCCAAGCTATTTTATTTTGTTACAAGTTAACATCTGATACAGCAAAAATTCTTCTTTTATGTTATTTATTCGGGAAACATAAATTAGAATAGTTGACTTCAAAATAATAATTATATGGTCATATGGTCTTTATCAAATTATTTAATTTAGTGATCATCTTCGTGAATTGTGAAAAGATTGTTAAGTAAATAAGTCCAACCCCAAATATATTTAACACATAGAACTCCCATACAAATGTGTATGTAGTGATTGCTGTATAAAAGCAGATCACTTTCTTTAGATCACTTTTATCTGATCCTGTGCCTGTAGAAAAGGCGATGCTGTCCTTATGATAGTGTATGCTTTTATTGTTTTTTGCTTAAGGGCCCTGAATGGAACTGATTTCTACAGTTCATATCTCTGTTTCAGTCAAGAGTAGGCAAAGCAGGTGACTACTTATCCAGTTTTTGAAAATTTAAAGCCAAGTAGAACAAAACAAAGTAACTTCCTTCTCCACCACCAGTTCCCCATCAGGAAGCCCAAACAATCTTCTGTTAAAATTGCCATTTAGCAAGAATGGGGAGTCAAATTTTGTAGCTTTTTTTTGTTGTTGTTCAGGAAGTTAACTGGAATGCAGAGTAAAATTACCTCTCCTTACAGAAGGGAAGCTAAAGCAAACACTACTTAATGTTATTAAGCTCACAGATCTCTAGGAGGATGACATTTTAACAGAACTATATTTTTATATGTATGCATATGTTAAACTGCAGACGGCAGCTTAAAAGTTTATATTCTTTTGTGACACCTGAGCATTATTCGTGTACCTCTAACTTTCATCACTACCTCCAACTCAAAGCAGACATGTTTTGTCTTTATTGTGTTTTAAACACAATAAAGACATTTTCTTTCAATGCCTTGTCACTGAAGAGTAGGGGAATGTTTTTTAATGTTCCAGGGTTGCAATTCTTGTTGCAAACTGGATCATTTTCTGTTCAGTTTTTGCCTGTTTCAACTATTTACATTCTGTTAGTTGTGATATTTTAATTTAAATTTCAGCTCGAGTGGAAAATTCAGGAGTGGGATTACCAACAACCATGTTAGGTCCAAATAGTTATTAACATATGGTATATACTACATAGACAAAATGAGGTATGATTCTGCCCAAGGTGGATGGCAGCTGGTGAATTTAACAGTTCTATGCCAGATTACTCATCATGTTTGGATCTGCTGCTAGGAATAAATATGTTACCCGTTTCTAAAATAGATGTTCTCTTATTTATAACCTTTTGAAAAGATTTCCGACAGGATTTACAACAGATGGGGTTAGGAAACAAGATATTTATCCCTATTTAGACCATTTCTGGTTTTATTTCACTCATTGGATGTATTTTCCAGATGAGCAAGTTAGAATTATTTCACTTTCACATTCTGCTGTATTTCTTATTGCAGTTGGGCAGAAGAATAGCTGTTAAAAGAAGCACAAAAGTTGTGAGGAGCCCAAAAGTTTCATATAGTCCAACTGAAAGCAACACTGACCTTCTTTCCAAAAGCATTTGCTATACTGCTTTGAGACAGAAGACCTAAAGTTCAAATAGAAGATCTAGGATGATCTGTATGATGTTTCAGTTTCCTTTTTACTCATCATCTAAAAAGTCATTGAGATGACAGAGTACTCAATTTTCAAATTAATTTCAACTACGTCCAAGTGAAAATACAGTTCTTTGCATTTCAATTGCCTTGCAGTAAGTCAAGTTTACTTAATTTATTGTCATGTGCTATGACTCATCTTCCCAGAAAGAAGGGACATGCCACAAATAGCTAGATACTTTTGCCACCTGGATAGAAATTAAGTATTTGGAATTAACTAGGGACGTAAGGGGAGACCAACCAATTTACAAAAACTTCACTTCCCTGCCATTTTGGAGAAGAGAGAAACAGTTGACACCTGCCATAAATTTTCCAAATTTCATATTAATTAAATACATTCTATTCACATTTATCCACAATATGACTGTATGATGCATTTCACTCTACTCTGTGAAGTTTCCTTGTCATAAATCAGCCTGGCATGACTTAATGGTCTATTAAGAGTGGTGCAGTGTGGAACATAAAATAGAAAGGGTTGTATTTTAAACAAAGTTGTATAAGGTGTTGTGGCTGGAAATTATATCGTTCAGATTGGTAAGTGAGAAAGATCTCTCTGTTTTTCTTCATTCTGACTCTTACATCTGTGTGGGATGAATACTTTTATTTTTAGTATATTCATGAAAATATCACCTTCATTTGAGACACTGAGGATTTATACAATATCAGTAATGGTGATTAGTGTGTGGCAGAGCCGATGAAATCATGCATGGCACTACGGTGCCATCTTTCAGTAGCAGAAATCTTGAATTTATATCAAAGTGTGGTATGTTTACTGTCTGCCTGCTGCTACCACCTATACAAATACTCAGAAGAGAGTAAGGACACCAGTGGGCATTATGCTTTTGGGATTTTTTTCTTCCTTAGATGAAAGAATAATCATAGAATCATAGGGTTGGAAGGGACCTCTGGAGATCATCTAGTCCAACCCCCNATAATGCATTATTCTTGTTTAAAAATAGGCAAATTCTTTAGAATAAAGACAAAAGATTGACATGGAAAGACATTCAGATTTCTTTGTATTTGTATACCAGTAAGAAATTCAAATATGGAGCTGGTTTGTTCTGACATTTCTTAGCCTTTTAAAGACCAGTTTAAAAATCCTGAAATCCTGAAGCATTTCTACTTTGGCAAAACTCCACTAGCTGAATCCTTACACTTGAATCCTATAATGACTTCAGATGTCATAGAAATACAACATTTGCATTATATGGGCCACAATGGCTCTGCATATGTGGACATTGAGCACATTAACCACGAAGTATTTAAGTGCCGGTCCACAAAACTCAGCGTCGTTTCCAGCTGCTCCAAGTCTTCTTGTGTATGCCAGATAGTGATGAGAACAGAAATGTAGAAGATCTGATAGAAGATTCTTCTTCAATGATAAGTGTGAAAGATGGCAGTGTATCTTCCTGAAGTTTTACCAAGTCATACCCTGATGTCCTGGCTCATTCCACCATGGCACCAAGTATGTGCCAGTACTCATACTGTTTCCCTTAGAGAAAACCCAGTTACAGCAAGTGCAGGAAGTGATCAAGGGCCTTCTTTTTTTTTTTCTTTTTTTTTTTTTGTATTGCTGAACTCTACCGTGTGAAAGTTTTAAAAAGTTTAATGTGTAAATGCTTTTTAACTTTCCTGAAGCATACTCAATCAGTGGGACTTGTTTTCTTACTTCAGTGGATTCTGAGTCTCTCCATAAGTCTTTGAAGATTAGTGTATGAAAAAGTCTTTTGATGTGTTGCTCCCTCCAAACTTTTCCTTTCCTTTTTCTAAAAAGAGAAATCACTTACTTTTCCTTCAAGAGGAGTGTGGAAATCAATACATTAATCCATTTACTTTTCCCTTTACCTTCTTTGCTCAATTGCTGACAGCCATATTACAACTTGGATATGATCTCGGTATTATTCAACAGCAAAATGACTGTATGCTCCATTCCTTGAACGCCAGCATTGTCAGTCAGCATGAATAGTCTTTTCTCTTCCTCACTTCTTTTCCTCTCTTCACTTTACAGTGGCACGAACTCAGCAGAATATCTCCTCTCAGCCTTTTTCATTCTCAAGGGTAAATAAACCAGGAACTTATCATCTTTCTCACTATAGATGTAGCCTATTAGCCTATCTAGGCTCTTTACTCTTCTCATCATCTCCTTAGCTCTTCTCTTCAGCATGTGAGTTCATGTTTTTTTTTGAAGGGGATAACCAGATTACACTCATTATTTTGATGAAATCTTACTATATCAGCGAGGGGTATGCTTTTCTTTTTTAAACACATTACCAGCAAACCCTCCTGCTATTTCCCATGACAAAAGGAATCATGGCAGATTACAAGTATTTTTGTTGGCATAATTTGTTTTATTTGCTAAATTCACAGAAGGTATAGTAGCACCAGCCATCCCCTAGTGGTACAGTTTACATTTACAAATCGGCTAAAGTGTTAAGATTTTAGGAAAGAAATCTTTTCTATCTGATCTGAGCAAAAGGTGTATCCTGAATCTCAGACACTTGTGGAAAAAACATAATTGAAAAGCATTGTTTACAGTAGACAAAGTCCTGAGTAATGTAAGTTATTGGACAGACAGAATCAGTGGTACTTCTCTTTATATGTGTCAAAACTAAGTGAAGGATTTTCTAGATGGGGTTTTCCAGGGTCATCTGTAAGGGGACACTTAAAAGAGATGATTGGACAAGATATAATAAAATAGACATGTTTGAGTAAAGAACAGCAGGCTACAGTCTAATGTTGAGATTAAATTCAGACCAGACATTTAAACATTAAGTACTGTAAAACAAAAAGGACAAGGGTGTTGGAAAGGAAGCTGCTGATGAACTCATCCCACCGGAAATGGGGGGGGAGAGGGGAGTAAAGGCCTTTCTTTTCTACTATGTAGGAGACCATTGCATTTTTTAATCATTATTCCCATAGTTTTGTTTTATTGGCATTAGTCCTAGGTAAGAAGGAAGAACAAATCCGTGGTAGTAATTTTATTTTTTTGTGCTTCAACTTTTGTTATGAAAATGATAAATGCAGATTTGGCAGTTATGTTAATTGAAATTGGCAAGGAAACTGAATATAATCCAAACCTGCTTTTTATTATTGTTCATCTAACATCTCTTTTTCACCATGCAGATTTATCCCACTTCTTTCTTTTAGGTCATCCAGGGATAAAAGAGAGATTTTATGTGTTAAAATATGTAGGACAGTTAGCGTTCTTTATTTATTGATTCTCTAGACTTCTTTCACCTCTTGCAAAGAAAGAAAAAAATACTTATGCTTCCACGCTTTCAGAGATTATCTGCTTCAGTGTTTCAGAACCACTGAAGGATAAAAATGTTGTTATATGTGAAATTCAGAGCCTGAATTTAGCTTGAGTATTAGAACAATTAGTCCAGCTATGAAGGAAGGTTTAGCATTCTCAAATAACTGAAGTCTGATCTTTTCACACTGTTGTGTTTTTACATGGCTCATATGAAAAGATCAAACAAAACATAACAAAACAAAAGGAATTTCTCACTTTCCATGAGACAGGAGCAGCGTGAAGGACACTTATACCAGAACTGATTCTGGTAATAATCTTGCTGAGACCTCACTTCCCCCTGCTTTCTACCGCTGTCCCATTGTAGCCTGATTCCTCTTCCCCAGTGCTTCCTTGCATTCAACCTGCTAAAAGTTCTCCCCGCGTGCCCCCCGTTCTTCTAATTTTGTGTATTTGATATATTGGTCCAGGACATATGAGAACTAATTTTGAAGCAGTGTCAATGTTAAAGATGGTATCTGAGCTATGGATTATAGATACTCCCTTAGGTTATGGGAAGCTGCTTCTCAGAAGAATCCAAACCCCAGTACCTGCTTTGCCACCTCCACTTGTGGGATTTTAAAATATCACAGGTATGATGAGTGGCTTCATGAACCACTTATTATCCCTACAGTGTCCTTGGTTTTGTTGGAAGAACTATCCACCTGAAGAAGAAATCATGGAAGAAAAGAACACTCGAAATGAACAAGGAAGAGAACATAATTAAAGAAAAAATAAAATAACAACAAAATGAGATCTATGAACTTTTTTCAAACTCCAACTGCACTCATACAGACTAGGCAATAGTTATAGATTCCTATGCTAACATGATACTCATGGGAGAGAAAAGAACGAAACATTTCCCAGGCAAGTCAATTGTAACTAGCATGCTAAAAAGTTACTTCCTTCCTGGTCTGTGAAGACACCTAATCACTGGAGTACATCATAAGATTGAGAAGTCTTTTCACTTTAAAGAAAATGGCCATCCTAAACTTCCATTAGTTTATCCTTGATAAGAAATATCTGAATTAGTAATAGGTCTAAGTTGTCATCCTCTCAGGCTTCTGTTATGGCTCCTGTGTCAGAGGCTTCACTCTTGATTTATCATTAGTTGTAGCTAATAATGCACTAATGACTTTGTGTCATAAGAAACACACATCACTTTTGGTACCCATTAAGAAGATCTGAACTCCTGAGGAAAGAACTGCTGACTCAGCCCAGGTTTCTGGTGTATGAGACTGGAAATATTTTCTAGTTTCCTCTATTTACTGCATGAGCAATAGTAGCCTTGCAAACCATCTTTCAAAATTCCTAGACTTTCATATCTGCAGTTATTGGCAGCTCATGCCACGCAAAAGGCAAATGTTACTACAGCAAGGTATATAAGTAGGGTCTGACAATTTTCTTTTACATTTGTATCACACAAGCATCCAAAAAAGCCCAATATCTACTAGGCCTTCTAGTTAAATTTAACCACTGACACACACAGGTGGGGGATCATTATTTTTATAGCATCATAGAAATATAGAATGGTTTGGGTTGGAAGGGACCTTAAAGATCATCTAGTTCCAACCCCCCTGCCATGGGCAGGGACACCTCCTACTAGACCAGGCTGCTCAAAGCCCCATCCAGCCTGGCCTTGAACACCTCCAGGGATGGGGCATCCACAACTTCCGTAGGCAACCTGCTCCAGTGCCTCACTGCCCTTACAGTAAATAATTTCTTCCTGATATCCAACCTAAATCTACCCTCTCTCAGTTTGAGGCCGTTACCCTGCGTCCTATCATTACAGTCTCTGGTAAAGAGTCCCTCCTCATCTTCCCTGTAGGACCCTTTTAGGTACTGGAAGAATTCCTGCGCTGCCTTCAACTGTGGGCTAAGCTAGTATCTGGAACCAGCAAAGCAATCCAACAAATAAATAGTCCTACTCCATAGATGATGTCAAGGGTTACCTCCTTTTTCAAAATGCATCATACTTCATCTGGAGCTTTGGGAGCTTCTGCTATCCTCTGTGTAAATGTTTTAGAGACAAGTGTTGATCTCTGGTGAGACTGGATCTGAGTTTGGTCTCTTAAAGGTTCAACAAGTATTGAACATCATCTGAAGTGGCCACATGAATATTGTCACTCTGGTAAGGGTTTGAGAAAAGCATTGAGAGGTTTCACATCTTTGAAAGGAAGATTGGGGTATTGATGGGGTTCCAGAAGTCAGAAGACAATTTGGGGGAGGTGCTATTATCTTATCACCTTAACTGTCTCTCTTACTTCCAGGCAGAGCTACTGAGTATTGTAGCAGGTGTGACTTTGATTTTTGAAAGGATTAATATGAAATTAATTTATTGCTGCAAATGTACAATGCTGAAAAAAACTGAAGATGGGAATATTAGATTGGTCTGCTGTCTCTTCCCTACTGGAATCAGAGCTGAGTCTTAAAGAGTCTTGGTGCTTTACCAGACAGTGTGTTTCTGCTTTTTCTTCAAAGCTTTTTCCCCTGTCAGTGGGCATTATCTGAGTTTTGCTTAAAACTTTAACAAGTCAGCATCTTTCCCCTTGCCTCCTTTGAACCAGTCACAGAAATATGTTTGTGGATAATAAACAATTCCATTTTAAAATGAAGCAGTCATCTTTATCACTTTAGCTTGTCTAAGTAATCTTCATGATGAATTTCATTTGCAGTTCGTTATCAGCTTAAATTAGTTGCAATTAAAGGTTGTCAAATCTGTAATTTAAGCCCTTTAATATTTTTTGCTGTCACTGTTTTCCTGTAATATATTATTTTTAAAATGGATCTGATCCAAAGACCATGTCAGCCAATAGGAGAATTCCTACCAACTTCAATACGCTTTGAATAAAGCCTCATATGCCATGGTATGTGAGGACATTTTATCTAAGTACATGTAATTAAAAGATTACTAAAGTTTTGTTATGTGGAAATCGTTTGGAATATGTAAAATGAGTTTTGTCTCATAGTGGCAGCCTTAGGTAATTGAGGATGTTTAGAAATAAACCAAACAACAGCAACAAAAATTCCACTGATACTAGTTTCTGTTGTTACAATTCCATTTCTGCTTGTGGTAGCAACACTGGACTAAAACTTGCTACAGTATCTACTTTTAATTAAAATCACAGCAACGTAATGTACACACCCCAGGGCACATGGGCCAAGGGGGGTGCTGTGAGGAAGTCATGATAATAAAATTTTCCTAGGATCATTGAATTCAATGATAACCTCAAGATCAGCTTAGAAAACCGTCACTGGAAGAAAATGTTGCTAGTACTTGATATGCGATCAGTGTACTTTTTCCTATGAATTCACATTTTTCTGTGGGACTTGTCCCGTCCCCATCTTAGTCTTCTGCCATGTTTCTTATCGGGTGGCCAGCGTTCACCTATGAAGGCTGAACTCACTGTCTCAGTCAAACTTCTCTACATCAGCAGCTTTATCAGCTCCTGATGACTCAGCGTAACCTTTAGTATTCAGTATCACTACTGGGAAAGAAATGTATGCAATCCATCACATCAGATTAGAGGTTCTGCTAACTATTAAGACTGGAGAAGGGTTGAGAAATCCCGTTGAAATAATTTGCAGCATTTGTTTCTTCTTTTATTTTTTTTCTGCAGCTCTTTAACACTTGCACAGAGGCTACCTTCATATACATTTATTATTAGAATAAAAGATCCATTCAGACATGCATAAAATGACATCTAGAAAGAGTGCAACAGAATGCACTCTTCCCATTTTGAACAACATAACTAATGCTCGCTACTGCTCATGCCTTTCTATCTTCATTTTAATTCTTGCAGTAGAATACTGTTCTGTGCTGTAAAACCAGTTCTGAACATGATGTGATTAACCTTAGGGTCCCCCCATCCCCTCATCTCAAAGCCCCCTTGTACATGGCCTATGCTTTCTATTCATGTTCAACCATCTGATTTCCATATCATCCCGCTCAGCCTCACAAGCAGCTATTAGCATAACAGAGCTTTAGCGTGACATTGATTGAAGCCAGTGCTTGCTGAATGCAGTATCAAAGCATAATTTGCCAGAAATCAAATCTAATTTACTGTGTACTATTTAAATTTCTCAAAAAAAAAAAAAAGAAAAGAAAAGTAGTTTCAATAGTATACTAGGTCTGTGGCCTTAATTGTTCTTTTTTTCGTATTTTTGTCTAGTCCCCTGGAATCCAAGCAATATATTTCCTTTTAGAGCCATTCTCTTTGACTTTCAAATGTCAATTAAGCAAGAGTTTTTCCACTCTGTTTATTCCAATCCAGTTAATGTTACATCTGAAACAGTAAAGGGTAATAGTTCGATAGGAACAACATTCCGTTTGCTGCTTCATAACAGCTTTTTCAAGAGATTCTTCTAATGACCTTAATGCTTAGCTTGAATTAAGCATTAAAGTACCACATAACTCTAACAGCTGAAGCAGATCAAGCCTGCTGTTATTTCTCTAACGGTACTTTTTCAGAATGTTTTAAAAATTGACCTACTTTGAGAGAAGCAATAATGGTTTGAATTAGTTTTTGTCCAATGTTCCTCTGAAGCTGGGCTTTGAGGAAGTCATGATCTCAGTTAACCTTTCTGCAAAATGGGAGTAATGATATTTATCTATCTTTACAAACAGCATCTATGTATGAAGATAATAAGCTCTATTTTTAGGAAAATTGAAGAGTCCAAGTGCTTATTCTGTCAAAGAAGCCTTGCTGTCTCTGAGCAGGGTCGCATTGCATTCTCTGAGGATAATGGCAGTCTTACCACTTTGGTAGTTACACTTGACCAGGAATTACTCCTGCAATCATTAACTGTTACTTTCAGTTTTCAATTTGCGTTATTCAACTGGAAATTGATAGACAAACTTGATATGGTGAAAACATTGTTTAAATGCTTTAAACAAGGTCATTTTTATCAGAGGCTGTCTATAAACAGAGCTATAGCTGAATATGACAACAAACTGCAACAAAATGAGGTTTTCTTTCATTATAGAACCCCCTACTTGAATAAATTAAAAAAACACATACAAGGTTTTATTTCAACAAAATGGCATTTTTCATGTTCTTTGAAATTATGGTATTAAATAGTGTGGCTGAAGGAATTGGTTTTGTGCTCTTATTAATGTAGTGACCAATAAGAGTTATCTCCTTGTGAAATCAAGAGATTATATTTAAATAAAACTTCTGATTCTTTTTTTTTTTTTTTTTTTGTGAATTTCTAGTAATTATGGCTGCAGAGAAAAGCTAGAAAATATATCCTTGCTTAACTGTATATCATTGTTTACTGGAGTCTTTAGAAAGCCTAAACTAGTAGCTATGAGACCATGGATCTTCTGTTCACCTAGTATGGCAAACGCTGGATAGGACTTGGTGTGTGGCAGAGAGAGAACTCAACAGAGTCAATCCACTTCATTTAGATTATCTGGACTGAGTGACAGCCTTAATTCCGGCTTCTTTTCCTTGTCTCTTTTTACAAAAGAAAGGATCAGTTTCCTTAGGAAAGTGAGAGATCTTCAAAGTTAGGGGTAGATCAAAAACTAGAAACTATGTAGATTGACTACCAAATTACCTTAATTTTGTCCTTGGAAAGTCTGCTACAGCAACAAGTTCAGTGCTATTACATCTGCTCAGAGCTTTGAGTTATTGACTTACAGCACAGCCTTGTGTGTGTGAGAATGTTTCAGATGAACCCTTAAACTTTCCTGCCTTGACCTGCCTTGCTGTGTGATTTGAAAGATAGGCTCATGGAATTGTCGTGCCCTTATTCCTTCTGTTGAGCTGTTTTGGAGCACTGTTTGCATAACATACCCCCAGTGTACCAAATATGCCTATGAAGTGATCTTAGGCATCAATCATGCTTAGGTATGATCTATGGAATAGTCTCTTGACACCAGGTTTTTAGCATCACAATAGAAAGATTATGGTCTTGAGGCCACCCATACTGCAGCATAGACAAGGGAAGCATGCGTAGTTCCTGTCAAATGCAGATATAACACCTGAAGAGGTTAGAGGTTTTCTCCTCTCCCTTCTGCCTTAAGTTGCTATTGATTCTACGTTAATATCCTGGGTAATGAACTTCTATGGTTGAGCAGCAAACACAGAAGTAATTCAGTGACCTTTATTAAGTGAGTGGTCATAACTGTAGAGATACCATAATGTATGTACGCCTATAGGAATGGAGGTTTCTAATTCACAACTTAAAGGTCTTTCTCTCTTTTCCCTCTCATATGATTGAATGAAAAAACACACGCGCTCACTACCACATTACTGCTTTCTGACACCTATAGAGATTGCCTAGAGTTATGCTAGGTAAAACAAGGTGAGGGAAAAACAAGTAATTTCTGCAGTTCAGCCCTTTAGGAATAGTAAAGGATGAGTTCGGATCCTAGAGTGCCTGTAGCAACACCTGTGCTCTTACAGAAACCTGAAAACATCTGGGTATAAACGGGCAGCAGCAGGGCTGCTAGGTCCCTAGGTCCCTGGGCCCTTTGCCCCTGCCATTTCAGGCGCTTGCCCTGCTGAGGTCCAGGGGAGAGGTGGACACTTCTCTCTTCACAGAGGCCAAAACCTGTGCTTAGCAGTGTGAGGCAGGAGGAGGACTCCTCATGTTGTCCCCACTCTCTGCCTTCTAAATAGACGGTGATTCATGTTTATTGGGTGTGTTGCAGTTCTTATTTTAAGAATGCACTAGACCAGTGTTGTTGAACTGGTGCTCTTTAGACTCCTGCTGATCTGTAAAGCCTTGGGAAGTACTTCATGAGATAACTATAAAGCATATTTTAAAAAAATCAGATCTGCATACATTTCTATGCAGTGAGCAGGTTTGCGTCGTTGCTGTCAGCAGGTGTAATCGGAAGCTGGGTCTTGATTGCTCTTTGTGCCTAATTAAATAGTTTATAATTATAATGGTGAAAATATGGTTTTCTAAAACACTTAAATTCTGTTTACCTAAAAGCTTAGTGTTCCTAAACCATCCCTCTCCACAACGACCAAACCAATAGTGGAATAGAATAAAATTAATGCGGGGGGGTTTATTCTTATTTTTTCCCCTTCTTCAAGTTAGCTAGTCATTTGATGAGAATATTTGGAGACGCTGCTTACATTTTTAAGATATACCAAATAGTTTAAATCCAATTCCAGTGAATGTCAATGCTGAACTAAGACTGGAAGGTTTGCATGTCATGCATAGAAAAGTCATTTGCTTTATCACATCATGCTCAACGTAGTTGCTGATGTCAAGGTTTTTTCTCTCAAATCCTCCAACACTGCTTCTTCCCCACTTTCCTTCTGCACATCAATGCCTTTTCTTTCCCTTCTTTTCCCCACTAAACATTGACTCTCTATTCTCCATACCCAGGCAAGTGAAACTATACTTGTCTGTTTGAAATTGTTCTCTTCTGACTGTGCTTCCTCTTCCCATATGTCTGAGCACTGTTAATGCCATGTGCTTGAAAACATAGTCAGTCCTGGTTCTTTTTTCTTGTTTTAACTCCACTTTCTCCTTTTCTCTTTTCCTTGTCTCTTCCTGATCTCCTGAAATACCTATTCCTTCTTGCTCACTGCTGCCCACTAACTCATCAGCTCTTGCCTCTTTCTTGTCTTTACACAAGCCGAAATCTGGATCTCCCATGTTTGTGTTGTAGCAAGTGTTCTTTTTAAAGCAAGTCCTCCTTCCCACCCCATACTTGACCACGCTACCCCTAAGAGAAGTGAGGGAACTCTTGAACTTCTGTCCTTCTGCTGTTATCCAGACCTTCCTCCCCTTTCTCCATCATTTGTAAAAATCTAGAGGGGCAGATTGAAAAAGGCAGCCTGTGTGTCCTAATTCATACCTTGCAATACACAACAGCTCCAGCACAACAACAAGCTCTGTGAAGTGTAGAGGGTATGAGAGTGCTGATATTTGCCCAGACGAAAGGTAGAGTACAGTTGACATCACAAACACCTGACTGCTGCTCCTTAGAATTTATTGTCATCAGAACTTACTCTAGCATGTACGGTCGTAATGTTTCTTTCCTTTCTTTTTTCTTTTTTTACAACTGAGGATGTCACATACTGATATTGCTGCTCTTTTTGTTGCTGTTGTTGTTTTTGTTTATATATTAGTTCTGTCTATGCTAATTAATGTTTCTGGTGTTATGTCCTCTGGCATAAAAAAAAATCTCCATAATGTTGTCTCTTTCCTTTAATATTCCTCATCTCCCCCTTGCAAAATACCTTAAATTTACACCATGTTTTTTCTTACATTGTAGCTCCCCCACAGTTTGTGGTGAGACCACGAGACCAGATTGTAGCCCAGGGTCGAACAGTGACTTTTCCTTGTGAAACTAAAGGAAATCCCCAGCCAGCTGTTTTCTGGCAAAAAGAAGGAAGCCAGGTAAGCTACAAGCACCCTAGTCTTTCAAGCCTTTCTAAATAGTTATATTGTTAAATTTTTAGGAATATTACTTATATTACCTTTTATATATTCTTTTAATCTCTCACATAAATTTGTCTTTTAAACTATCGCCATTTTCTGTTGACAATTTTGTTGCTTTTTTAAAAAAATATTAATATTATGAAAACTCAGAGGCCATTTATGGGGTGAAACTTGTGCTTGGTGCTGTATAAACATATAGAAAGAAACAGTATGTATCTTAAAGACTTTTCATTCTGAATCCCCCAACAAACAGATGGGTGAGACAAACATAGTAGATAAAAAAGGTATGACTCAATTTTTAACTAATCAGTGCAGTAATTACAGTTCACAACCTGTCTAGACACTATCAAGCAGATATATATCTAGCAAGCTGATTTGCATAGGCATATTCTCATAGCGCATATAGATACAGGTTTTGAACACGGAGATGCTTTCTTCAGTAACATTGTCTCAGGAAATTTCTAAATCTAGTTTTGGAAATATTTCTCTGGCTCTTACTGTCATTTTTTGAAAGGAAAATTTCTGATGTAGCAGTCAGTGTTGCCATGAGCCAATACTAACTTCTATAGCTTAATGTTTGAATGTCATGCCATAACGTTTTTTTACTGCTGTTGCTGTATTGGCACTATGTTACAGCAGAAGTCAGGCCTTCTCACTTTCAACATGCAGTTCACGTGAGTATGTTAAATTTGAACACTGTAAACAGCGTCGAATTCTCTCTTGCACCTGAGAAGAGATTAAAAGGGGTAAATGGGCACCCAAGGACAGTGCCTCCTGCAGCTCCTTGATGAAACCTGTCATGGCTACATCTGTCTATCTATCTATACTGCATACCCTTCTCCGATGGCTGAATGAGTCTTTTCAGAGTCTTGTGCCATTTTTTGCCATACAGCAGTATGTGAGTAAACTCAAATATTCACACTGTGCTGTGCAGTACAAGTGTGCCTTTTGTCTAACCTGGAGGCATTGTGTGCACCAGCTTGGTTTAATAAGAACTGAACCAAAGATCTGCTCTGCCCCATCTGCTTCTGCTTCACCTTCTCACGAGGGCAGATAAACTGATCCAGAATAACAGGACCAAGGCTCATGGCTTTTTGTGCTACATTGCATTTGTGGCTTACAAAGATCCAATGCTATTACTTTATGAGTCTAAGCTTGTATGAGAGTAAGCTTAGTCTTCTGTATGTGTCTTTCAGTGTATTATTTGGAAAACTCTAGATCTAGCCTCCATGGGTCACATCCTGGAAAAGCACAGTATTGTGAGCCTCACTAAAGTCAAAATCGTTCCAAAGGGAAAGTAGAATAGCATATTGAAATTAAAGTAGGAAGTACTGATGTGCTAGCAAACATTTCAAAACCCTTCCTTGTAGAGCATTTTAATAACATGGTAATGTTTATGTGAAGTGAGCTTATAGTGTCACACTTGAATCTAATAAAGTGGACATCCATCATGCTGTAATAAAGAGAAGAGCTTCTAATTAAAGTAGGGCATCATTTGCGGGATTAAAGTCATTTAGCGTAATTGAAAAGTGTTAATACTCTATTTTATCGTCTTCCATTGGTATCACTTCAAGGGTAAAAACATTTTAAGGTGAAAATGCATCTTGCGTCTTTAATTGAATGTTATTACCTACTGATTGTACCATGTTAAAGCTGTTTAATTACAAACCTGGAAAATTAATTACCATATTGAGAATCAGATCCCTGAGGGTTAGGATGGTCTTTTTTGGCAAATAAATGCAACGTAAAAATTGATACCTACATGGTTTATAATCAAACCTTGAAACATAGCTCAATGTGATTCACTACACCCTCATGTTAATCTTAATCGAGCAGCAGTGAAGTAACACAGGTTAGTGTTACTGGCTCAATATACAACTTGCCAGATTTTAAAATGAGATGCCATAGAATAGGTGCGTTTCCACATACTGTATATTATCATACAAATCTGAAGGACAGTATTTTGGTCAAATTAGGTGTGGTCCACTGAACATACATGACTTTTCCCCTTTGCGTGCCCAGCTACAAGTAGTTTCTTGGCTTTACAATGTGTGCTTCTGCTATTACTTGAGGAACTGTTAGCAGCACCACTGCTAGTGATCAGAATAACCTTATGTAGTCATGTTAGCCCACTCCAATAATTGTAGAGCATTTTTCATTGTGGATCCATTTCTTGATCCTGTTTCTGAGCACAACCAGCTGGAAGGGAGGGAAGCTGTTACCTCCCGAGTCCTTTTGTGTACCAACAGCTGCTCCTTTCTACTCTGTAGCCTTTTGCCCAGAGCCTAACAGCCACCCACCAATGAAATGCACCAGATCAGGGCACGTGTAACCTGTAGACTCTCGAAATTAAAGTCTTCCTTGAGATAAATTCAGTGGTATTACATTACAGGTGACTCTGGTCCCACTGTTTGCAACCCAACATGCCACCATTGTACCCAGATGAGCAACCCAACAGTTAATTAAAACCAGTGAAATTGTAAAACCATTGTAAAAGGGATTGTGCTGTACTTTAGGACAAGTTATAGTTCATAGTTATCTGGCCTCTGAAGGAAGGAGTCATGAGACCGATGAGTTCCTGCTGAAGTGTGGAATATTCACTTGGATGTGGTACCTCTCAAGAACAGATAAGCCCATACTGAAGATAAAAAGAAGGGTAGCCTCCCCTTTCTAGTGCAGCAATGAAGAGCAGATCGTTTTCCTCTTAAGAATTAGCACCTTGATCCTCACACTGTCTTTTACATTGTGTTTCTTTTTACACTTTGCATAATGAGTGATAAACAGTGTCAAGCTCAGCCATATCAAAATTCTCTGCTTTCTCATAAAACTTAGTGGAGTTTTCATAATACCCCTATTCAGTAGGTATCTGTGCCAGGCAGAGGTTATTCTGAAAGTTTCAAGGCAATTCAGAAAACAGGGCAATTTTTCAAGACACACTTATCCCTGTAGCCTGAAATTGTTTCAGAATTTTCACACTTTTTTTCTTATTGGATCTGACGTGTTTACTGGGTGCATATTGATTTTTGAGGAAAAATTTGCTGTGAAAAATTTCTTGAACATTGTCATGGAAAGGGGATAAGGGTAAAGGCTCACCCTAGGGTGACAAGTAGCCTAGTAGGTTAATACAATTGTAATGATACGTGGGTGTCAGATCTTATTTAAAGCATATCTTTCTCCTTTTATTGCCAAAACCAGAGAGATAAAGGTGTGAGTTTCACTTCAAAGCAGAATTTTTTAAAGTCCAACTTTGTTGCTTGTCAGTTCCAAATAATTTTTTGTGAACCATTAAAGTCTACTGCAGAAGAAGCAGACCTACAGAAAATTCATGTAATACCCTACTCTATACTTTTAGATTTTCTTTTTAGCCCATATAGACAAGCTTAAAAGCTAGTAGGGAGTCATCAGTAGAAAGCAGAGCCGAGCTATACAGAGCTGCAGTAATGACTGAAAGCTTATCACAGCATGGTAAGAGCGTGTTGGGATATTCCTGATACAAACAATTATATATTTCAGAGGGGCTTGTTGAAATGACATAATAGCCAGACTGGAATTACTGTTGTTTAATTATTGTTTAATCTGTTCCCCTTTCTGTCTCATTGGGCAATACTGATGACCTTTCTGTTCACATTGCCTCCCTTTTCCTGTTCTTTTTTATTCACATCAGGAGCTGTGCCAGACAGTATAACTTTTTCCTTGAAAGCACAGCCTTCACCACTAAAAGCTTTTCTATCCTTTTCTGTATTATTGATTCATTCAGTCCTTCATCATATGCAATGACTGCTACATCCATTCCAGTTATTCTTATTGACATCTCTCTTTTCTCCAATCCAGCCCAAAGGCAAAAGCTAATCCCCCTGTTTTGTGCTAACTGTTGTCTTATCCGACAAGAAATAATTTTTTCCCTCTGACGATTTCCACACAAGATTTATACCCTTTCTCTTCACCCTCAAGGCTCCATGCTGCTTTTATCCTTCGGTATATCTCAGTTTTAATTTGCTTTTACTTCTCCTTTAAGATCTCACATTCCGCCAGCTTCTCCTGCTTTATGACCTGTTTGTATCTTCCTCCCAGCTTTCCTTCTGTGCCATGCTCTTACTTTCTCCTTTGCACAGAACATTTTCCAGCCAAACAATAGTGCTGTGCTCCCTCAAGTCCCTGTGATTCAATTCTTTCTGCTAGTTTTCTGATGTTTACTGTGGAATTGTGTCCTCCTGGTTTGACAGCCAACTAAGTATATTATTTCAATTACATTTAGAATGAAGATGAATGTGTCACAAATACAAATCACTCAAGTGCGATTGTCGGAAAACTTCTCCTTGCCTGGACCCCCAGCCAGAATACACCACTGTCTGCTGTCAAAGGGGTGTTTCTAATTTAAACTGCAAGTTGCCCAAGGCAGGGAAAGCTAGCTCTATGTGTTCATAAGGTCATAACCACACTTCCTTTTTCTTCTAGCTTATATTTCTAGTATTTCTAGGGAAAAATCATTGCCTCTCTAGCTGAGGGAAAAGTGGTGCTTTTGTGTTTTGAACTGATGCGAGATGAATTGTCTTTGCAGAATCTACTCTTCCCAAACCAGCCTCTCCAACCCAACAGCAGGTATTCAGTGTCACCAACCGGAGACCTCACTATTACCAACATTCAGCGGTCTGATGCAGGCTACTACATTTGTCAAGCACTGACAGTTGCTGGAAGCATTTTAGCAAAAGCTCAGCTGGAAGTTACTGATGGTGAGCTATGGAATTTCCTATTGTTTTTTCCTGTCAAAAGTATTTTAAAAGTGATGTAAATAAAGGCATATGAGAGCACATAATTCATACAAGTAAACAGACAAATACAATGAAAGGGTTCTCTGTGTGATTCCGTTTGGTATCAAAAAGTCATCGAAGTCTAGTTTGCCTTTTGCTTGCTTTCTGGAGGTTCCTCAATAATACAAACAAGGTACAAACCAGCTTAGAATGGGGTTGGTGAGAAAGCAAGTGTCTCGGTTAGCTAGAGCTAAGGTAGGACTGCAAAAAATACTGTGAAGAATGAATAGGTTTGTGATTAACGCAGTGAACTAGGGTGCAGAAAAATCACGCTCACTTCCCACCCCAGTCCCAGTCTTCAGTATTATCAGCTAGTTTGGGGTTGTGTTCTTAGGTCAATTAAATCAACACAGTTGCCTTGAACTTACTGGAGTACTGTTGGTTTAGAACAGCTACAACACATAGACCTTTATTCCCTGTGTCAATAAGGCACCAAGGTATTTCCTTACTTCAGAACTGTGTTCTAAGAGTTTCTCAGTATGGATAAATGTGAAAAGAGACGTGTAAAAACGTAGGCAGGGTTTTCAGGAAAGAAAAAGAGAAGTACTACATGATCTCTCTTGATGCTTTTCATTTCAAAATCTTGGGTTTGAAAGTTATCCTGCCTTGAAGTTTACTTCAGTCCATCAAAAAACATGAATCCCGTTGATAGCACTCTTCATTCCATTGTGGATAGAAGGCAGTTTGCATCCTTTAATGTTAGTGAAGAAAACAACAGAATTCCTCTTATACCAGGAGATCGTTGCATTCCCCAACATCATTATTCCTTATCTTAACTGACTCATTAAATATCTCCTGACAGACTTTGATGAATTTTTGCCATTAAAACTGTTGTTATATGCAGAGGTCTACTTTTACTGTTCCCTTAGAGACCTGCCTGCACCATGAAAGTTTGAAAAGATGTCTAATTCTGAATAATCTGGCTTTTCACAAGAACATATTCATCACAAGTGACAGGTAGAGAGGTTCAGGCTCATGTTATAGAGGTCTGAGCATTAATTTGATGCCTTTTCTTTGTTTTCCAAAAGCTGTCTATATTTTTATGACAAGGGGAGATAATTTCTGCCTTATCCCCGCATCTTTACAAGCACATTGCTTTTCTGTAAAGTAGTTTCTGAAGACTAAAGGCTAACCTTCACTCTGCAGTCTCTTTAAGTCCTTTCTCTCATGGTCTCTGACAAAATGATGCATTTTCATTCAATTCAAATTTAAATGTAGATTAAAAGGTCATTTTAAATTAATGGAAAGGCAGTATTTTTTAATATCTGTCCATAGCGCTGCCTGATTCAGTGCCATGGCTGTGATTGGAATAAATAGAACACACAAACATTGGCTAAGAGGACATTGAGCTGTTAATGGTTGCACCTGCTGATGCTGTACAGATTTACGGCAACAGGGGCTGAGAGGATCAAATCAGGTTCAAGGATATTAGTGAGGAGAAATTCTTCCTTTTGACAGACAAGGCCTGTGGTCCCTCTTTATCTGTTTCAGGGAGGGGGGAGGGATAATAAATCCTAATGGCCTCTTTGGAATTTTCGTTAGTTTATTTAACAAGTCAACAGAAAGCTCACAAAGGTGTCCCTGCTAAAAATGCAAACTCAACTACAATTAATTCTGATTAAAGGTGGTGTGCATTCCACATTGCTAGAGAAAGCATTAGCTGGTGGCTCTGCTGCTCATGGAATGCAAGGCCTGCGTTCTTCAAACACTTTCCAGACCCCACTGTCAGCATGATCATTATGAAATAATACAAGGTTGCTTTATAGAAATACCATTTCATCCTTGAGTCAAAGGGCAGGTGAGGTCAGGAGAAAAGTGCCAGAACAATATTGTGGAACTGAGATAATATAAATAAATGTACCATTAGATCACAGATATTTTTTTAATTGCTTTCTGTTAGGAAGTTAACCACAAATGTCTAAATAATCTGTTTTAGTTGATGCTGAGCAGAAGTTATGGAAGCTAATGATTTTTATCAGTAGGGAAGTCTAATTTAATGGTTTTAAAAAATATAATAAAAGATAAACACCGTGCATGCTAGCTATATACTTAAGCATTAGTGTTCTAGTTTTTGGCTGGTGATTTCAGTTTTACTTCATAGCCCAGAATTTTTCTGTTTGGTTAATGATTTAATAATAGTGGCGAGCCATCTTTTTCATTTTGAACACATTTTTGTTTGATCCAGAGTAATTTAGATCCAATTGAAGTTCCAATACAGAATGAAAACATATGTCATGTGCAGAAAAACAAGTGCTTAATTACACCATATATAGCAGTGTTTCAGTTGTTACATTTTTGCACTTACAAGTCTTTACTGGAAATATTTTTAACTCAAGTGTTCACATGAGAAGAGATTACTAGCTGTGATGAAATGTGCTGAGCTGAGTGATAATTTTGCTGATTATGGACTGTGCTAAGAGCCTTCAGTGTATTTGAAATTCAAATCTTGTATTTTCTTGAAAGGCTATCACATAATCTGCTGTCTAACGCACATCTGGAAAAGCAAAATCATTTTAAAAATTGAGACAATCTTAGCAACCCTTTCAAACTCAAGAAGTGCATATGCAGTTCACAGTCTTAAAATGACAGATCATGCAAATAAACCAAATGCTTCCATCTAACTATGTCTGTGCTCAAAATAAAAGGAACAGTTTGCAATTAGTAATTTATTCCATAAATTTATCCATCATGCACAGAGTATTTTGGAGATCTCAGTTGCTCCAAACCTAGTCATTAGTTATATTTATTAATAAAAATTTCATGCACTGCATGCTCAACTGTAGGATCAGCCTGCCAATGTTAGTTTACCCAGCAGTTGCAGTTTAGGATGAGTATTGGAATGCTGGAGCAAGTTTAACCTCCCCCAGTGGATGGTAACATAAGAATGAAATGTTTTAGGTTATTCAACTAATTAAAAAGATCTCATTTATGGGCTTTTGAATGAAAGCAAAAGACTAGACCTATAAGGGAATTCAGAACAGACGTCAAAAAAAAAAAGGAGAGGAGGAGTTGTCAGTGTATCTCAACAGTTCCCTCTCCACTGATTTGGAATAAACACTTAAGGCATTTTTCCCTAACTCCTCTGCTATTTTTTGACTATAGGTCTATTGAATATTCTGGGATATGTCTCCCTCAAATCCTCCTGGAGGAATTTAATATCACTCACAGTTTACTCACCTGCAAATCTGGCCAACATCATTCCCATCCCTGATCAAATCTATATTACGTATTTTATAGCAAGTGTGACAGTTTCAAACAGGGTAAATTCAGGACAACTTCACAGCCTCCTATGAAGCTCTTCCTTAAAAAAGGCAGAGGAAGGGTTGATCTCTGCTTTTCCACCTCTGAGGAGAGCACCCTGCCCTATCATGAGAATTTTGTAATCAGGTAAACGATCTCGCTTTGGGCCAACAACTTCTGTCTGATTTGCCCCGTTAATTCACCAGGAAAACTTTTGAAACATTGATTTTGTAAGTGCCAAAGTAAAGACTTCATTTTTTCATTCTCTTATTTTAATTTCCTGTTTTAATTTGTCCAAATTCCGCACAAATTTAAACATGGTTTCAGCAGATCCAAGTTGCATTTGTAGTGAATAAACTGTTCATTAACAAACATAATTTGTTCTTTTCTGATACTCTGCTCAAAATTTAAGCTGCGTTTTATCACAAAAGGAACCTGTTAATTTTTCAGTTATGAGAATATGTGAATATATGTTTGCTGACAGTTTCAAAACCATTTTTAAAAATTAAATTAATTTTGAAATCTCTTTTACAATGCAAATATATTTTATCCACAAAAAATGTTTCTGTGGAACAGATATAAAAGTTTCCTGCAACATAAGCAACATAAAATTTAAATAAAAAATTAAAATGTTGTAAAAGAAGCTAACAAAACCCCCTTTTTGTGGATATTTTTTGTTATGTCTCTGTTCCTCAGAATTCTTATGATATATCTTCTAATTGTAACTTCTATCCGAGTTTTGAATCCCTGTACTTCAGACCTGTGTAGTAGGAATTCAAGCACTTATACACGTTTTAGAGAAGATTTACAAGTCATACTTGTGAAGACAATACAGTCGTTCACAGATCAGTGGAAACCCTAAGTGTTCATTTAACCTTTAGCCTTAGTGTCATGGAAACCTGTAGTGGTCTTTCACCCATAACACCCTTGAAAATGAAGATTCCTTCTGGCCAGGAGACTTTCAATTACACTATTGATCAGAGCTATTTAAAGGATTATGAGCTCCTCATTTGGGCTGTAAAAAAACTAATTACGTGCCAAAGAACAATATCTGTAATGCAGTAGGTTTTGAAAATACCTACATTGCTACACATATGAAAGGCAATTAGATGCAGCAAATAACTGCAATGGAATAGTTAGCACCTTAGGTAATTATTTTTCCTTAATATTTAGCTACCTAGAAAACTCAGATTTGCTGTTTTAGGCTAAATCTAAATGAAAACTTACACAGCTGAGAATTTGTTTGAATACTCATGCTACAGGTATGCTGATAGTAACATATGCACTGAGATCAATTTTTATTTCACCAAATGGCTGAACTGTGTGGTCATAAGGAATCTCAGTGAGATAAAAAATCTCATATCAAGGTGAAAATGCATTACATTTTCTCTTTTCTTGTAATATAGTGTTTCCTGTCCTGTCTCTGCGTTCAGTGTGTGATAATTCAGAATTTCCAAAATAGCTTTCATGTTGTGGTGTTAATAAATAATCTGTATTGGCTTTCTATTCCCAGTTTCAATTTCAATAACTGTGATGAACTCATACTCCAAGGTGCCACTACCACTAATGAGTCTATCTTCTGTGTATATTGTTAGCAAAAGAAGGTAGTGAGTATTTTCGCAACATTACAATTTCAGAAACAATTATTTTGGGTATAAAATCTACCCCTAACATCTTCCTAGTATGTTTTATTTATTAAGTAATGTAATGAAAGTGCTTTGGATCTGTTGAAGGTTCCAGAGGTTTGCATCTCAAACAGCTCAAATACAACAGAAACCGTATCGCTTCACAATAATTTATTTTCACTTCATTGGTAGAGTCAGGTGTTGTATATGGACTATAATGAACCAGATTCTCAGCTAGAATACATGATTCAAATTGAATTGATGATGGTGGGGGTAGGCTAATTTACACTGGTTTAGGAGCTGCTCCTGCCTGTTACAATATTTAATACCAATCATATAACTGTTTAGTTGTTCCAAGATTTAAAAAAGCAGCAGTGTGGCAGGTAAATATATAAAAATGAATTCACAGTTCTGTTATACTGATTTTATGCAGGAGTCATAGCATTGTTTATATTCAAGTATTCATTTTGTATAAACATATTATTTAGAAACAAAGAGTTGTATTTTGCTGCTTAACAGATATCTCAGAGAATAGGTTCAACAGCAGAATTATTTCTGAAAAATTGGTCTTTCAAGTAGAGTGAACATGAGCATTTTACCTCAAATTCAAGATATCCCACTGGTCATGGAATGAGGTTTATACGCAGATATGCACTTGCTAACTGGTTATGGAGTCCTTTAAGCAGTATTTCAAGCATGCAAATGTAAATTATTATAGGAAAAAAAATTAAGAGAGGTCATGGCCTTAAAAGGTGATGAAATGATTTGGTAAGCAAGCTGTTAAATGGCTTGATTGAGTTTGAATTTTTCTCCACTGGAAAGAGTGGTAAAGTCATTTAGATCACTGAGGTTATGTTAGATATTTTAGCTGATGAAAACTTGCAAGTTGAGTGTGAATGGGGGATGTGGTTGGTACCCATGCTAGAATGGCTACAATGTTTTGCTTTGAACTTTAGCAGATTTTCTCTTTTAGGCCCTAAACCAGGTAAGCAATTAAGCACATTTTGATGTGACATTAAACACGTGCTTGAAGTGCTTTCCTAAATTGGAAGAAATGAGAGATATACCTCAGTTCTTTTCTGGATCAAGATCTTAATTTTCATCCTGTCTTAATCAAATGAGTGTGATGATTTTTGCCAACAGAATTTTATATATCTAGGTGTTGCAGTGGTGTAATAGAATTCTTAAAAAAACGCTTTTCAAATATACCAGTTAATTGTTAACGTATCCGTGGGCCTTCCAAAAATAAAGGTTTTAGCCTTTTAGAGGCTAACCTAAACCAGCTTGTTAAAATCGGTACTGTGTCAAGGAAAGCGCTAGCTGCAACAGAGGATTGTTAAAGGTGTGGATGCCAACGCACGTGTCACTGTTTAGTCTTGACAGATAGGCCTCCACCCATCATCCTCCAGGGGCCGGTCAATCAGACTCTGGCAGTGGATGGAACAGCTTTGCTGAAGTGCAAGGCAACCGGCGACCCCCTTCCTGTCATCAGCTGGTTAAAAGAAGGATTCACCTTCCTGGGCAGAGACCCTCGAACATCCATACAGGATCAGGGGACACTTCAGATTAAAACTCTGCGGGTGAGTAGCGCTAACAAAATAGGTGATACATGGCTAGTCTTGAACTGTTGGTGCGTGTCTCAAGCAGCTCTGCTGTTTTGCTGTCTGTAGTCTTCAAAATTAACCTAATTGTCTCTTTTACTTTGAAATTCTCACCAAGTCTGCATCCTATTTCATGCTTTGGCACTGTAGGGAAGGAGGGAGGGTGGGGAGAAGAGCCAAACTGCCATCAGATATTTCTATTAGAATTCCCTAAACACAGAATTGTTATTTAAAATTGTACTTACATTGCAGTGAAACACCTGAGTTGGGGATGGATAGAAATACAAAAGGGCATGCCTTCCTTATCTTTTCAGTTGGTCTTACCATGAAGCCACTGGTCTGTTGTCTCTGTTAGAAATGAAAGCAGTTCATTTTCAACACCTGATCATAATTTTCCAAGGAGCTATATTGCTAGCAAGTGATCTTGGAGTTCATCAGGGTTTGGCTGTGCACTTTCTCCATCAATGAGTCTTGGCAGTCTTGAGCTGGCTGATTTATTCCAATGTCACGCTTGCTGGAGATGTTTCATAAGGCTGCGAATGGGAGAAGACATCTAATTCTGTAACATATATGCAGACGGATTTCTATTCAAAACTAAATGCCTAGCATAATATCTACATTTTGACACATGAGATAATACAATATCTTAAAAGTACAAAGAAATCTTACAGTATTCCAAAGAGTATAATGTCAGATTTTGTTGCTAAACGTTGCATTACTAATCTTTGTTTGGGCTTTTAATTTTTTCTATTCAAAGATAAAAATGCATAGTTTTTTGTGCATATGTGGGCAAGCATAGAAAAATAGTAAGGTAGATGTTGTTATTTGTCAAGAGCTTAAAGACAATTTCAGAAACCATTTAATTTCATCAGCAGTAATTTCTGCACTTAGCTTTGCCATACAAAAAAAAAGTCAAAAACGTAGCTACTGAGGACAAGACATAAAGTGCAGTTTTGTTTTCTGATACGATCTCATCAGTGATCGTAGATGAATAGTTAACTTCCTTGGACCAAAATGGAATTTATTAAAAAATTTATGCTAGCTTTCTTAGAGTAAACAATTTATCCTTCCTCCCTGGGCTGAAGGCAGGTTTAGGCCATGAAGGTTAATGCATTTTTCCTGTAGAGCTGGATTAAAGAGTGCGCTTGAATAGTCAAGATTCCCCAGTAGTGTTAGAAAGCAGCAATTAAAGGTGGAAGCTTAGTGATTTCAAACAAACTTCAGGCATCGATGATGGGCTTCTGTGGAGTGTCCATGAGGCAGAAGCTCCTGGGATACCTGTCTGCATGCAGCTATGCAAACAATGAAATTGGTTCTGAATCGTGCCAGCGCATTTATCTCGCTGTTAGAGGCAAAAGGTCTGTAAACGAAAGGAAAAAAAATTGCTTGCAAGGGGAGAAGAAAACAGTATTAGTAGTGAGTGTGGTTTGGAAAGACATGAAGCTTTTATTGATCCTTAAGTGGCTCATTCACTAGTAACCAATTTTCCTTAAAGGCTCAGAAAGACATTTTTTATAAACCCCTTGATTGCAGTAATGTGCACTGTTTGACTCAGCCTTAAGAACAAAAAAAACCACACAGCCATAAAAACCAGATTTCTCCTCTACCTTGCAATTTTTATGAATTAAATATGGATTTAAATCTGGAATGTTTAACTTTTCTCTCAAATGTGTCTGAGCAAGGGCTAGCAACTCTTCCTAAGCAGAAAATGGCCAATATGTCCAAGTACAGTTACATACCCAAGTTCAAAACAAATTTGTACTTATCATTCACATGTCCTCAGCCTTCTTCTTCCTATATAAATAATAATCACTATTGCAATCATAAAAGATTTCAAGAGATGGGTAAAGATGAGCTACTACTATTTACACCTTTGAGACCATCCTCTTCTGCTGTGCACCCCTCTGCGTGTGTATAAATTAAATTATTCAGCAGTCTGCAGCAGTTATAGTAAAACCCGGGCCATAGTCATACATGTGAACCTAGAGATTTTTCTGATGAGCCAAACATCCCAGTTGTTCTGAGGAAGACAACTAAAAACTTACATATGTGACTCACTCAGTACCCTTTCGGAGAAGTCAACACTGACGGAAAACTCCCTTCTGCTCCATAAAAGTGTAAATAATTGAATTATCAATACACTATGTCTGTATCTAATCCTTCCACAGACTGGAAGTTAGATAATTCACCGTAACTTGCAAGAGGCAGCATATCTCCAGCTTGCTCTATATGTTGAGTCTGCCTTCTGCAAGTTACTCTGTTGTGTGTACCACATACTCCACTGAGTATGCCATACGCCGTCTGTCACGGTAATACACAAATGAAGTTGAGAACCATAGCCTTGAGAAATATTCTCCGTTATCACATAATGAAGAATTATATATTTAATAAAACCTCAGAAGAAGCAAAGTAAAACACTACTTCAGAATGCAATAAGGTGGCACTCTCCTCTGGAAAAATCTGTCTCCTTTCAAGAGTCTCTCTCATTTCATTAGCAGTACCTCTATATTTTGAGTCTCTGAGGCATTTTCAGGGGGTTTTAATTCTTACTTGTATTTCACAGCAAAAGCACCTCCTAAAATGCAAGTCATGCTCATTTGGACTATTGAACTGGTATTAATCAGTTGCTTCTTGCCCCTAAGAATGGTACAATGCAGTCCCAGTGTATCTGAAGAAAATACCATCAAAATTCAAACATGACCATGTCAAGAATCAATTAAATTATATATCAACAAGTAATCTAAAGAGCATCTCAATTATTTGCCTTGACGTTCTTCTAGAAGAGTGAGGTATAAGCTCTTCTGCTATAGTGCCAATCTTCATTTAGCAGAACACTCATTACAATTCCTTAAAGTCCAATAAAGCTTCTTGGATGCAGTCCTATTTCCGTCAAGTCATATGATGGTGAATATAATTCTTCTCTTTTATCACTAGAGTCAGCACTCTCCCTCTTCTGCTTCCATCTCCACATTACCATGCTTTACACATAGTGTCAGGAGAGCTCCTCTGTATATTTTGTGCTTTCTGAAGTTACTGTTTTCCACTCATCTCTGCAGTCTCCCTGATTCCTGTCTCAGAAATCTTTACTTTAAATTTAAGTAAGGAATAGCAAAACACTTGGCAAATTTTCCAGTAGAACAATTTATACATCAATGAGATTAATATTGACAGTATAATTCAAAATGGTTTCCTCAAATAAATTTGAAATATATGAACTGACAAGGGAATCACATCAGTTTTGAACAAATGCATTTTTTTTTTTTGCTACCAAAGGGCCTTGCAAGCCTGAAATAAAATCCCATGTGAAACAGAAAAAAGGTAAGCGTGGTCTAGGATCTGATTTAACTTTGCCATTTAAAAAATGGCTTGGAGGACTGTCTGCATAGAGAGAACCACTGCTAAGGCTCAGCAACAGTATTTGTATGTGTGGTGGCCTGTATGAAATGACTTCATCTGTCATAAGAGTCTAAGATGATGTAACAGCTTTCTTGGCATTGGAAACTGTGTCTCTGGGCCATGATGAGATAATGAACAGTGAGATTTTTGTCTTCTAAGAAGTTAATGGCAGTCATATTGTTACCTGATTTCACCTGCATTTGTTGTAACTAATACAAAGATTGTCACTGTCTAAAACATCCCTTCTTACACGCTTCTTACACTTACTTGCTGTACTGATACCATTAACAATACGAAAATTAGAATTAGAAAAGTATCAGAAGCAAGTAATCATGTCATAGTTCTCTAAAAGTAAGCCACCATTAAATGATTGTTTGAAAATGTCAGATGCCCTCTAGTCTGGTGTAGGCTAAGTACTTCTTACCAAGAGGCATTGAGAAAAAGAAAATTAAAGTAAACTCTGTCAGCTGATTCTAAAAGGTTTCTAAAACTGCCCTTAAATGTTTCTTGTGTCTAGCTGTCTGACACCGGGACTTACACTTGCGTTGCTACAAGTTCCAGTGGGGAGACTTCTTGGAGTGCTGTGCTGGAGGTGACAGGTAAGCAATATCCAGGGGCTGGTTTTCAGTTGTCACAAAATGAAAGCATAGACTGTATTAGAGCAGTCTGAGTCAAGTAATCTGTTATAGAAATTCTGGGATTGAGATAGAGAAGTTTTAGGTGGGAAGGTTGGGTTCCTTCACACACCTTGCATTTCATCGCTATTATCTTAAAACGCCCATTGATATTGCAACAACTTGTATTTGTCACCAGTGACAGTAACATGTTATAACTATTCTAAACAGGAGTATTAATAAGCTGTGAATTCGACCAGTAATTGGCTTGGGCAAGAAAAGTATTATGTTCACACAGAGGCCTGTCAAGGTCCAATGTGCTGTGTGTGAGTACTGGAGTTGATTTGGATATAGGAACTTTTTCAGCCTTCTAATAATTAAAATTTTGGTGTGTTACATGAATTTCAGCAAAGCTGGTCTTTCTGTTATTCTTTTTTTTTTTTTTTTTTTTAATATATTTATATAGATCCTTTTGATTTTTGTGAGTTTTTCTTCTTTCAGTATGTACCTAAACAACTATAGCTTTTTATCCAAAACTATATGTGGTAATGCAATTATTGACTTAGTTCTTTACAGATGAAGAACATTGGTTATGCTGGTTTTGCAGATGTTTGCCATGTTTTTCTTTTTAATCTTCAACTTTGATCAAATTTATACAATCAAGGATAAAAAGTAATTATTTTGAGTTTGCCCTTCCAGAATCCGGAGGAGCAACAGTCAGTAAAAATTACGATATAAATGACCTCCCTGGGCCACCATCCAAACCTCAGGTCACTGATGTTACGAAGAACAGTGTCACCCTGTCCTGGCAACCAGGGACCCCTGGAAGCCTACCAGCTAGCGCATATATCATTGAGGCTTTTAGGTATGTGAATTATATCACTTTTAATCGCCTTCCTTTCTAATTTTGCTTGAGCCCTGGTACCAGCTGTTCTCTTGGTGTTGTGGTGTTCTTTTGGACTCTACACATATCGTTATAAGTTCATTAAAAGACTCAACCCCTATGGCAGGAATTGATTATTTTAAAAAAAAAAAATTATCGCTTTTTTCTAAGTGATTAATTAGAGAAGCATCTACCTATTTCATCACATCAACATGAATATAACAGGACAATGCAGTCATTGTTTGTTACTTTTCCCATAGCATTGATGACCAGTGAGAGTCTCCTGTGGGAATGCTGCATTTGGGCCAGTGTTGTCTTGACTATCACAGTCAAATAGTCTGAAAATAAACGGGTAATCCTGAAGCCTCTCTGCATTCCTGTTCTTGTTAAAGTAGCACCTATTAAAGAGTCAAAGCACTTTAAATTTCTGGTTTTTACTGTTTTAGATACATTAAAACCTTTAACTGAGAAGGCTAGTGTTGATAATTTAGGATTTCATCCTGCAGCATGAGGCTTAACAGAATCCAGCTGTTCCTATCCACACAGCAGCAATTAACACATGGTACACAAGGACTCCTGGACTCCAATTCAGCAAGTTTGTTTAAGCATAGACCACCTCTCACTTGTATCAGTAATACATGCTTCGGCTTAAAAATGTGCACATTCTTAAATGTTCTCCTTAATCAGGATGTTCAACAAATGACAAATAATTTACTTCATCTTTTAATTAAAATTAATGCAAGGATTTGTCAAAATCGTATGCATGCAAATTGAAGAACATATAGCAATAATGCTTCATCTTGCTATGTTAATATTCAAAGAACATTACTGTGTGTGCAGATTGTTGGTTTTGTTCTGGAACTTATCCTTTGTGCATTACATGAATGGAACAACTGACACAACGTGACTCGTAGCTTTCCTTTTTCTTTTTCCTTTTAATATATTTAAAAGACTTCTCGTTTTTTATCTATGCTATACAACAAAGCGCAATAAAATAAAATCTTCTCTTTAAACTTCTGTGATATTTCACCCTAGATAAACTTTAATAGCATCACTTCAATAACTTTAACAAAAGCCAGGCATTTTCATTAAAAGCTGTTTTAACAATCACACTTGAAATCTCTTCATACAGTGGATTGTAATCTAATTATAATAATGTCCACTGGAAAATGTAATGACAGAAAAAATATTCATATGCCTTCCTTCATTTACAAGCCTGTTTTCAGAAGTAACTTTGAGTATGAATTTAGTTCGAGGAGAATACTCTCTTCCAATGACAATTTATTGACATAATTTACTTAGCAGTATAGAAAATTATTCTTTTCCTTTCTAAGGTTTATGTTCAAGAGTGGCCTATTTATCATTCAAATTTACTTTACAGCTTTTGACATTTTCCTTTTGCAGGTATTTTAGAGAGATAGCAAAAGCTTTTGCTTCTGTTGAAAGGAGAAATATTTTTGACAGCTGTGTTTTTTTTATCCCAATTTGATGAGTTAACTGAAACAAATATTTTTATTTTTACCCTGCTTTTACTGCTTTTTCCTGTACTTAGGCTTGATATAGGGTTACAAAAGCAGGTCTTTTCAGTTCTTTATTTTTCTCTTGCATTAACCTATATTCTTCAATCCTCTTCTCATTGCAGTCAATCTGTGAGCAATAGTTGGCAGACAGTGGCTAACCACGTGAAGAGCACTCTCTACACTGTGAGAGGACTGCGCCCCAATACAATCTACCTCTTTATGGTGAGAGCTATCAATTCACAAGGTCTGAGTGATCCCAGCCCTATGTCAGATCCTGTCCGAACACAAGGTAATAATAGTTATTAAAGCATATGAACTTGAGCTAAAATAGAAAGAAGGAACTGAGAGCTGACCAATAGGTCAGTTCGGCTGTTTGGTTATACTCCTCTCACTTTCAGAATCATGAATTGAGCTTAACTGATAAAGATGGTTACCAAAAGCACCAAAGTTTGCTGTATCAATGTGAAGCTTAGGAGAGATAGGTTAGCTTTTAGATTCTTTGTAGACCTTTTGGTTTGCGGTTCACTTAGATTTAGTGTACTTCTTGATGCCTGGTTTCTACTGAAAGTAATGTGGGTTACTCAGGCTTTACTGAAAAGTGTTCTGAATACCTCGCTCTCCTCAGTATCTTTTACCTTCTTGTCTTTTCCTCTCCTCTATTATAATAATAGGGATATACTACGGCAACAAGTGCTTATGACAGACACCATGTTTAGCATTAGTTTCAATCAAAAGAGTTGCACAAAATACCTGAATTGATTAATCTGGTCCAAAATTTAGGCAGAGAATTCATGTAAATCAAGGCATCTGCATATGAAGAGTATTTCGAAGTTATTCAGAGGAAAGTATGGGCCTTCTATTTATATACCTAGATTTCTGAATTCTCTATATTAATTCACTGCGTAAACCAAGAAGGAAGGCTGAAGTGAAATCCCTCATTCATAGGTGGTGATACAATTGATAGCTGTGAACTTCCATTGGTATTGAATTAACTATTGAATTCTGTTTACATTACATCAAGCTTTAACCACATATAATTGCCACAAGCAAATTTCTCTTCACAGCATGGATTTTTCTTGGCTTTTACAACACATTGCTTGAATACTTCATTCAAGAGTGTAGTTTTGTGTTAAACCGGTTGGAATACAGGAATGAATAATTTTTTTGAATTGTGGTTTTTTTGAGTCCAAAGTAATAGCTCCTCTCACAGTTACTTTAGAATGAGATCCTCTGTCTCTATTTATGGAAGTTACAAGAGTGTGCATGGAGTGCATCCTGTGTCAGCCTCCAGCATGTGTGAGGGGTTTGGGTCCTTTGCTGGTCCTAGATGGAAAGAGAGAAGCAAGAGTAGGGTGGTGTTTCTGTAGCACATACCCATCACATCCAGCCTCTCTCATCCCAGTCTGTTCCTGAATGAATCTGTCCTTAATAATTATCCCCTCAGAATAGTAATCGCTGCTGTAAAAGGAGAAACAGAGCTGCTTTGTGAATAGCTGAAGAAGTGAGTTGGGCAGGGATTTCATGGCTTTAACATCCGTGGAGTATCGCAAATTGTCTTCTCTTTCTTACTTTCCCATTATTATAGGGTGACTCATGCCTTCATTGCACCAGCCTTTTAGTCTGCATAGCTAATCACCTAGTTAAAAAAACAACTTTGTTTGGCATTTGAGTGTCAAGTATAGACTTTTTATCTGACGTACTGACAAGCAATTTGATTTCAGTAAAAACATGTCTTTTAATTAGCTACAGCATGTGTTGCAGCTTCCATTTCCAGAAGCCGTTTAGCAGTCAAGCACACTGAGACATGTACAGGATTTATAGCTTCTTTGCAAGCCTGCAGTTTAATAGAATTAAATCATAAAATCAATTGAAAATTAACATAATGTTTTGATCTGATTTCTAATTATGCCTGAATTCAATTCAGGCTCACAGAAGAAGCTGACACACAGTAGAAAGCCTATTCGCAGTGGCCATGGAGGAATTACAAAGCAGCTATAACAGTGATATATAATATTACCTTGCAACAGGTGTCTGTGGTAGCTTTAATAGCTGAGCATTTAATTTCCTGGTATTAAGTATAGCAAATACAAGTAATAGGCTTTTATACACATTTTCACCATTGGACTACAAGTAGGCAATCAGGCACTTTCAAAAGGTTTACCTTGTATGACTTACATCAAATAAGGACAGAGAAATCAGTAATTACTATAAGAAAGGAGTTGATTTCTTGCTTGGATTATTATCAGATCAAACCATATATTAAAAAACACTTTAAAGATACTATATATCATCTTGTCACTGGAATTTAAATTACTAGCAACTAATAGTAAGTTCAGGGGAAGCTGTTAAAAGAGAGGCTAGAGAGAATATATAACTAATTTAATTTTAGAGACCTCTTAATTGTGGTCAGAATACAGCTTCTTCAGCCAGTTTTACTTGAGCCACGATTTTATTATTCCAGTACTTGATGATATTCTTATAGATAGATCAAGTGCTTTCCACCAGGAGTCTCCTAGTAATGTGAAACTGACATTACACTGTGAGCATCACGTATGCATGTTTTCAAGTGTACATACCAGAAAACGGAATTCCACGTGTACATCTTGGCAGTCATTTCTTCTTATTATTAGCCCATGCTATTCCCTTACTTCTGGACCTACGTCTCATTAAAATGATGGAATGCAGTTCATACAAACACACCATGTAGAAATGTCTTTTCTCCTGAGGTCATATAGGTACTTTGTTTGTTGTATACCAAAGGATAACTTAACCTAAAATGCAGACATGGCTAGCTGTAGGTATTTTGTACTAAGGTTCATAGCTTTTTGCATAAATTATGATCCTGTAAACCAGTCTGAGTTGCTGTTTTACAGATTTAATTTATTATATCTCTCTGTTTCTTGGTCACTTTGGATAGGCATAGTTTGCTAGACAAGGTCCTTCACCGACATCCATGTTTGGATTATATTCCCTGTGGTGATCCATGGAGCCATTTTCATTTGAGTATCAGTAGAAGACTGCGGAAATATTGTTTCTTGCAGAACCCATAGCTATCCACAATTATGAAGCTGAAATATTGTTGATGAAAAACAACTTTCTTTCAAAATCTGGAGGCATGTGATTCGAACTAGTTGTTATCTTTAAATGTTTCATTTTTAAGAGCACTATTATTTCTTCTTAATAATATTTAGAGGATAAAAAGAAATCTCATGCTGCATACTCACATATCTAAGACCATCAGAAGAGGAAAAAAACCTTTTATGTATGTGTTCTTTTCACAAGGACGTGATGTTAATTCAAAAAGAGTGAAAGTGTTTTTGGCTAGTGAATCCCATGGCAAAACCAATCAGAATTCACAGATGCCCGGACAGGCATGACCATAATGCATCAGGCCTTTTTGAATATAATCTGTGCTTGTTCTTATAATCCCCTCTTCTGGAAAAATTGCAAGCAAATTCCAGCAGAAATAATCAGTATGTGTATTTCTAACAGGTACTATGCAATCCATATAGACAACTGACATAGTAAGGGCATCTGTAACTGTTGACCAAGAACGGTGTTGTAAGATCCTTGAAGGATTCATTGAAGGGATCCAGACTTCACTGGCTGCTAGGAAGTGCCTTCATTTCTAAGTTGGAGGGAAGGGACGTGCTATGGTGATATATTAGCTAGGTAATGGCTGTAGCCCAACATTCTTCTTTGATGCTATGTAACTGAGAATGATGATTTTTAGGAACTGTTACTGAGAAGACACATTGCACATCTCCTCTCCATTTTTCTGACGCACATTTTGTATTTTCAGTTCCTACTTAGCAGAGGTAATACAGCTTCATTCAGTTTAAGACAATGGTATAACCCAAATGTGATCTCTAAGGTCTAGGTACTAGGGCCACATGTAGTGCTGGAGATGGAGTCACAGTTTTCCATAGATTTATATTAGGTGATCAAATTCCTTCAGATTTTAGCTAGAAGAAATAATTTCTCCATGCACTTTGAAGGAATCTTTGACATAATTTTGAAGAGTCAATTTTTGTGGTAGGGTGTTTTTGCTGGCCTTTTATTGGATCAGAATCAGTTTGGTTTCATAAATTAATTCTTTTTCATATTTGCACTAGATTTCATTATCTACATCTGTAAAGGGAAAAATGGCTTTGCAGAAGAAAATGCTATTTTTAGGTTTTGGTTTCTTGTGCGCGTGGTATGTGGGGAGGGGAAGCTTAGTGAAAGTTTGGACTTCATGTCATGTATGCTCTAAGAAAATAAATAAAAAAACCCCAAACCCTGTTCATTTCATTCAACTATACTAACCAAATTGGTTCCATGCTTCTAGGCAACATTATTATTATCTGAGTATTTTGGAACTAGTGAGTATTGCTTCTCTCTCACCAGATCTGAGAAAACTTTGCCATCAAGACTGAATACTCATTTAAAAATCTCCGTATTTCATTATTTCTTACGGAGCTCCCAGTGAATCATTTGTTTGCATTACTTTATATGGTTTGGAGTTCATATTTAAACCTTAGTACTGTAAAAAGGGTGTTTAAATCAGGTTAAGCTATTCACTAATTCTTATAATGCCATATATAGCTCTTCTCATTAAAATAATACTTTCATATGTGTGCCTGGCCTGGCAGATATCAGTCCACCAGCACAAGGTGTGGATCACAGGCAAGTCCAGAAAGAACTGGGAGATGTCATTGTACGACTGCATAATCCTGTTGTGCTGACGCCCACTACGGTTCAAGTCACCTGGACGGTAAGGATTCTATTATTATTACCTTAACAGTACTCTTATTTTTCCTGTTTATCCCTGTAGTTTTTACTACTCTGAAAAGCTCCAGTCTTGATCCAAATGTGAGTGCTCTGATAAACTAGCAGTACACAGGTATATATATATGTGGTAATTAAATGGTCTTTTTATTTTCTCTTTAAAGACAGACAGGTTCAAAGTCTTCAGTGTTCAGCTCAAAGTGAGCTAGCTGTCTGACTAGAAAAAGTATTATAAAAATGAATATGCTTGGCATCATAATCTAGAGGATAATTGATCTGTGGACTCATTACAGTACATGTCAAAAAATAATCGAAGCTCAATATCAACATGAAATTGCTGTATGAGAAAACCTTTTCTACTTCAAGGCATAGGGACTTCTGACAATACTCTATTATTTTGTGAGTCTAAAATGCAAAAATAGCTTTCCTATAGGACACTTGTAGTGAAGTCTTTCAGATTATTACCTGCTTCTGGTCTTTCAGGTGGAAAGTGATGAGGTAGCAATGAGAGGCTCAGAATCATTTAAAAGAGATTTCAGGGCCTTAGGGCCACTGGTAAAGGGATCAGGAGCTCAAGTTGTGTTCTTCTCATTCCTCTGACATAAGTGATGGATGAAGGAATATATAGGAGGAGTCAACAGGTCAATTCATGGCTCCAGGACTGGTGTCGTCGACAGGGCTTTGGATTTTATGATTATTGCTTGGTATGAGGCACCAGAACTGTGAGCAGCTGATGGGATGCACTTATCCCAGAAGGGGAAAAGGATTCTTGGGCAGGAGTTGGCAGGGCTCACTGATAGGGCTTTAAACTAAATGTGAAGGGGGAAGGGGTCAATAATTTCATGATTGTCTGTGACAAACAGTGGGGCAGCACATCAGGAGCAGAGGGGTGGAGTCCTAGTAAGGCCTCTCAACTTGTTGCCCTGAGGCAAGCCGGCGACGATGCACCGGGACACCCGAAGGGAATCAAGGGAGATTCGCACAAGAGGGTGGCATGGCTAGCCCAGCTGAAGTGCCTCTATGCAAATGCATGCAGCTTGGGCAATAAACAGGATGAATTAAGGGCCACTGTGCTGCTGGAAAGCCATGACATAGTGGCTATTACTGAAACTTGGTGGGATGATTCCCATGACTGGAATGTAGGGATAGACTGATACAAGCTCTTTAGGAAGGACAGACAGGGTAGGAGGGGAAGAGGTTGCCCTCTACATCAGTGACCAGCTAGAATCGATGGAGCTCCATGTGGGAAAGGAAGATGAGCTGGTTGAGAGTGTATGGGTTAAGGTTAAGGGCAAGACAGTGGAAGGCGATGTTACAGTAGGGGTCTGCTACAGGCCACCTGACCAGCAGAGCCAAGCAAATGAGGTCCTCCATAGGCAAATAGAAATGGCTTTGTGTTCACAGGCCCTGGTCCTTGTGGGGGGTTACAACCACCCTGACATCTGCTGGAAGGACAACAGAGCAAGGCACCAGCAATCCAGGATGTTCCTGGAATGCATTGATGGCAACTTCCTCCTCCAAATGGTAGAGGAACCAACAAGAAAAGGTGCTATGCGGGACCGTATTCTCACCAAAAGGGAAGGGCTGGTGACCAATGTGAGGCTCAGGGGTAACCTTGGCTGCAGTGACCATGAAGAGATAGAATTTAAGATCCCCAGGGCAACTACGAGGATGTGTTCCAAGCTTACGACCCTGGACTTTAGACATGTAGACTTTGATCACTTCAGGGATCTGCTGGCCAAAGTGCCATGGGACAAAGCCCTGGAGGGAAGGGGGGCCCAGGACAGCTGGTCAGCATTCAATGATCACCTTCTCCATGTCCAGGAGCAAAGTATACTGACAAAGAAGAAGGCAGGAAAGAATGCTGGGAGACCTGCCTGGATGAACAAGGAGCTCCTGGACACACTGACACACAGAAAGAATCTTTACAAGGAATGGAAGAAAGGACAGCTAGAGTGGGGGTCGTATAAGGAAGCTGTCCGAGCAGCAAGAGACCTGGTTAGAAAAGCTGAAGCTCGGTTAGAGCTAAATCTAGCCAGGGAGATCAAGGGAAACAACACAAATTTCTATAGGTATATTAATGGTAAGAAGAAGACTAAGGAAGGTGTGAGCCCTCTCAGAAACGAAAAGGGTGAACTGGTGACAAGTGATATGGAAAAGGCCGAGGTTCTCAATGACTTCTTCTCCTCACTCTTCACTGGCAAGGGCTCCAGTCACACTCCTGGAGTCACAGAAGATAATGGGTTGGAAAGAACTGCCCATTTTAAGTGAAGATCAGGTTCGTGACCATCTGATGAACCTGAAAGTGTACAAGTCCATGGAACCTGATGGGATATACCTATGGGTGCTAAAGGAACTGGTGGATGAGGGTGCAAAACCGCTCTCTATTATATTTCAAAAGTCATGGCAGTCTGGTGAAGTCCCCACTGATGGGAAAAGGGGAAAAATGATCCCCATTTTCAAAAAGGGAAAGAAGGATGAACCAGGGAGCTACAGGCCATTCAGTCTTACCTCCATGCCTGGTAAAATTATGGAGCAGATCCTCCTGGAGGCACTGCTGAGGCAGAATAATAACGAAGTGGTGGAAGCCCCATCCCTGGAAGTTTTTAAGGCCAGGTTGGATGGGGCTTTGAGCAGCCTGGTCTAGTAGGAGGTGTCCCTGCCCATGGCAGGGGGATGATCTTTAAGGTCCCTTCCAACCCAAACCATTCTATCGTTCTAAGTCAGAGGCCTGTGGTGCTGATGCCTGATCCCCTGTGCAGCATCTGGTTTCCTAGCATAAGCCTTACCCGAGCCTTACCCGCAATCAGTGGATATCCTTTCATTATAGAAGACCAGAATCTTTTTGGCAGTACTTAACAACATTTCTATTTAAGGTTTCAAACTACCGGGTAGAATTTCTGATATAGTGTTTGGCTTTCAGAATGCTATGCTTCCCTTCCTGAGGCTTGAAGGAAAAGATTTGTAACTGTAGGAGTAGAGAGTTCACCAGAAAAGCGTGCTTTGCTTTTGGGGTATCTGCCCCAGAGAAAAGAGAACCATGGGTGGAAGAGCGAGAGAAATGGTGCTGCACTGCATGCCACTGAAACAGTTGTATTATATGGGATGAATTCTACTTAAACAGTGTTCACAGTACTCAGAGCTTTTCTTCTGTGCGTAGTATTGCTAAAAGGTTAATGTGACAGGGGATTATACAACACGAGATAAGAAGTGTGGTGATAGATTGTGTATTATAAGGATTACTGTTGTTTTTGCACAACTCAGCCGTATTTACGGGGGCTTATGCACCATCTTTGTTCTGACAGATTTCAGTGGTCGGGGGGCAGGTTAGAATAAATAGAGAAACCCACAAGTTTGTCTGTCTTAGAAGATTATTTAGAAAATGTGTCATTGCATTTTGCCATTGATGATGTCAAGATGCAGCTTGCCTTTCTGAAAATGCTGTCTATTTCAACTACCTAACCCCATGACAGGCTGGCTAACCTTTGTAGCAAATCCATTTCCCCAAGCATATGGGTCTGTAGTTTAGAAATTTTGGATGTTAGCCGCCAGTAATTGTAAACCTGGATCACATTTGAGTCCTTTCTTGGGTGTGACAGCTATCAGAAATAAAGTTTCATAGGCTTGCCCTTGCTTTAGATTATACTACAAAAGGAAGCCTCAATGTAAGCAGAAATCAGTTTTATGCAATGTAACCAATGTTGTTATATTATAATGAAATATACATATGTGTATTTATGTGTGTGTGTGCGTATATATAGTGTGGGGTGTGTACGTTTGTGTGTGTGTGCATATACATACATATAAAAGTCTCTCGGTGCCCTTACTGAAGAAGTAATGAGTGAAGAAAACATTGTAAGGTAAAGATAAATTGTTAGGGATGCTACGGGTTTCAGCTTGTTGGGAAGATCCTCAAAGCAGTGACCCTATGCCACCTGACAAGCATGCAGGCCTCTGTAGAGACTTTTTGGAATTGCCCGAGAGAAGAAAGACACAAAAAAAAAGATCTCTGGAACAGCTAATGAGAAACTTTCCAGCAACCAGAACAAACCCAATTAATTAACCATAGTCTCTAGGAAAAAAAGCCACTCTATCCACAGAATAGAGTCCAAGCTATTAAAATAAAATGATTAGATAGTGTACTTATCATACAAAAAGACAGAAGTGCCATGAGAGTTGTAAGACACTGTGTTGGCTTTCTGCAATTCAAAGAATGAATTCCAAGGAACTTCCTTCATTATTGAGTTTCTGACATCCTGAGTCCCAGCAAATTAACTCCAGTTTCTCCCTTCATTCTGAGATTGTTTTGGTTTTACTTTTTTTTTCTTTTTTATTTTTTCAAATTTGAGTTTAAAATTTCAGAAATAGTTCTCTGCTACTGTGTTGCAGTTTTAAAATACACACATACATATACACGCATATTGTGTCTGCTTAAAAAGAAATTCAGGCTTATTAAGTCAGTGTTAAAAAAACAAAAAAGAGGAGGAATGTCAGAAGTTAGGTTTTCACTGTCACTTAAATTTACTCCTCTTGTGCATAAGTATTAAAGTGTAGCTGTAATTATCTGGTCACATACAGGATCTTTTCTTCATGGAGCTATTCAACATTTCTTTTTATCTTCTTTATTCACTGTGTGGTGCCAGGTCTTATTAAATTCATACCATTGAAACCTTGCATTGAATAAAAAATTATTAGTTTGTCTCACATGCTTGCTTATCTGTCATACTCTCAACCATAACATTTGGGTGCTTCAGAAATAATACTGAATTTCACATCGCCATGATAAAAATGTGTCATTATGCTAACTTTACACATAAAGAGGTGAGGTGCTGATGAGACTTAGGGAATCAGATATGCGTTGTTAGCAAATAGCTAATTTTAAAGCTTGGGCCTGACTTATTTTTACTTTTATCAAAACATATTGCTTTGCAACAGCATATGGTGTACTCCAAGCACTTTTTTATTTGACCTCAACTACAGTTCAGCACTTCTAGCCTCATGAGGCATTAAACTAAGAGTTTCATTAATGGCCAAATGTGAAAAGTTTCCTAGCATTATAAAGGAGCCCTGTGGCACAAGTAGAAATAAAAATCAGTTCTTGAATATGGCAAAAGAATTGTTACTTTGAAATCCTGACTGTCTTCTAGGAGGCTACCAAGCGGAAGGATGATTTATTTACCTCTGTCTTTTAATTTGACATTGATTTTAAATTAATGTACTTAATTGGAAGCTTCAAGAGTCAAGTCCTTTAGACAGTCTTCCAGTGTTTCATTACTTTTTCTCTTGTTCCTGTAGGATAGATAAATGCTAGTGCTGTTTGAATTTCCAGAGATTACTGGGAGTCTGTACTAGTGGGTTCAGCACAGTGTGCAAGGTGTTCTGCCCAGATGGAGAATTGCTGTGGGGTACATGTGGGAGCAGAGTATTAGGATATTTTGGGGTTTAAATTTACATACTAAAGAGAATATTGCAAAATGTCTTTAGGGTGCAGATTAGCAGGTTTGCCTGAAAGGAGCTTATATTTGCAGCATAAGCTGCATTTTTAAGCTTCTTGCCATTTTTTTAATAGCCTAACTGAATGATCTAATACCCATTGAACCTGTCTTGTGTTCAGCTGTGGTGTGCGCAGATTTGAACATGCAGGGAAAACGAGTTTCCTGTTCTGCAGAAATGGAAAGCTGCCATCAGTTTTGTAGATACCTCCTGCACTACATATTCATCGAAAAAGGGTGAGAAGGAGCGTGCAGGACCAATTACGCTTGTAGGTCGCCTTGAAGTGTTAGGTCAGTGATGAACAGAACCTACCCAGTAATTGCTCTCTTCTGTCCTTTAAAGGAGCATCTGCATTTTCTGCCATTTGTCTTTTGAGGGAGAAAGTGTATCTTTATATCAGCAACTGTTGCAGCTCTGTTTGAGTGGGTGTCACTGCTGGTTGTACAAATTCAAGAGTAGTTAAGAGTGTCATGGGAAGACTAGAAATATTTTCTGATCCCAGTACTCAGTTCCTGCAATCTCTGTAATAATGCTAAGTACTTTGTATGAGGAAGTG